>CM067220.1:128413297-129013297 GCA_034190945.1 Octodonta nipae | reverse complement strand
GTGAATTTACAAACAAATGTGATAATAAGATACATGATGCAGTAAAAAATGTAGCCTGTTCTCAGTGCGAATCAGCATCTGCCAGGACCAGCTCCATTAAAAAGGAACTCGATACTGTAAGTAAACTTACATATCATCTAGAAAAGAGATGCCAGGAACAAGAAGACTTCATTTTTCTTTTAAAAAGGTTGAATGAAAACACAAATTTTCAAAAGGAACAAACATCGCTATCTATTAGTACTATTGTGAATTCCAAAAAATATCATGAATCCGATTTAACTAACGCCGAAAAAAAGACCGAAGAAAACATTCAGATGCAAATAAACAAGGGAATTCCCAAAAAGTGACAACAACAGATGTTTCAAAAGGACTGTATTTTGAACAAAATGGATTAAAATCGAATCAATACATTAATTTAATACAGGACTGCAAACTTAATGACGATAAAAAACCCATTCAGGAAGTTGGAAAAGATCGAGAATGGAAAACAATTAAACATAAACGACAGTTTAACGGGAAAAAAAAATTGTAATTGGAAGCAATAGAAATAGCAAAGATGTTAAAGGTGTCCCAAAAATATCAACTTTACATGTTACAAGAATCAGTAAAGAAACGACAGTAGATTCTTTAAACAACTCAATTAAAGGGCATTTTCCTGAAGCAACATGCGAAATGATGCAGTCCATATGCCCAACAATATATCATCATCGTTCAAAATAAACATACTGATTGAAAACTTTAACAAGGCTATGAATTCAGCAGTTTGGCCCCATGGAGCTTTTATAAGTCGTTTTTTATACCGCAAGAAAAATCGAATAGCAGAAATATAATTTTTAATCCGGATATCGCAGTATTAAATATTCGAAGTGTTAGCCAAAGTAAGCTGGACAATTTATATGTTGATGTACACAATTATGATATTAGTTTTTTATGTTTGATAGAAACTGGTTCTAAGGATTAAAATCATTGTTCCTATTTTATATCTTTATTTTATTAATATATTTACAATTTTACACAAATGTATGTACATTTATCTTTCATGTATCCATGTAAAAAAACTGACTTTTACCATATGGTTTATAACTCTCAAAAGGAAATAAATATATTATTTATTTATTATTTATTTAACAAATAACAAATTTTCGTTTCGATAAACTAACGGAATATTTTCTGCCATTTCAGGCGTCTATAAGCCCCCTAACTTAATTTCGTCTCTAAAAAAACTTACTTCAAGCGAATTAAAATGAAAATTTGACATTTACCATGATGTTTATAATTTTACGTTACAGAAAAATATACGAAATCAAGATGGAACATATCTTTGTAGAATACAATTTAGAATAATATATTTTCTTGAGCGGTTTTATAGAAAACAGTGAAGATTCATTGAAATTCACTGAAATCTAGTCCCTTATTTACTTTTTTTCTGGAAAACCGTAAATCTCATGTTATAAAAAATTATATGGGACCTATCTGTAATGTTCCTTAATATAATGCAATCAAAACTGCCCAAGCCGTTTTTGAATAATCGCTCGTCATACATAAAAAACTGCAGACGAATTGACAACCTCCTCCTTTTTGGAAGTCAGTTAAAAACATCTTTTTGGGAGTGTAGGTACAATCCACTGTAGGCAAGTTATTTTTTCTAGTCAAGAACCTTGTACTACCCTTAACTGTTTAAAATCTCAAATAAATATTAGACATGAATTCGGCTTTTTCTAGCAAATTTAAACCCCCAAACCAGGATTCTTACTGTGGGTAACGCCGTTTGCTTGTAATTTCTATGATATCACATAAAAGAATCAGTAGATTAATAAATACATTTAAAAAAATGAAAAAACTGAAATCATAAAAAGTAATCAGAAAAGCCTGAAATATTTTTTACTGCAACAATTAAATACCAAGTTGAACAGCGAAGCTGCTAAGTACAACTTTTAAATGTACTTCCTAAATTATTTTCACTTTAGCTTGGTACCGACTTCAGAAAAAGTAATTAATTGTTGCAGCAAAAAAAAATTCATGTAACATGGGTAACAGAAATTACATGGAACGACTCCAGATTCGGAACCTCTATGTGCTAGTTTCCCCGAAAATCCTAGATGTCGGTCTTTACATCTGGCGTCTTTAAATTTAGCGAAATGTATCAAATACATAAATAAGTGTTCGAGAGGACATTCAGTTGTGCGAAGCACAACTGATGAAGGTTCCCTAACCAGAAACAACATATATATATATATATATATATATATATATATATATATATATCATATATATTATCTTGCGTACAAAAGAATGACACCTCGAAGAGAGTATTCAATATCTCTGACAGGTGAAGTTAACCTGAAAATTTCATCGTCACATTCTAACCTAGGAATTACGGGTAACAGCAATTACATGGAATGGCTCCAGATTCGGAACCTCTATGTGCTAGTTTCCCCGAAAATTCTAGATGTCGGTCTTTACATCTAGCGTCTTAAAAAACAACAATTTATCTACACATATAAAAACTAACAAAGACAAGGCTGACAAAAATTCTAACTTGGGTGTCTATAGGTTGAACTGTGGGAGTTGTCCCAAATTATATATTGGTCACACTGGAAGATCTTTAAATTCAAGATGGCGTGAACACACTAAAGCCTATGAAAATCAACAACAAAATAAATCTACATTTTCGGACGTATTAAAATAAAACCGTATATCTCAAAATACATTCAAAATTTTAAATTTACAAACCGATGTCAATTCATCTCCTTTACTTAATCTATTGCTAACAGAGCAAAAAAACCTCAATATCAACTGACAAACTGTCACTGACGACTTTTCGACAATCAACAAAATCAACATCAAAGCGAAATTTTTTAGAAAAAACTTCGAAATACTATATTAAACGATTGACAACGACTCCAAAGTCGGAGTTCAAAGATCTCCAAACACAGATAAGTATAACACAATGTACAGTCCCTTACTTATATACAGGAATACTGGTTTTGCAGATATCTCTTTCTCTCAGAACAACTGTGAAGAAGAATTTGAGTACAGACAGCCAGTAATTCAGGCAATTTTATGAAACTGTCATACTACACTTTGTTCTCCACAAACAATTTTCAAATACTTATCTGTTACAGGAAAAAATTTTGAGGGGTGAAAACCCGATGAACAGGCAAGACCTCTTCAACAATGTTTTTGAAATTACTTAATCAGTTTATTTCGTTAATATAGTCATACAGTGGGTCGTATTCTTTTCAAACAATGAGTGTAGCTGACATGTGGATTCCTTATTTATTTTGGTAAAAGCATATTAAAGGTTTCTGTACTGTAGAAATAAGTTATATAACGATAGCAGTACATCGAAGAGGGTGCTAGTTGTTATTTTTAAACACAGTTTTAACCATTGAGTTTCCCATCTAATCTTTCTTTATGCACTGTTGGCCTACCATTCTTGACTTTTTTGATATTTGATGCAGTGGTACAGTAACTTGTTTAATTTACTTTACATATAATTACTTTATTAACCTGAATGTACAATGGTTTAAATTTTAATGTCGTAATAACTACTATTTACAATTCCATTTTTCGCCATTAAAATTTACGCGGATTTACAATTTTTAATATCTTTAATTGTACATAATTTATTCGAACCTCGTACTTCTATTCCCAATTAACCTCTTCAAATCATAAAGCAATTATACGGTTCTTAATATCGCTTAATTTCGCTTTAATTATGCAAGGTACACGGTCTTTTGCAATACGCAGCATACTCGCTATATCTCCATCTCTTTCAATCAGCAGATTGATTAAACAAATAATTTCTTTAATTACTCGTGACAAAATGTTGATTGAAAAAGTGTGTGTGGACTTTTAAAACTCGGTGTACATATGGCCCACACGATTCGCTCGAATGACCCGTACGAGAGACTAACGCACGGTCGAAAATCGCCCGCTTCAGTTCGATGTTTACAAGTAGATCCAAGGCCGAAACTATAGTAGAATAAATTAATGCCACTTAACTTGTAATTGCGTCTAAGTAAAGGGCGAAACGGGGGGCTCGGGGGGCCCGACGAGCGAAGTGATAGGGTGTTGTGTAGGGGAATTATATGAGTTTCGTTACGATGGGAATTACTTTGGGCTAGATTCGGATTAGGGTTTGTCGTGTCTGCTTGAAAGCCAATTATCGTGTGTTGTTTATATGTTTTTTTTTGTTTTCGTGATAACGATCCTTCCACTACTGCCGAGGAAATATATGTTTTAACATAATGACATGGCTTTGTTGGGAAGCTTCTTGGAAGATGGGTTGGGTAATAATCGTGAAAATACATTTGCTCTAAGATGGTCTTTAGTAAGTTCCTTAGAACAATAGAAAGTATATGGCTACATATAAATTACTGGACAAAATTAACGAACCACTGAAGTTTCTAACAAATTATGAGTTTGGAATGTTTATCTGGTTTGGAGAGGCCATTTGAGAACTACACATCTTAGCCAGTGCCACAACTTATTTCACAATAGCTTAAATTGATCCAGCGAGGCCATAGCTGTAATGTTTTAACCGCCAGACATATGAACATTTGAAAGCATCAGATTTTGTAGTTATTATTCTCGTAAGTTCTTATGCTAAAAGAAATTTTGAAACTCTTTCCGATTTACATTTTTTGGTAAGCAGTAAGAACTGGTAATCTTCAATTCACTTCCTGAACCAATCTGGCTAGATCTCCTCATTGTTTAACATTACCTGCAGTTTCCAGAAACTCCAACTCTCACAAAAGGAAAAGTGTGTTCAGCTTTGTTGGCCTCCTCAACGTACATAAATCAGTCATCGCTACTTTCTTAAACCTCTCAAGATACGAACTAAAAACTGTGTGCTCATTGAGGACCAAGCAAAATTATTTAGTTTAGTTAAAAATTCTGGCAGTTTAATTTTTTACACAGCAAAATTGTTAATATATTTTAATCAGTCACCTATACAGTGTGGAACAGCCAAATGGAATAAATTCGTTTACGAATAAATGAGGGCTTGTTTGAAAAAACGCTTGGACACGTCGTTTGTATTTTTAAATAGGCATTTTTTCAACAAAAAAAAATGTATAGGGTGTATAATGTGACAGTGGCCAATACCAACTTTTTTGTATTAAATGCCTCTGTATATTATTTATTTTTTGGATACTCCAGAATATTCTAGACTTAATTCATGTACACTGTCCTACATGCTCATGCTCATCATCGAGTAAACGTTCCAAAATTGGCTGTATACAAGATTGCGATATATTTAAGCAAATTCCTGAGTGGGGTCTGCTTATAGCGTTACCATCAAGCTGGCGGACAGGGGTAAACTTGTCAAAAATTGGGGTGAACTGCATCATCAAGTAAAAAGAACGCCATTTGCTTCATTTTTTTGCGTACAGAAAATAAATCATAATTCAAAAGGACGTAGAGCTAAATGAGATAAATATATTTTTCATGACGTCATTAATGTGGTCTGTATGACGTCATATACAATTTTTTAAATGCGAAGCCACATTTTTTTATTAACGATTCGGAAAGAGAGGAATATGACTTTGACCATGACCTTGAACTTGATCTTCCGGGTGATTCCAAGATCAAAGTTTTTTGAAAAATCAACCAATTATAGCTAAATTAAGTGTACGGTGGTTTTCGACATAGCTGATTTCGAATCTCAAATCAGTTTTTCAAAATTCACAATCCAAGATGGCGGACCAATTTTTTTAAAAAAGTCAACCAATTGATGCTCTACCAATTAACGGTAATCGATGTTTTTAATCCTGATCCGAAAGATGACTGATTCTAAAAGGGTGTTCCAAATTAAAAACAAATTTGATGTTGAACTTGGCCACTATCTGTTTTGAAAATTTTCAAAAACTGATTTCATAGTCGTAATCATCGACGTCGAAAACCCCCTTATACCACATTGGGCGTAGGTTGGTTGATTTTTTTCAAATTGCCAATTTTCAAACTCTGATTACGAATCTGAAATCAGATTTTCGCAATCCAAGAGAGCCAATCTGAGACCAGTTTTTCAAACAAAAACTGATGTCAGATCAGCGACCTCGAAAACCCCCTGTACACCTAATTTGGCTATAATAGCTTGATTTTTCAATCAAATTTTGACCTTGGAATGACCTTGAAGGTCAAGTTCCAGGTCATGGTCAAAGTCATATTCGAACCTGAAATTGTCCGCTCTTTCCAAATCAGTAATGAAAAATGTGGCTTTGCATTAAAAAAATGATGTATGACCACATTAATGTGGTCATGAAAAATATATTGATGTCATTTAGCTGTACGTCCTTTTGGATTATGATTTCTTTTGTATAAGCAAAAAATAGTGCAAATGGCGTTCTGTTACTTAATGACGAAGTTCACCCCTATTTTTGACAAGCATACCCCTGTCCGCCAGTTTGATGGTAACGCTCTAGGCAGACGCCTCTTGGGAATTTGCTTAACTGCATCAAACTCTTGTATGCAGCCAATTTTGGAACGATTACGCGATGATTAGCATGACCAAAAAAATTACCACTTTCACCCCCGTAACTATCCTCGGTTATCACTTTCAATGGCGCCTGCCTAGAAATGTGATGTAGTTCACGAATTGAACTTAATAGGCTACATTCTGTCCATTTTTTCGATGACGAGCAAAAACCGGCTCTATCTCTTAGACTATAGTCCAATGGAGTCAAATCAAGGATCGTGCTGGCCATTCATCGATCCGCGCCTCCCAATCCACCGATTTGGAAAAAAATTGTTGAAGTACTGCCGGACATTGATTTATCTTGCTGAAACCATATTTTATTGGGAGGAGCTTGCGGGTTTACTGGATTAGGATATCAGTTTGTCAAATTTGGCACTACATTATTTTGGAGCAGTTCTAAATATTTATCTCCATTCAAATTGCCATCAATGAAAACGGGGCCTACGATATGCGTATGCTTCTCGGTCATCCAGTGAGGGTTCTCATTAGACCAATAGCGGTAATCATGAGAAAACAAAACATCTTCTAATTGGCTCATATTGTTATCTAACCTTACCTATCGAAATTGTCTTCCTTGAGCTTCTTAGTCGGCATCATTTTATAGGGATGCATTTTCACGTTAAACAGTGGGGCTGTTTTTCGACCAGAATTATGTGGGTTTTCTTGAAACTCAAACATAATAGCCAATTTCGAATTATCACTCAGAGCATTGGCAGCTATTTTTTTATCTGTCTCATATGACAAACTTTGCGAAACTGCTTTTCTATTTTTCTAATTGTTCCTTGGGATACAGGCGGCAAATTTGGAAAATTTTCCTAAACCGAGAAACTTCTATTCGTGCCCGTGTGTTATCTCCATAACCAATCATTTGTAGAATGTTTATTTTGTGCATTTCTGTTAAATGAACCATTTTTCTGATGTTATTACGTACAGTTAATGAAATTCAAACGACAATAGCATTGACACTGATCACCACTGTCATGCAAGGCAGACAACAAGGTATTAAAATCATGAGTTTTGACGAAAATAAACAAATTTGTTTTTTTCTTATTTTAATGTTATTTTTTGTGATTAATCTAAAAAAAAAGTAATAGAATTTATTCCATTATGCTGTTCCACACTGTAGAGTATACGCTTCTTTTAGATGTGTCTTTGGACTTAACACACTAATATTTTATGACTCCTAGCTACATAAACTTACCTTCCGTTAAGTTACTTAAATTCATAATTTTTTTGAATGAGCTTAGCTTGTACTCGGCAAAGCACTTTAGTTGCTTTATTGTAGGTTTAACTGAAGCATCAAGTATCCTCCATCTCTCTTTTATAGGAATATCAAAGATTTAAAACCCTGTTTCTGGCACAACTCGTTACAATTTTACTTCTACTTAAAAATTATTGGCTTATAACAATCTCAGCTCCAAGGATTCTAGTCGGACATTACAACAAACTATCACGGAGTACATAACAACGCATAATTCCTTATCGTTTTTCACATATTAAAATATATAAAAAGGTTATTTTCGTCTAGGATGTAAACAAGCTTTATGGGGTACTCAAATGTTTATGGCGGCGTTGTACTATGTACTTCTCGCTTATGTGTTCGTCGTTTGAGCTGGAGGACGTGCGTTGTGTGTGTACAAGAATAATTTTTTAATAGGCCACTATCGCAGCCAAGTAAACAGAATAATTATAGCTGTAGTACGGAACGGTCGTAATGATAGTTTAGCAATTTAAATTATTGTAAGTGCTCATTACGAAGGCGAAAACATTGCATTGCCGGCATAATAAATTTTCGCATTAATTCCGTTGCAAAATTAAAGAAATTAAGTTCTAATCGTTATGGGATTAGTGTTGTCTAACGAGGTCTATTACATCAACTGATAAACTGCTTACAGAACAAGTAGCAAGTTAAAAACAATGAGTACTGGTAGCAGCTGATTTTAATTTAGGTTGACTAAATTGTTCTGTATCATGTGATGAGTTCTTTGGACGTTAATTTTTCAATTTGTATAGGTTTGACTGATTTCACCTGCAAAAGAAACATAGAGGTAATATTTGATAGAGATATTTTACCATATAGATCAAAGACGAAAAACACTTTGATTTGAAACCTATATTTATTCGCCAATTTTTTTGAATCCACTTATACTACATCAAATAATTCAAGCTATAATTTCGACTTCAATAATTGTAAGAGCAAAATGATTAATTTTGTAAATATAACCGAAAATGAAGTAATAAATGCCATAAAGAAACTAAAAGATAAATTAACGTCAGGTCCAGATCAGATAACATCATTTTTTGTCAAGAATTCTGCATATGTGCTAGCCTTTCCTCTCACTTTTCTTTTTAATTTGTCACTAAAAACATCAGTCTTTCCCCAGAAATGGAAAATGACTAAAATTTGCCCCATTCATAAGAATGGTGATACTAGCGATATTACCAACAACAAGATTGTCTTGTACAACAAAATAAATCCCACTATCAAATCTCTTATAGCGCCTAGTCAACATGGTTTTGTACAAAGTAGGTCCACGGTGTCGAACTTAGCTGTTTTCACGCAGTATACCTCATGCGAAGGCCTTTGATCGTGTTGATCATGAGATTTATTGAAAAAGCTTTATTCGTACGGTTTCTCAAAAAGTTTAATTTGCTTCTTTAGGTCTTTTTACTGCACAGAAAGCAATATGTATCCTTTAATGGTCACAACTCATCACATATCAACGCAACATCAGGTGTACCGCAAGGAACCATCCTCGGTCCACTATTTTTTCTCTTATATATCGACGATCTAAGTGAACTATTGGACTGTGAGCATGTAATGTATGCTGACGATCTTAAATTATATAATAAAATTCAAACGATAGCTGATTGTTCAACTTAATTTAAACCGCGTTGCTCGGTGGTGTGAAAATAACAACCTTAACCTGAATGTTAAAAAATGCAAAATAATAACGTTCACAAAGAAAAAATTATGATTATTTTATAAATCACAATATTCTAGAACGGTGTGAAGTTATGAAAGACTTCTAAGCTAACCTTTGCTAACCATTCCAGTAAGATTTCTAGCGAAGCTCTGAAAATATTAGGCTTCATCATGCGAAATTACAGGTTTTTCACTAATATTTTTGCCCTAAAAACTCTATATTTTGCCTACGTTAGATCTAAGATGGAATACTGTTCGCTAGTATGGTCTCCTCTGTATGAGGTTCATAATCAAGCCTTGGAGAATGTACAAAGAAAATTTTTAAAATTTTTATACTTTATTTCGAATGGTATTTATCCTGAGCGTGGTTTTGAACATACCCTTCTTTTAAGCATGTTTAGTATCGACAGCTTACAGCTCAGAAGAGAGTTTGCTTGCATAAAATTTCTGTATTTTCTTGTTAATGGTAAAATTGATTGTCCCTTTTTGTTAGGTAAAATTTGTTTTCATATACCGAGACCTAGCGTTCTGCTAAATAATCACTCAAGTTTCTACTGTCAGACTGCTCGAACTGGTGTTTTACTTAGATCGCCCATATATAACATGTGCAACTGCTTTAATAAGATTTCTAACCTATGTGATATTAACGAATGTTCTCTTAGTCGCCTTTTAGAATGTTTTAAGTCAAATAAATTAACTTGACTAATTGATATTTATTTGTGGTTAGCACAATTAATTTCGTTTGATTGAATTATTTATTGTGTCAATCTTGATGATATGTTTTTTTTGTTTTTTTGTTCTCTATTTTGCGTAGCTTTGTAAAAATAAAAATCAATTCATATGTACTTCAAACAACCCTGTAATTGGGAGTTTGTCATGTTGGGTAAATAAAGATTATTATTCCTTAGCTCCATTTTCATGGGTGGTGTCACCAATTGACCCTGGTGACCCAGGTAACTCGGACCCGTGGGGTTGTCACTTCCCAGATGAAATGATTTAAACCAGAACATCCCCTGCGGATTGTGGAGAAGGAAGGAAAGCTAGGTAGTAGGTCAGCGGGCAGCTGCCCCTTTAGTCGCCTCATACGACAGGCGGTGGATACCGTGGTGTTATTCTAACCCGACAACCACACGGGGTGTTATTATTATTATTAAAGACAAAATAATGGAAACTATACACACATATTAAGGTACTAAAAATTTAAACAATAACTAAAACGTCAACTAAGGGCTACAAGAAGATCAGATAAGGCAACACATGAAAAATAAAAATTCTTCATTTGAAGACCAATTAACAGAAGAAATGATGATACACTACATAAAACAAAGACAAAATAGTAAACACCAACTAACGCCTTATAGGCCTTCTCAGTTCTACAGATGAAGTTCTAACAGGAATATTAACAAATATATTGACGGTGCAAGTACTTTAGAACGAGCTAAGGAATACCATAACTACTTTTCCTGATGTTTATCAATTTTAAAATACTAATACACATTTTTGAAAGCGTGGGACCCTGGACAGTGAATAACAACAAAACAAAGCCGCAATGATTAGAAAATATGAAATGTCAAGATAAAATTTCAAATTTAAGGAACACCAAACAAATAAGGCTCTAAAAAATAATAGATATTCATATTATGGATTTGTTAAGTTGGGAATTTCATACTCATATTTGCGCAAATGCTTTACTTTAGTAAGTTCAGTAGTTAAATGCAATCTCTATCACGATCTATCTAAACCATCTACAGACCAACTCAAACACCTACAAAAAAATTCATCAAAACCGGTTCAGTCATTTAGAAGTTGGAATTTGAAAAACTGTGGAACCTTTGGGTGTTACAGATATATAAACACGAAGTTTTGTAGCCTAACACCAAACTTTTATTTTTTCACTCTACGCACGTTTCGAACAACTAAGATGTTATCACCTGGAGTAAACCGAAATTAAAAATATTTACAATTATGCCTTAACATATAATACTGTTACGAAATTTACCCAAAGCTGACCCTGTTTCATTTCAGTACGACAACAATCGCTTTGAGATAAAAAATGGTTCTCGAAAATACTCGACAGCTGTAGGAGTGATGACTGATTTTACTGGAGAATTCGACGCTGGTGTTATAAAGGAAGCAGCCATGATCGCGAGTTCAGTTGGTTGTACGAAGAACTTATATGTCAAATTGTTATTGTGATATTTGAATCAGCTGTTCTATATTCGATGTAAATAAAAGTTTCTAGAAAATTTAAAGTAAATATTAGTTTTATCATTTTAAATTGAACCCACAGACTTTACAACAATTTGGTGGTCAGAAGTAAAGGATTAAGTGCAGTTAAAATCCTAATTTGATTTATGGAAACCCGTAGTATGGACGAAACTACCAAAAAAATAGTCAAGCAAGTTACGGAGGGACTAGACGAAAAAATAGTACAGATTCTAAAAAAACGTGACAAGAAGGAGAAACAACATCAAGAAGAAATTCAACCAAGGTTAGTAAAATCTTTTGATAAAAAAACGTAAAGTTGAATTAGACAACAACTAATGCAAATAGTAAGACAGCTATCTAGTACCCCGAATCGATGACACTTTGACGACACTAGCATGCTCCCGTTGGTTCTCCACACTAGACCTAAAAAGTGGATATTGGCAGGTTGGTCTACAAGCAAACGACAGAGAAAAGACAGCGTTCTCCACCAGTAAAGGGCTGTTTCAGTTCAATTTTTATGTCACCTATTTATTATCCAATACCAAATTATGAACTATTATTTCTATTTAATAAGTTTTTCAAGTCTATTTTTTAGAAGTGGATAATTATGTCATTTATTTCTTCAAAAATGGTGTCAGCTATGGACATTTAAAGAACGTAACGTTTTGTTTCTTTCTGCAGTAGTAGGCTTTGATACTTGTTGATTTCGTATCGAAACCGTTCGTGTTATATCGATCCGAAAGTGTTGGCAAGTAGACTGTTTTCTTGACGTGAAAGCCGAAAGAAATTTGGAATCACATCCGACTATTTTTAAACAATGCCAATACCAACTCGGCGCGATAAGCTAATCGAGCGAGAGCTCGTTCAAAAGTGTTTTTTATGATATTGGCGCCCGCACGATTATTGTCTATGTGCACTGGAAAAACAACTAGGCAGGCAATTTTCTAATAAAGCTGACAAATATATCGGAGCACCGTATCTGTGTTGTTATCGGTAACAGTGTATGCACAAACATATCTAAATTGTTATTGCAAAGGTGTTATGCTGTATCGAAGTTTTTGTTTAACAATTCATATTTAATTAAAATTATTGTATTGCAATGGAAATATCTAATCTAATACTATAATACGAGCAATGTTGGTTTGTATATATATATATATATATATATATATATATATATATATATATATATATATATATATATATATATATATATATATATATATATATATATATATGTAATTGAGTTCTAAAAACGGCTCTAACGATTTTGATGAAATTTACCCATTTGGAAGTTTCGATGGATAGTATGGCGTATGCTTTGTAATTTCAAGGGGTTCAATACAGGGTGATTTGGTAACCTACGTAAGAGTGAGACTCCTGTTGCAAAAATTCATTCAAAACATTGCGATTTGGTGAGCTATTTGAGTGTGAAACTGTTCTTCTAAACATTGTTTCAATACAAATTATATTTGTACGTTCCGATCATTTAGGTAACTATTTTATGCCTCTGTCATATTTCACTGAACTAAAATCACCTTGAATTGCACTTTCCACTCTATTTGGTTTTTCAGTGAAATGAATTTCCAACAAGTATCGGCTGAATCAATTCAGTATCTTTCATATTTTCCTAGCATTATATTTTTATAACTAGACCTTTTAAGTTTTTTAAATTGGCACGGTAGGCAATGAGTAAGATCTTATGATTTCGCATGTTAATTTGATGCATATTATATGAATTGGAAGTGTAAAATTATAATTATAAAGGGTCGTTTAAAATATGTTAGATGGTCCATAAGAGTTGCTATGCAGGATAGTTAAAATATAGGGTTATATGGACTTGTAGTATGGTTAGAATAAAGTGAGAAAAAAAATTGTATAGGGTACCCCATAAGCAGTTGGAAATTAATGATAGCTGACATACAGGGCGTAGTAAAAGTATTGTTATGCAGGTCGCTAAAAAAATGTTAATGTAATGTTATACCCATAGGGTTGCTTATTAGCATTTGCATTTATAGGGCGGTTGCAATATAGGATGTACTGGAATTATAATTGTACATGGTGGTTAAAAAAAATTACAATAGTTGGCCATAAACAAATGCATATATAGGGTAGTTAAAACATATGGTCGTGTGAAATTATAGTTATACAGTTTGATTTAAAATACGAGGGTGAATCAAATATGAACCGGACTTTTGTTTTAAAAATTTTATTGGTACGATCAATAAAAATTTTAATACATATTATTTTTCTACATAGTCTCCTCTCTTATGTATACATTTTTCCCACCGAATCGGAAGTTTTTTAATACCTTTCTCAAAGAATGAAACTGGGCGTGTCGATAACCAATTGCGCACAAACGTTTCTACACCTTCGTTGTCCTCAAAGTTGTGGCCTCCCAGTTCTTCTTTAAGTGGCCCAAACATGTGGTAGTCACATGGCGACAAATCAGGACTGTAAGGCGGGTGTTCAAGGGTTTCCCAATGTATTTTGTTCAATTTTCCTTGAGTCAATGCAGCTGTATGTGGCCGAGCGTTGTCATGCAACAGAATCACAATTCGGATAGACATATCCCGCCTCTTTTGCCGATAGCCAAGTTTCACTTGTTGGAGTAGTTCACAATAATCCTCAGCATTAATTGTACGGCGTTCGTGCAAAAAATCGATCAACAGTACGCCTTTCGAATCCCAAAAAACTGTTACAAGAATTTTCCCTGCAGAAAGACGAGTCTTGGCTTTCCGCGGTGCTGCCTCTCCAGGTTTTCGCCACTCCATGCTTGCACGATTGGACTCCGGGGTATAATGATGCACCCATGTCTCATCACAGGTGACAATGTGTCTCAAAAACTCATCCCCCTCTGCTCGATATCTTGCTAACAGCCTTTCACATACGGCAAGACGGTTTGCTTTCTGATCTTCCCTTAGAAGGCGAGGAACCCATCTTGAACACACTTTTCGTTGACCCAACTCTTCTGAAATGGTTGATTGAGCACTCCCGGGTTCAGTAATTGCCAATACTGTAAGATGGCGGTCACCTTCAATCAGCTCACGAATTGCGTAGATATTCGCCTCATTGATGATTGTCGTGGGACGGCGTGCATGAGGCTCATTTTCCACTGTCTCTCGGCCATCTGAAAACTTTTTGTGCCAGTGGTACACTTGGGTCCTTGAAAGTGTTTCATTGCCGAACTGTGCAGATAGTCGACGCAAAATTTCAGACGGTCTAACGCTCTCTCGCCCCAAAAATTGATAACAACACGTTGCGCAACAGACGTATCCACCTCTTGCTCTGACATGATGCTACTAACAGCGCATCGACTACGCCTCGCCAAACCGACGAACTCCCCTCTTCTTAACATCCCTACCTAACGTATATTGAGACGTCACGCCACTCGAATTACCTACAGGGCGAGAAACAGAAAAGTCCGGTTCATATTTGATTCACCCTCGTATGTTATATTTGGTAGCCTATAAAAAGTTGCATATATAGGGTCGAGCGGAACTTGCAACGACTTGCATATATATTTATATAATGGTTGAAATATAGGGCAAAGTAGAATTATAGTTACAGAGGGTAGTTGAAAGATTTTGGAATAAAAGTGTTTGTAGATTGGCCAAAAGAGGTAGCATATACAGGGTTGTTGGAATATGGAATCGAGTGGAATTGTAGAGTGATTAAAAAATGTTTGAATGGGTTTTTCATAAGAAGTTGCATATATATGATGGTTAAAATATAGGGGGAGTAGAATTGTAGTACCACCATGTAAAAAAATGTGAGAAAAAAATTATTATATTAGGGAGTTTAAATAAGTTTACATCGCAAATGTCCGATTACATATTACATTACATATCGCTTGTGATAAAACTTTGAATTTACGAGTGAAGCTCGGTCACCCACGTACTTATTTATAAAATGAATCGATATTTGCTATTAAATGTTTGCATAAACGAATTAAATGGTAAATGCATAACCTAAAATGACATTTAGGAGAGGGACAAACAATCAAAAACAGTTACTGCTCTGGCTTTTTACTACTTAAAGTTATTTCAAACAATGGTCTACAAAGGGCACATTTGTGAGGCTTACGTGATGTCGTTGATATAAACCATAAACGCTAGGATGTGTTTGGTTCAAATCATTTATGACCAATTGGAACCAGTAGATCGCTATAAATAGGCTCGACCCTCTTGTTTGAGTTTGGCAATGTCTAAAAAGAAATATTTAACCGCTTATACGGACACAATTGCAACTGGTAATCTATTTTATTGCATACAGATGTAAATGAACACCTGAATTTGAAATCAAATGACGGAAATTGCTTGCAAGCAATTCATGCAAACGCATGAAAAAAATTTCTTTTAAATACCGAAATCTTGTAAGGAAAATGGAAATTCAAAGATATGCAAATTTCTAATGGATTACTATCGATTATATCCGCAGCCTATAATTATCGTTTGAACAATGTAATCATACTTAGCAATTCAAATATTTACAAGTAGTGGCGATACTTGTTTCATAGATAGGCTTATATTGTAAATGTTAATTCACTTAGTGCAATTTCTTGAAACATGAATATTTTCTATTTAGGACATAGAATAAGCATCAGCATTGCATGGAAATACACGGTGTAATACATTCAATATTTTATATTGTTTTATCGTGATTACTATAAACAAATTACTGATTCATTTCTATTTGATTACTGTTGTTATTCATGCTAATATATTCTATTATATTATACAGTTAATTTAATTAAGAAGTTACCAGTTAAGGTAGGACAAAGAAAGATAGAGTACGGTCCCAAAATAATGACAGGATCGGGTTATTCAAAGTACCAACTTTATTACACTTCGTATGTAGAAAGTCACAAAAAATAACGCTAACAAGTATGAAATAATTAAAAGGCACTAAATGTATGTAAAAAAATTAGGAAAAGAAGTAAATCATAGGCTTGTCGGAGCAGGAATTGATCTTAATTAATAAGAAACTGGAAAGATTCGAAATCAATCACTACTGATCTATCTATGCAAAGATAATATGATTTAAACCACGAAAAATACTATGTAGAATAAAAAGAGGACAAGATACATTCCAATGTATAAAATATATCCTGGCTCTAACATATACAGTGAGGACGCTTGGGTTGGAAAAAATTCATTTCAAATTCAGGTATTGGTTTTTTGGAAAAACGCTGCGACACCTCGGTTTTTTTGGACTGTAGTTTTTGTGATGATAAACTCATTTATACAGGTTGGGTCAGAAATAAATTGCGACCATCAACCTCATTTTTTCAAATGGAAACTTTTTTATTTTTGAATTCTGCATTGAATTCTATGTAATTTTCATGTACAATTTCCTGTACCGAAAATTAACAGTTATTAAAAACCTTACGTTTCTTTCAAAATTGAAGAAAAAAAACATCAACATATCTATATATACCTAAAGGTTTTACCTTTAAGTACTATTTTCTCCTCTGTCTTTCAACCGATTTTCTTCATTTTTGTTTTGTTTAGTAGCTACTGACGACCTTCAGTGCAGAATGCTAATCTTAATTAATTAATATTGGTTCATTCAATAAATAAAATATAATAAAAATTTATTATTTACGTCTATAATGTCAACGCCAAACAACTGAATGTACCGCCGCCGCCAGACTCAAAACATTGAATTATTGTATATAGAGGGACCAATGCTGTTATATACTTAGAGCATGTACTTCTGGAAGTGGCATGCAAGCGTTGTTATTGTTTAGTGGTAAAGTAATCATTGTATATTATACAGGGCGATTCCAGATATGTGAGAAATCATTTTTTTAGTGGGTGGCACATAACCAGCTGTATATATATATATATATATATATATATATATATATATATATATATATATATATATATATATATATATATATAGGGTGTTTAAAATATAGAGTAGAGTGCAACTATAACTAATAAAATAATTATATAGGGAAGCCTATTAGCGCTTGTTATACAGGGTCGTGAAAAAAATATTATACAGAGATGCATATACAGGGTGGCGGAATGGGAAATGTAACATATCGTAACCCATAAGCAATTGCATATATAGGAAGATAAAATATAGGGTGAGAGGAATTATAGATATACAGGATGATGATAAAAAATGTTATAAAAGGAAATGATTTATAGAGTAGCTTGCGAAGAGTTCCATATATATGATGATTGAAATATAGGTCGGAGTAGAATTATAGTTACACAAGATAATTAAAAATTTCATAAACAAAAAGAGTAAAAACGGTGGCTCATAGGCAGTGGCATATACAGAATGGTTTACAGAGTTGTTTAAAAATGTTAAAAAATATTATGCGTGGTCCATGAGCAGTTGCATATACAGGGTGGTGGAAATATATAATGAGACGGAATTATTATAAAGAGGATTTCAATAAATGTTAGAGAATTGAGTGCAATTATAGCTATACAGGGAGATTAGAAAAAATAAATATGTAGGGTAGCCCATTAGCGGTTGAATTGTTGTCATATTAAATTAAGAATTACGAATTCGAACACAAATAAAGTCCTATGAATTATATCTGAAAAAAACTTGAATTTCGTTAGTTATTTGTAGAAGCGAGATGTGAGACCGATATCTAGGATTTTCGAGGAAACTATCACAAGAGGTTCCGAATCTGGATAAAATTTTCAGGTTACTTAACCTGCCAGAGATATTGACACAATGGGTCGAATTTCGACCACTGGGCGACAGCTAGTCAAATTAAATGTTCAAATTGTTGACCATTAACTTCCTGAGAGTACCTAAGACGGTTTTCAAATTCTCGTAACACTTCATTTAGCGTTTGTGATAGGATCCGTTGTATTTATATTCGTTAATTTCTCGATATTTTCCGGCTTATTGAAGTAGACTTTCGATTTCACGTAACCCCAAAGATAAAAATTTAACGGGCTTAGATCTTGGGACCTAGCTGGCCATTCGATATTACCTCTCCTTCTGATCCATCGATTTGGGAAAATATTGTCAAGATAAACTCGCATTGTTCGCGAATAGTGCGGGGGCGCTCCATCCTGTTGAAACCGTACCACTATATTGGGGTTTTCACCATTCGCGTACAGTTCTGTTGAACAGGGTATTATGCCATTTTGTAATAGGTCTAAATACTTTTCCGAGTTAAATGTTCCCTCAATAAAAAAAGGGCGCATAATTAAAGTACACACAATTCCAGCCCATGCGTTAACTTTCTTGGAAAACTGTGTATGACTTTCCATAATACAGTGAGGGTTTTCTGATGCCAATTATTGAAAATTTTGCCTATTTACTGAACCATTTAAATAAAAAATATTGCCTCGTCGGAAAAAACTAACTTCGGTCCAAATTATATTTAGTAAGTTCCTGAACTAAATGCACTTTCCATGGGTGCCATTTATTTCTATGCAAGCATTTTAGAACAGATGATTTATTTATTGATTGTTCTGCGGCTATTTGTCTAGTGGATTTGTGAGGATTTTCTTGTAAATCTAGCAAAACATTTAATTGTGTATCTTCTGGCAGATGTTTGGTTTTGTAATTGTCTCTTACGTGGCCACATTCTAGAAACTTTGTTTCTATTTTACTAACTACCGATCATGTAATAGGCCGCTCCGGCTAATTCATATTATACAATTCGTAAACTTCAGTTTGTGTTCGAGTTCTGTCGCCATATCCTACCATCGTCAAAATTTCTACTCGCTGCTTTTCTGTTAAACGCGTCATACTTTGAAACTTTGCAACTGCACTTGACAACTGCCTTTTCGAGTTAAAATTATTGTACAGTTTCTATGTAAATAAACAAGTGTTAAAAACTCCAGCATTAAATAAGGTTTCCGTTCATGCGACTAAAATACCGCCAACTATCATAAAAACCAGACGTAAATAACTAGGTTCAAACCAACAAACACCTTATTTTTACCGTTGTTTTCTTAACTGTGGAAAGAAATGTAATTTTTTTAAGTACTGTTAATTTTCGGTATAGGACTTTGTACCTGAAAAATTCAATGCAGAATTCAAAAATAAAATAAAAAACAAATGTTCCATTTGAAAAATTTAAGTTGATTTTCGCAATTTATTTCTGACCCACCCTGTATAAATGAGTTTATCATCACAAATATCGCAGTCTAAAAAAACCGACGTGTCCGAGCGTTTTTCCAAAAAACCAACACCTGAATTTTAAATGAATTTGTTCCAATCCACGCGTCCTGACTTGTATGTAGATATTAAAAGAAAATACAGATTTGCCCCCTCTAAAACTAGTCAAGCTACCGCCATCCCCTCTCCCAAAAAGCCAAAATCTCCCACTTCTTGACTACAACTATCTACACCCTATATAGTATTCTTCTAAAATCTAGCTATAATCTACACTTTTATCTGTCCTTCAACCTGGAATTTAAAGGATAAAATCTAACTCTGTTCCAGAAAAAGATAAGTCAGCCATGAAGTTTTACAAAAGAACGTATTATGCATTAATTTTCGTGGTAGTTGGTAAGCAAAATGATGACAAGTGGTATCATTCAGACACACATTCTTCCTCATCTAATTAGCATTTAATTCACGTACAATCCTTGAAAGATATGTTATACCGAACAAAAAGACCGCTGAACATACAGCTTTAAATGTTAAAATCTCGTAGTTCATTCTCTAAAAAGCCCCCATTTGACCTGAAAGCTCACACCGTCATATATCTGAAACGTCGAGGGGGGATTCTACGGTCGTAAGCTGCTTTGTGTTATGTTAAGATGTGTGCGTGTGTATGCGTTTAAGTAGGTATAAACATTTTATAGTGATGGAATCCCGAACAATAAACACATTGATTGTTGACGTTGGGGATCTGTTATTACACGTTGAAGAGTTAGCGACTAAAGAAAACAAAGAATTTTAGACGGGATTTTATTGAGAATATAAAACGAAATGTTTACGTATGTACTACCGGTGTTTTACATCTTGTTAGTCAGAAAGTGTTCTTTTCATTCATTCTGCAACACCACGAGATGAACTCGTAACATTTTAGAGGAAATATTATCCAGGTGAATTTTTGGTGGAAAACAAATGGAGCTGGGTTTTAAATTATTCAATTTCTATAATAATATTAATAGTAATAAGATAAATAACCGCACGATACTGCCGATCGGACTCTTGCTCACAATAGACCAGATATAGTTTTAGTAGATAAAATCTCCAGGAAAACAACCTTAATTGACATAGCAATCCCTAACAACAATAACATAAATATTTAGCAGGCTGAAAAAATAGCCAAATACAGGGATTTGGAATTTCAAATAAAGACACAGTGGATCATGAACAACACACGAACTGTACCAATTGTTATGTCAACAACAGGAGTAGTCCCAAAACTTCTACTAAATAATTTAAAATACCTCGGTCTGGACGAAAATCTTTACCAACTAATGCAAAAAGCCGTTCTGTCAGGAACAGCCCGAACGGTCAGAAAATTCATGGGAAGCTGCCACGACTCCAACCCTGGGCCTGAAAACCTGGCAAGGGCTCCCACAGAGCTAAACCCTTTTGATAACTAGGATATCTGGGGTTTAGTGAATTTTCCCCTAAAGGGATGCATAGCGTGCCTTAGAGGAAGTGTGATGCCATACATTGTATGGTCAAGTCGGAGATAAATAAATTTATCTTGCTAAACTATTTTTTATGTGCTAATACGTTAGAGCTGCTACACACAATCATCTACTGTGATGCAACTTCCATCTGCAGAACAATTGGGGACGCAATAAGACCAAAGCAAGACCTTCACCAATTTAGACAAACACCTCGAATACCACTTTGGCAAAGAAGGCTTGAAGAGAAAATCAGTTGTTCTCTTCGGAAAGACATTGGAAGACTGACCGATTACCAACGAGGGCTCAGAAACAACAGAATAGAAAGACTTGTCAAGACTATCATGGACAATAACCGAATACACTTCCAGTGGGATGGAGAAAACATCTCATCTCAGCAGTGCCTGGACAGTCTACGACAAAAGCTCTCCGTCTAGACAAGTCGATTGAGAAGGTACAAAACCAGTAACCAACGGAAACTAGACAACACACGTTTCCGACAATCAGAAAAAGGGTTTTATCGAAAACTTAACATCAATAATAATGAAGCCCCTAGTTACCCCAGTAAAACACATATCGAGGAATTCTGAAAACACAGTTTTCCACAACAGTTTCCTATAACTTCACAGCCAGCTGGATTAATGAGGAGGAGGCTGCATTGCATAACTGTGATACCATGCAACACCAACCATTCACAACGGAAGACACATCCAACATAATGAAGCACCTCCATAACTGGAAAGCACCGGGACCAGATGGTGTGCAACATTACTGGATAAAGAAACTGTACGCGACCCACGAAAGATTAACAGCCCTTATAAATGACATAATTACCAACCCACACAAGATGCCTAGTTTCCTTACGCATGGTGCTACATACCGCTTACCAAAGGACAACCTCTGTACACAGGACCCAGCAAAGTACCGACCAATCACTTGCCTTCCAACCTTCTACAAACTCATAACATCCTTCATTAATCAGCATTTTCAAACATTGTGAGCTGAAGTTCCTAAGTTTTCATTTAAAACTTCTTAGGGTTGAACTTGTCTTAATAACATCAGACACATTATTATAATCCTTAAAGCCTCTAGAAAATATTGAATTCATACCAGTTTTAGCATTAGTTTTACTTAAATGAAAATGTTCATTAGATCATACATATGAATTACACATATTTTAGTCTTGCAGCACATCTAACATAAGTGTGATGGGTGTGTATCTGTTGCACTGGAGAATGATTCTCATACATCTATTCTGAAAATTGTGCATCCTTGTTTTACAATTTTGGTCTAAGAGATACAAAATACTTGCACAAATGTTGAAATGTGGAAAAATTATAATGATATAAACTCTTATACTATTCATAATAAAAAGTTCATAAGCAATTCTGGAAAAGAAATATATTTTTTGGTTTATATTTTTCACCAAATATGAAAAATGTTCCTTAAAGTTCCAGTTTGTGTCAATTACTAAGCCTAAATATTTAATACCTTTTGTAAATCGAATTTGGTCTTTATAAATCATGATTGTATGTTCTTGAAAATAATTTTTTTCATATTTATATTTATTTGTTATGATAGCTTTCGATTGATTTATATTTAGTTATATTTTAATTCATTACGGATATTCCTCCATTTTTTCCAGTTCCACTTTCATTTGTTTATTACATCATTTAAGTTTGTAAGAAGAGTGTCGTAGGCAAATAGATTAATGAAATTACACTTTGTGTTTGTGGCGATATCATTTATATAAATTGGAAATAATAATTGACCCAAATTACTTCTCTGTAAATCAATCATAGGTCAGCTTCAAAGCCTAAGAGCCACAACCAACTGTGATAGAACACTCATCCATCGAAATAATTTTTTCGTAACATAAGCTTCAGCAGGTTCATGTGGGTGAATTGGTAAGTGAGTGAATCTTCTTCCTAACGTGCCTAAAAAGCGTCAGCCGTTGACGATCATTCCGGCTATAATGTTTTGTTGGCCGCCATCTTAAGCAATTGAGCATAAGTTTTTCCAAACATGCTATAGGGTTGGCAATGCTGCAAAATTCTTCTTCGTCCTGGGTATGGTTTTGTTTCTACCTTTCCATAAAGGATGCATTGCAGTAGCAACTACCTTCTTCGATTTGTCATTATGTAATCCAGGTATTGAAGCTTATGACGTTTAACCTTCATCCCCTATAATAGTTCTAACTCAGTCTTACGTAAGGATGGACAGTAAACTTTCTGAGCAAACAACAATCAGAAAGGGAGTTCTCCAAGAATGAGCACTACCTCTAATGGAGCTTGACCTCGTAAATACTGGAGGAAGCAATGTATCCAGCTTAAGCTATTAGCCTTGCTCAACATCTTAGAGCAAATAGGTCTTCATATTAATTACAACAAGACGAGGCTTATGATTCTACTTGAGAATCATCCTGAGATAACGTCTATGGGTTGCTGTCAAATGCTTTAGAGGTTTGTATAATTCGGTTGCTTGATCAAAAATTCGAAAAACTTTGAAAATTAGAGCCGACGGTACAGATACAGGCGCTGACAGAACTAACAAAACTAACTACACTTTGGGGCAATAACACCGTTACAAACTCCGTTAAAATGATGTTGGTTCAACCTCTTGTCTTTTCGATTTTCTTATATGCCTATGAGTCAGATCGTATGAGTTCCATATACAGCTCATCAAACTAACGCTTCAATATTAAAGGAACTAGTTAATCCAGAAGATTATTATCCATTACGTCAAAATGCATTTTCACCTTCTTTGGACACATTCAGACGAACACCAATATGGAGAAACAGGTTGTACAGGGTCATGCTCGAGTGGACAACTTAGTGGCCATCCCCTAACTCGGTCGGTAGATGCAACAAAACAACTGCAGATATCACTATCACTAGAGCTACTGAGTGTTTACTGTAAACCGTGAGAGATAGCGTGCCTAAATCAAAAGGACAATGAAAACATTCTTGGTGATAGCGCTTCAGCCCAAGTTAGTGTTATGACCAGTTCGCAACATATCAAACAATTCTGCATTGGTGATCTTATTGGCCCATGGGGTCTCCAGAGCCTTTCTGTATAGTTAGAAAGCTTGGAGTTTTGATATGGTTTCTTCATTCAGAGTCCACGCTTCTACCGCATAGAGTATACGTAATCTGAAAGTAATATCTGTATCTAACGGGCGGGTATGACATTTGAACACCGAGTCTATTTAATTCTTATCCGATATATTTCAGGTAAAATGTGGATTTTTCGTTAACATTCTCACCATTACAGATGATCCCTCTTAACGAGATCCTCTATAAATACGTATGTCGTTTAAAACCTTCTTATTTGGGAAACTGGGTAAAATAACTCTAAGTTAAAGGGGTTTTACTGTATTTGTCGCATTAGAACAAACTTCTATTCTCCAAAGAAAGTTCTGAAATTATGAAAAACAACAATGTCAAAGATGCAAAACGGCAGGTCTGTTAATTATATAATTTTTCTGTTTTGCAGTGAGTTACTTGTTACAGGGAACGTAAATTTACCTTTTGATAGTCATTTGTTGTTTCAATGATATCAATTGAACTGCTTTTAGGTATGCAAAACGATTCAGTAGTAGTGTTAATAGGTAATCACTTAATGCTGCAATTATCGATAAATGTAAAGTAACATAAATGCATACACATTTGTTTATTATCTGTATTAAATTGTTACAAAGTGTCATTATCTTGTATACTCTAATTAGAGAAAATCGTAGTCTGACAATTAGCGAATGTATATGCATGCCATTAACCTTTCATACATATTCAACTTTTTGTTGGTTGGGTATTTTCAAATAAATGTTGCCTTAACCCACATGTGATACACAATTTTTTGAGGTATTCAATTTTTATGTTTTCGAAAATAATAAACAATTTTAGGCTAAAAGTTAGCCAGGGTTATATGTAGGTATTATACAGGGCTTTCATTTCAAAACTAGCCACCCAAAATAACGTAAAATGTCTTCAAAATAAAAAGACAAACAACCCGTTACGTTATATTTACAGGGGGACACATTTTACACGTATCAGTCACCCTGCAGTGTCAATGCCTAAACGGGGGTGAATATTGCAATATAGTCCGTGGGTTCAAATTTAAAATTATAAAACTAATATTCACTTTCACTTTTCTAGAACTTTATTTACATTAGAACAGCTGATTCAAATACGCTAGTCGTCGCGGTATAACTGCCTGGCGATCGTAGCGTGCTTCTTTTATAACACCAGCGTCGAATTCTCCAGTAAAAATCATCATCACTCCTTCCGCTGCCGAGTCTTTTCGAGAATCGTATTTTTTATATTAAAGCGTTTGTTGTCGTACTGAAAAGACACAGGGTCGACTTTGGGTAGATTTCGTAACATTTCTACATTTTCATTTCTACAAGTTTAAATCCAAAGGGTAATCATGTTTTTTAACAATCCTTTAACACATCTTTTGTTAAATCAGATTATTCTTTACAAAGGAAAAAACCGTAAAAAATAATTTTTTGAAAATAATTGCCAAATACACCAAATTGGTTTGGGGTGGTTTTTAGGGTCTCTGATCATGAATACGAGGTCAGATTTGCAAAATTCAAAATGGCAGATCCAAGATGGCGGTGACAATTTTTAGTCAGTACCGACCTGGAGCCTAGTGACTTTCACTTTTTCCTGAATTGAAGCCTTTCTAAATTAATGAGGGGCTTCAAGGCACTTCAATTCATTGGTGGTGGCAACATTTTATGAAGAGGGTATTGGTAAGGTGGTACACAGGGAGGACAAATTCCTCAATCTACACGGTGATTATGGTGAAAAGTAACCATGTGTGTACGTAACTTTTACTACTAAATTGATTTTTTTATACAGGGTGAGTTTTTTTTTGGATGATCAGTATGGGGATCTCGGAAACTAGCGGAGATAGAGCGATGATTAAATTGGGAAAGATTTGCAGTTTTACTGGCCCAATTTAACGACACTTTCGGATTTTTCTAAAAAGTCATGTCTTACTAGATATTATGAAAAAAAAAAAACGAAATTCTGTCGATTTAGACAAATCCCTCTAGCTCCATTGTTTTTAATTTTATAAAAAAAGTGTAAATATCATGTGATACTTTTATTTAAAGGTTCTTTTTTGACACATCTTTTCTTAAATCAGATTATTCTTTACAAAGGAAAAAACCGTAAAAAAATAATTTTTTGAAAATAATTGCCAAATACACCAAATTGGTTTGGGTTGGTTTTTAGGGTCTCTGATCATGAATACGAGGTCAGATTTGCAAAATTCAAAATGGCAGATCCAAGATGGCGGTGACAATTTTTAGTCAGTACCGACCTGGAGCCGAGTGACTTTCACTTTTTCCTGAATTGAAGCACTTCTAAATTAAAGAGGGGCTTCAAGGCACTTCAATTCATTGGTGGTGGCAACATTTTATGAAGAGGGTATTGGTAAGGTGGTACACAGGGAGGACAAATATCTCAATCTACACGGTGCTTATGGTGAAAAGTAACCATGTGTATACGTAACTTTTACTACTAAATTGATTTTTTTATACAGGGTGAGTTTTTTTTTGGATGATCAGTATGGGGATCTCGGAAACTAGCGGAGATAGAGCGATGATTAAATTGGGAAAGATTTGCAGTTTTACTGGCCCAATTTAATGACACTCTCGGATTTTTCTAAAAAGTCATGTCTTACTAGATATTATGAAAAAAAAACGAAATTCTGTCGATTTAGACAAATCCCTCTAGCTCCTTTGTTTTTAATTTTATAAAAAAAGTGTAAATATCAAAATTGAAGGGAATTGTATCCCGAATATGACTGTCATGTCTTCGTTTGCGTGACAGCTCTCGTTTTCGAGATATGACACCAACATATCTTTTTTTGAATGGAAATAATAGTTGGCTGTGACCTCAAAAAATCGGACAATTTTAGAGTTTTTCAGTCATATAATACTCGATATAGTTATTCATAAAAATAACGGAGTTATGGAGGCTTTTCTCTTTTATTTTCGCTTTGGTCATCAAACCAATTCTTCTTCTTCAGCAAGGGTATCTCTTGCGAGACGGTTGTGGCTTTGATCTTTCTGATCTTAGTAGCCAGATACCAGTGATTTTATAAAAGAAAAAAATTGTGTTTTTATATACAGTTTTTATTTACAACGCGGGATAGCCTTGGAGTTCCGGCTATCGTTAAACTAACACGTAATTCACTTCAAGAGCGTCTTTATCACTTTATAGTGTCTGTGGGATTAGGGAACTTGATTAAATCTTATAGTGATTTCCGAATCAAGGAAAAGATAAATCTTTTTGAATATAAATGGCGACCAACTATTATCAGCAACTCATCCTTAATTTATTTTGATCATCATAACTATAAACTACTACACTAGATAACTAACACCACTATTTACACTTTTTGTACATATATTTAAATGTACATGTTGATTTACTTTCAAAAATTAAAACATTGTTGTGAGATGAAAAATGTGCATATGGCTATCCCGCCATCTTTACCGGAACTTTATCAAACCAATTGAAAATCTAGTCGCCCATGCAATTTACAGAATTGACGTTGACATTTGGCAAGTATAAAATTGCAGCATATTCCAAATCGATGTAAATATATAAATCTAAATGTAAATAGTGCCGTGTTAAAAATTGACCTATAACAGTCGAATACAACACACTAGTAGAGAACGGACTGTTGATCAGTAGGTGTTTGTTATTATTTTACCAATTTAATGACGAAAATTTGGAAAAAAAACAAAAAGGCAATCAAATGGACATGAAAACTTAATGTAATAAAATTTAAATGGTAAATATAAATTGACATAAATAAATGTTATAACATAACAAACTCTCCCCAACACTAAGGACTATGTTCACAAGATGAATTCTCTACGAAATAATTAAAAATAATCAGACTACTTACTTAGAGAAAAAGCCAAGGAAATCATTAATAGAACACATCTTCCTCTTGACGTCAAAAAGATAATCATTCCTCGTGAAAAGTCTTTTAAAATTCCCAAAATTTACCGACTACCCAAGATTCATAAGCCGGACATTCATTAGGCCCGTTTAACTTTGATAAAGGACCTCTCAAGGTCATTGCAAGAGCAATGGTTATTTGCAGGAAATATTGTCACTTAGTTTTGAAAGAAGGTGGGGTCCCACCGGCTGTCAGCGGCTACGTATTCGTATAGTCGTAGTTACCCCTTTTTCTTCAGAACGACTTTCCTCTACACGCAACCTGACGCTGCGCTGTGTAGTTTTGTTTTGTTGATGGAGCCCATCTGAACAGTTTTATTTTGTTTTTTTTTTGATTTTTTTTTCGCTCTTAAAAATTATTATCCCAAAAAAAGGAAGTAAAAAAAATATAGAAATAGAAAATGAAAAATGTTGCAAATAATGATTGAACTTAAAATGACCTTGAAAGGTACCCCAAGGTCAAATACATATCTGAATGTAAAATTTTCAGCACATTCTGATTCCGAAATAAAAATTAAGGGTTTCCATTAAAAAAGAAAGTTGGCCCTGAAATGACCTTTCAAAATAACCTTGGGGTCAAGGACAAGGTCACCACTGTTTTTTGAAGTCAAAACTGAACAACTTTGTGGGAAACATTTTCTCGGAAAATGCGATCATATGAAGTTACAGGGTACCGGTATTTTTGTTACACCAGATATAAAATTGCGTTTGAAGTTGGTGCCAAGCTTGAAAAATATCTGTGTAATATGGTGTATAAATAGCCTTATTAATTAATAACAGCAACTGTTTAATTTATAACGCTTACAGGATATCTCTTTAGGAATTAGATCACATACATTGCATTCTATTGTAATTTTGGTAAATAAATAAATAAATAAATATGTATGAGGCTAGGAAACTCTTAAAACACATACTGGAGATGCCACAACTACCTTTTGGAATACAACTAGTATGCACAAGGTCAGTTTTTGTGAGTTCGTCTATGCATCCATCACGGCACATTATCTTAATGACTTTCCTTTGAACAAAACGTTTTCCAGGACACAAAATAGACAATAATAAGCCGCCGAAATGTTCCTTTATTACGGAAACCTTCCCTCCCTTTCAGCGAAGTTCATATATCTAAAAACTCGCAACCCATTTCGCAAATTTTCTCATCTGTGACGAATGTTACGACAGCTTTTTCTGATGAAAAAACAGGAAACCGGAGAAAATAAATCCGAAGATACGCTAAGCGTAGCTGTAAGCCCATAACGTTTATCCATTTGCAAATTAATTTCTCCCCTCGGCAAAAACGAGCGCGGAAAATCACAAAAAGAAAACACCCTCTGGCGTATCACATCACCACGTTCTATTATGTTTGTTCCGAGCTTTTTGTGCGGCTTTTTTTTGTCAAGTTACGGTGTGCACACACGTACACACCAGCGCGTATCATTATTAGTCAAAAGAAAGGAAAAATTATGGAAGACGTGTGCTTTGTGGAAGATAATAACGCTAACTCTAACGGTGGCAAATATTGGTTTTTACATTTACATATGTAACAGGAGAAAATGAGATATTTTTGAAAATTTCAGTTGTCAATAAACACAAGCAAACATATGTGAATCATGATCAAGTGAAATAAATTTCTATGTTTTCTTTTAATTAAAATTTCTTATATAAACTAACACAAATTGCGTTTGTGTGTGTGTGTGTTAGGTTAAGAAAAAGAGAGTTACCTGCTTCAATTATTCCCTTATTCTATTATTATACCCTATAAACGCTTAATAAGTGATACAGACACTCCTGAAGTGATAATAAGTGTTAATAATGATAAATCCGGGAGTCCAACGCCACATCGCACTGTACATAGTTATATCGGAAAAGTTATGGATTGGAAAGAAAACTTAATTTATTTCAAAAATCTTGATTTATTTATCATCTAAATCCAAAAGTTTGTACATAAGGTGAAGGTTGTTAAAAGATCATAAGAATATTTTTACATTTTATTCACTTGTGTCTGGTCGTTAAGGTCGAAGAGACCAGGACCATTAGCCTTGTGCTAAAAGGGCCGTAAGGCTACTTGAAGAAGAAGAAGAAGTAACACTAATTGAACTAACAAAAACACATGACGAAATTATAGAGTGTGTAGATGAATAACTGCTTTCATTTTATGATGTATTTCCTCGAGTCATTTTATGACGACTACTGGTCGCCTAGTGCTCGAAATTCGATCTTATTTAATGAAATTGTAAAAAGTGTATTTTTATAAGAAAAAGAGTTGTGGAGAAATCGGAGAAGTAGATGTAATGACCAAAATTGTTCACTCATATTGACAAATCTATTGCAATAAAAAAAAACGAAAAATGTAATTAAATATCGGTATTCGAAATATTTTTGACAAATGAATGACCCCCCCCCCAATTTTTTGGCTAGAACTGCTTCTGACAAAATATTCGATATAATAATTGGATGATTGTTCATTGTAACTTAAATGTTTTCGCGGTTTCAATCAAGGAATATTAAAGAAAAGAGAGGACCAACAACCCTAGGAGAATTTAAATATTTAATACATTCTCTATTATTCGCTGTCAGACAATTTTTTACACAACACCTTCGGGAAGGTTGTCATAATAACATATTAATCAAATAATTAAATTCACATTAAAAACAGAATATTTAATATGAAAGTTACTGCAACTCCTCCGAAAAATCAATAGTGATCTACTATATTGACTATTTTACCACTAAACATTAACAACGCTTGTAGGCCACTTCCAGAAGTACATCCTCTAAGAATATAACAGCATCTAAAGATCGCTCCCTCCATATATAATTACTCAATATTTTGAGTTTTGACCGACTGGCGACCGACTGTTAGTTGCTTGGCGTTGACAGTATGGACGTAAATAATGAATTTTTTTTATATTTTATTTAATGAATGAACCAATATTATAAATTAATATTAGCATTCTGCACTGAAGGTCGTCAGTAGCTACTATACAAAACAAAAGTGAAGAAAATAATACCTCTGTGACGTCTTCATAACAAGATTACAGAAACGGTCATGAAAATCTACAGGATGGTAGTATTTTGCACGTGACACGTGTTTTTTCTACCCATACAACTTTTTTTCAGTACGCTCCTGGCAATTGACAAATATCGTAAATGAGTCTCTGATGAATGTGCAACTTTGTTTATTTCTTACATTTTTTTCTGTTTTTGTGTAAAAAATGGATCAATTTCATGTGTACCGTAGAAACAAACCTTATGTAATTTATTTTTGTAGTAGGCGGCTGTGTTATTAATTCCTCTTATTGACAACTCTAACTTCATTGTTGTTCATTTACTTTCGTTGATTTTTGCTGACACACAGTGCCAGGTATATGTGACTTTTCGCGAATTCTCACCAATATGGCGGTTTATTCAAACGCAGAAATGGCTGACATGCATTTCAACGTGTAGCGCTCATCATACTTTGTTTGGATGATTTCATTTATTTATTTATTTATTCTTTATTAGCCCAATAGAAATACATCCATTTACAGAGCTACCATATTCTGTAATATACATTATAAGTAAATAGCATGTGCAGATATACACATATACATATATAAATACACAATCGCAAACACAATACTTACATATAACATAAATTATACACAATTATAGAAATACTCACATTTATATACTTATACATACATAAACAAACATGCACACTTAGATTCATTAAAATATTGATGATTACATAGCTAAATATTTTACCAGTTTGCATCTTTCAAACAGTTCAGCAGACTTTTATAAATACAGTTCAATAAGTCATAAATTTGACATATAATGGTGACTTCTTTAGTAAGTTTGTATTGACGGTATTCACGTAAAACTTTGTATGTTGCCTTGCTTCAATTCCAGGATTTAAAAAATTGAGCAAAGACAAAAAATCAGGGCAACCAATTTTGTTATTCAATAGTTTGTGCAAAAACAGTACAGTATGAGTGTTCCTTCGGCTCTCTAATGAATGGTTGTTAGAAATTGATAGAAGTTCACTATGATCAAAACCATCAATGACTAAGAGAAATAGTTAGCTTCAAGCCTAGAAAACATTATTTTGGTCGCCACCGAGATATTAGAACACTAGAATTGGGGGAAGCTGTACTTAAATTTAATTGACGAGCAACCCGATACTACCACTAGGAAAAATGATTAACAGCTACATGGTGATCAAATGACGGTATTTGGCGGCGTCTTAAAGGAACATCTGTTATATACATATCAAATACAGGCACTGTTACCTCGTGATTTTCCTAACTATTCACAACCGAAGCAAGTTTTTCAAGGGCAGCTCTTATTAATATTCACCTCAACCACATATGGGCGAAAGAAAATACTCATGCTATCCTTGAAGCTCACCACCAGAAACGATTTTCTTTAAACTTGTGGGCTGGATCTTCTGGAGATCACCTAATTGGCCACATTTCCACATGAAGATACATATCTCAGGTTCTAAGAGAAGAGCTGCCAGTTCTACTTGATCCGATTGTCAATGTTTCATTCTCGATATATTTGCATTTGAATACTTTATAAAAATAAACACCATATATTTAGTTTTCTTATATGTTCAATATGTTTATTCGTTTTTAGATGAGGATCAAAATTCGCATCTAAATATTGGAACTTAATTCCCTTACGTACGTAGTTTCCGCTTTTATGAACGTGGTAAACTGTTCCATATATTATCAAAAAGCTTATAAACTGTTTTATCTATAATGAGGAGAATTTATTCAAGGTTAGCCATTCTAGTATTAGATTCATTTTTGATTCTACACCTTGCTAAGTTGGGTTCCACGCTATTTTCATAGTATTATCAGCATAAGAAAGATCGTGCTGTAAGTCATATCTTCCAGATGGTCATTCATATACAATATATACAACAGGGAGTCCAAGTATTGTTCCCTGTGGAACACTCGTACTAATAGGCATGAATTCACTCACCGTGTTACTAAGTCTTAGCAATAGGCTACAACCAGTACAACCAGATTACTCATTCTACTATTTCTCTTCCGTTTATATCGATTAATTATTTAGTTTTGTGGTGCAGCTTTATTATTGCTCTTATTAGTTATTTGGAATATCTCCGTTTTTTCATGATATGCCATAATTTTCCTGTATTTAGGTTGTCGAACGCTTTTTCTAAATCTATGACACTGATATATCTCTTTATTAAATATTCGTTTCATTGTTTTGCGTTCTTTTGTTCTGTTATTTGTTTCCGCCTAATTTAAAATTCTGGCGCAAACTTTGTAGGCTGTTTAGAGTTAAGCTTATCCCTCTATAGGTGTTAAATCGTTTTCAAATATTGCTAATAATTTCACTTTTTTGTATTTTATTGTTTTGTCATCATTTATTACATGGGTGGAGATGCCTCAGTTGCAGTAGTGTCCTCCGTATTTCCCGTTTTTTAAATTGATACCATTTTTTCCTGTTGTTATTTTTTTTTGTAGTTTTAAAAGCTTCTCTTAGTTCCTTTAAACTTATATTATCCAGATCTCTTACATCTGCTCTTTATATTCGCTCGTTTTTACATTTTGATCCTGCAATAGTTTATTGTAGTGTTTTACATAGTTATCTTCTTCTAGGTTATTTATCTGGATTCTGTCATTTTCTTGTTTATTCGGTACCTTCAATATCTTATATGCTATTTGTTGTCTACCAAGTATGTCATTTTCAATCTCGCTAATAAACTGTACGCGGGATTGTACTTTTGCATTTTTACTTAGTTTTTTGAAGCGAACGCTTTTTAACGGACGACCACATTTACACATATGAAAATAGATGAGCAAGGGAATGAATTGGATAACTTTAAATTCAATTTGTTTCGACACGACACCAGGCGATCGACCGACCGACCCGACAACACACACTGCTTTAATCTTGAAATACCCACACAACTCAGTCTTCTGTGTAAAAAACAGGGACCATTTAATATATTAAGAGTCACTTTTATAAAAAAGCAATAATAAACAGGAAATAAATCAATATAAGATCAAAGTAATATGCAATACCTGCACAAATTTTGCTTTTCTTTCTAATAAAAACTCTAATTCTCTCTTGAGAAACGTCAGAAATTAAAAAAAATACTACACAAAAAGGAAATTTGGCATTAAAATTTTATAATATCAATTCAGAGAAGGATGCACATTAAGCAAAACATTACCTTTGTTTACATCGTTTTGTTATCGTAATTAAAAAAGTACGTTTCCCACTCAATAGAGGCACTGATGTATTACATACAGCTTCAAATTTTATACCCAATATTTATTCAGATGAACAAAACTATTTACAAACACTTACCCAATAACTAAACTTATATTTCTTTGCAGATATATTTAAATTAAGACTTAAATTAAGATTAATACTTGAATCGTAACCAAATAGTGACAATTATTAGATTTCACCTGATATGTAAATCCATTACTAAAAGTGAGACAAAGAAAAAAAATACAGGCAGTGAGGTAACGAGAGAAGGGAAGAATATTTCGTAAGAAGCTTTCTCAAATGATTGGCGCTTTTTTTACATATTTTCTTTTGTGTTTATATAATTTCTGATTGTTTTCAGTAGGAATACTTAAATACTTTATATAATCTAGTCACTTTTTGTCAACTGCCTGCCGAAGCTCTTCTGTCCATATTCCTAAACCTTTTGTCTTGCACATTTTCTTTTTTTTGTACCAACTGTTTCTGATGCTCTGCCTTTTCTATTGCTTTTTGAATGTTTTTCCATTCATACCTTAAGTTTTATCTCATTTTAGTTGGCCCTACTCCTTTATACGTTTAGTTCTGAGAATACTGATTTAATTTCGAGTAATAACTGATGGTGTTATCTTCTTGTTCCACACCCAAGTACTAACTAAACTAAACTATTCAATTTCAGTTTCAAAGACTTCACAATTTCTACAACAATTCCATCAGTAAAAAAGCAACGCTCTCTCTAAGAATTAAAATAATAACACTATTTACTATTTAATGTCGTGATTTATATACACAAGAAAGAATTTCAGAACGATTTTCCACTCGATTCGCGCATTTCACACAATTTTGTTATTCCACTTAGCTATTAGCACAACAACACAAAGTATGTTTTGCAAAGATATAACAACAACTACAAACAATCATAAATCTTTGAAATGTCATGGAGAACTCGAACATGTGTATGCAAATTTCGAAGCAATGGCGCTCGTTACTAGCGCCCTTGGCTGGCTAGACTAATGCCGCTTTCTTGATTTTATTATTGTTTTTAAGTGTAATACGTTGTAATATCCACCTACCTTCTAAATAGTGTCAGCGATACTATTGCATTAGGTGTTACGAGATAGAAGCTCCATCTTGTAGCAGTTCTGGTTGGCGAAATCATGTGTTAATTAATGGTTTCCAAAGTTGTTGCTACTGGATTTGTACGGCACACAAGAAGTGACATACGATTGATAATGTTGATTTGATTATGTAGTTAATTCAATGTTTTCATACTGTTTATGTTCTTGAATTTGGGACAAAATGAATTGAATTGAAAATATCGACATTTCATTCTTGGACATTAATGTTTTTTTTATGAAGTTTCTTCAATTATTCTAGTTCTGAATTAGTGTACTAGTTTTCCGTAAGTTGTAGATATGGAACATTACATCTCGAGTGAACATTTGCAATTATAATTATTTTCATCATTTTTGACATTTCTGTGATTTTTGACATTTTAGACATTGTACATATATTTGACACTTTTTTTGTTCGCATATTTTGGCAGATTTTACATTTTAAACTTTTGGCAATTTTGTCATTTTTAATATTTTTAACATATTTGACATTTTTGTCATTTTCGATATTTTTAAGATTTTCCTCGTTTCTAACATTTGTATCATTTTTTACATTTTTGACAGTTTCTGCATATTTTTACACTGTTTTAATAATTTTTTTTGTTTACTGTTTTAATTAATGGTTTCCAAAGTTGTTGCTACTGGATTTGTATGGCAGACAAGAAGTGATATACGATTGATAATGTTGATTTGATTATGTCGTTAATTCAATACTTTCATATTGTTTTATGGTCTTGAATTTGGGACAAACTTCATTGAAAATGGATCAATATCGACATTTCATTCTTTGACATTAATGTTTCCTTTAGGAATTTGAAGTTTCTTCAATTATTCTAGTTCATATTTTTCATTTTGGATATTTTTAACATTTATTGACATTTTTGACATTTTAGACATTGTATACACATTTGAAACTTTTAACATTTTTTAAATTTTTGTGTTTTTGACATTTTTGACATATTTTTCATTTTGGATATTTTTTACATTATTGACATTTTTTGGGTCCATGTAATAGTTGGTTGATAAACTATATATTTCAAATAGTCTGAAAACAATATCCATTATTTCATGTCATTGTTTTATTCCCATGTTTCTTACATTTTTAACAAATTTGTCATTATCGACATTCATGACATTTTTGACGTTCTTTACATTTTAGCTTTTTGGACAGTTTTGACATTTTTTGTGTATTTTAGTAAATCGGTTGTTACTGTGTTATTCTCTGTAGTCTAGACATTTTTCATGTTTTCGGTCACTGAGTACACTTCGTCCTTGAGTATTTTTAGAATTTTTAATTACGTTATCTGTTTTGCAAAATCTCTGTAGCTTTATGTGGGTCCATGTACCACCAACGCTGGGAAGTCAAATTTCAAAAAATATGTATCAAACTCCATTATTGTGTGCCTTTGTTTTATGGGGATGTTTCTGATATTTTTGACATGTTTGACATTTATGACATTTTTGACGTTTTTGAAATTTATGACATTTTTGACATTTTCTGTGTTGACGTTCTTTCTACAGCAATAAAACCAAAATATTTCTGTATATAATTTTTTTGGTCAACTTAAATGACAAGTTATTTTTCAATAACAGTAAACTGTATACATATTTAGGCATACATTTTATTTGAGCTCTTTTTCTCAATAAATTTTCCATTACGCCCTATGCCAAAGTAAGATACATCTCTTATAGTTTTACAGGGATTGTTTGCTTCATGAATTATTTCGGATTTTGTCCCGCTATATCCGGAATCGTCAAAAATGTCGCTAGTTGTCACCTCACTCTTAATAACTTCAGATATACTTACATGACCTAGCGGGTGGCAGTACTCAATACGTCAAATGCGAACTTCTCTATTTCAAGGCTGGCTAACTACCATAACACAATCGACAATTGACAGTCCAGTGCCGTAGAATCTAGCTAGGACAGCTATTCACGGATATCTAAGAGCAAACTGGAATGAACAATGAATTGAGGGTTTTATCTGTTAGAACGAAAATTTGCGAAACTTTTTATTTACCAAAAATTACAGTACAATACAATGGTAAGTAATGTATTTCCTATAAAGAGACATACAGGTACCTGTACGTAGGAAAACGTATAGTAAAATGCATATTAAATCTAAACAGTAAAATTGCACTTAAAATTATCATTAACATTAAGACAAACTTGCAGCCTATCAGAATAAAAATAGAGTTCTTTAGATTATCTTGTTTCTATGTCATATTATGATAATTCGTTACTATAATAATTTGTCATTTATGTATTAATCATCTACTCTACTTTATATTTAATGCACCTTTTGATTTTATTTTTCATTACATATTATTATTTACTACTTTAAGTTCGTTTTCGGTAATGCATTAAATCTCAATAATTTTTTTGTAGGTTTGTGGTATGATAATACTCTTATTTATGGTAAAGCTTGTTGATTTAGAAAATTTTTGTTTTAAAGTAGGATAATGGTACACTAGGGCATCAAATACAAATTGTTGTTACATGTTTAGTGGACGTTTATCAGTTAAGTCTTTCCTTTTACTAATTATTTTTAGGATTCTATTGTGTAAATTCTGCAAGCGTGAAAGACTATTACTGTGCGCTCCACCCCAGGCAAGAATGCCATATGAGGTGACAATGTGAAAAAACACATAGAATAATAAAAGTAATGTTTTAGTATCCATGATAATTTAACAGTTTCTTAAAAATAAATGTTAGATACCTAGTTTTTTTTATGGCATACTCAATGTGCTTGGTCTATATCATATTGTAACCAATACACAGGTCAACATTTGAACTAAGAGGGAACACGGCATGCTTTATAGTGTACTATGGGTTTTTCGGGTCGCTGATTACGATGAGAGGGTCGGTTGACCTCTATCACGTCAGGTTCAAGCGCATTTGAAGGACAAATCGAAAGAGTTTTTGTAGAATTCACTCGATTTGATCTTCAAATGACCACTGGGAAAAAGCGCAAGGTTAAACAAACTATGGATTCGAACTCAGAGACCCCAAAAACATAACCAAGATTTTTTTAGATATTTTGGTAGACCTCTCTAGATTTGACCTTCAAATGACCTTGAAATAACTTCTGGGAAAAAGCCCAAGGTCAAACAAACTACGGATTCGGATTCAGAGACCTCAAAAACATAAGCAACAATTTTTTCAGATTTTTCATCGGCATAAGACACAATGGTTCCATCTTCCATAATGTCTAGGAGATTATTCACAAATACCAAAAACAGTAAGGGGCCCAGAATTGTTCCTTGCGGAACACCTATTTTAAATACCTCATAATTACTGAACTTGCCATTGATATTAACCCTTTGTTGTCTGTTATCAACGTAGTTTTGTATTACACTAGCATCGATTTTTTCTAATATCCATCATCTTTAGTAAAAACCTTGAAAGACGACTATTGAGCAACTAATAATTTTCTGTGTTCCTAAAATATTTTATCACATTTTTCTATGAAAAAGCAATTAAGCTACGTCTATGGCTGCATTAAATAATTTAACACACATTTCGATCTTGGTGTGGTTAAAAATGCACGAACCTGCATCATCCTGCATCCAATATCGATCTCTGCACCTGTGCACATACCCTCCTTTCTATTCTTTTTGCCTTTTAAAAACCTTCAAACCCGTAATCGTTACCTTTCTGGGAGATGGCAAATAGTGGTGACGTATTAACTTTAAAGGGCTGACAGGTGGGACTCAAGAGATGGAATTCCGTTCCATCAAGTTGACTTTGAAAAGAGAAGAAGAGGATTCTAACAGCCTTGAAGCGGCCCAAGAGGGCGAGGACGGGCCTACGCAAAGCGTAGGTACGGAAGCCGTCTAGCCAGTTTTCGAAATCGTACGTAGATAGTGGTGCCACTTTATAGTTTCCAATTAAGTGGAGGAGAGAGGTAGATGGAGTATACGTGTCTTTTATAATTTACTAAGATAGGGCCGTAAATAACTTTTTTTGTTTTGAATTTTAAGTGAACGTTTATGGGCTACACGAATTTTAAACTAGAGAACGCATTAATTTTACATAAAATGATAAGGAAAGATGTATTTTAAATTTACATAATTATTAGATAATACCGTCTAGAGAGGATGCGAGGATGCATAAAATTTGTAAATACATTGTTGTAAATTATTTTGAGGTAGGAAACTGATGTCTGTGGACAACCCTAGAAATAGTCTGAGTTGATTTTATTTAATATTAACTTAATAGACATATGTAAATCTCTCAAGTGTTGCTTAGTGATATGCTAATATTTAAGAGGGTAAATGCTATATATATATATATATATATATATATATATATATATATATATAGGCAAAGAAAAAACGATTAGATACCATTTTCTCCTCTGCCTCTCAATCGGTTTTCTTCATTTTTGTTTTATTTAGTAGCTACTGACGACCTTCAGTGCAGAATGCTAATATTAAGTTATAATATTGGTTCATTCATTAAATAAAAAATAATAAAAATTCATTATTACATCCATACTGTCAACGCCAAAACAACTGACAGTGCCGCCGCCGACAGACGGTAAAAACTCAAAAGTCAAAACATTGAGTATATATGGAGGGAGCGATGGTTAGATGCTGTTATATTCTTAGAGCATGTACTTCTGGAAGTGGCATGCAAGCGTTGTTATTGTTTAGTGGTAAATTAAATATTCTGTTTTTAATGTGAATTTAATTATTTGTTTAATATACTATTATCACAACATTCCCGAATTCTCCTAGAGTTGTTAGTCCTCTCTTTTCTTTAATAATCCTGAACTTGATTGAAACCGCAAATGACGAAAACTTTTAGGTTGCAAAGAACAATCTTCCAATTATTGTAACGAATATTTGCCAAGAACGGTTCCAGCCAAAATTTGGGGGGTCATTCATTTGTCAAAAATATTTCGAATACCGATATTTGATAACATTTTTATTTTCTTATTATTTCAATAGATTTGTCAATATGAGTAAATAATTTTGGTCATTGCATCTTCTTCTCCTATTTTTCCACAACTCTGTTTCTTATAAAAATATACTTTTTACAATTTCATGAAATAGGGTCGAATTTCAACTACTGGGTGACCACTAGTTTTAAGAAAATAACTCCATATATCCCTATGTTGTTACTGTCTTAACTTTTAAGATACTGGATGATGGTATAATTTTCAGATTTTCTTTTATACTCTCCCACCCAATGTTGGCCATAAATCATATTTAAACCACATACACAGTATTCGATTCCCTCCAACAGTTAAAATGCTAAAGTTTCATGCAGATTTGAATAGTTTAAAACAATCTAGTGGTAAAATTTTCTCTGAAAGGAAATGATATTTCAAATTTAATTTTTATTTTAAGACAAAGCAGTGGCGTATTATTTTTTTCTTAAAAAATGTTCAATTCAAAACTATTATGGACGCCAATGGTAGAAATGATAACATTGCTTTTACATCACGTACCTTAAAGTTAAGACATTTAGCAGCATGCACACGAGGTTTTTATATTAAACCCAGACCAAGAACATTTCTATCCCAATGAATAACAAATGTTTGACATGATTCTACCTAAAGTTTGTCTATTTACATCTATTTGTTGAAGTAGACTTACCGATTGTTTTTTGTTACTCTCCTCTATAGTGTTATTGCTATACCTTTTGTATAGGTAAAAACATCAGTTAGTGTTCTTTTAACCGGCATCTGATACAGATTTCAGTCTGTCCAACAAAAGTGATAATAGTCACAGTTAATTTCCTAATACCTGCTCCATTTTCTGCTTAATTGAGCATTTGCTGTTGAATAATTTATTGCCTATATTATTTCTGTTGTGTTGACATTCTTACAACTTAATATCGTTTCTAAATTTACAATAAAAACGCTTCTTGAGTTGTAATAAGCATGTTTGGGCTAAAAAATCCAGCCAATTAAATATATTCCAACAAATGACTTGAAAAAAATTTGATGATCAATAGCTCATATTGATAATGTACTACAAACGTTTCTAAACTGTTTTCAGATGAGTGATGCTTATCTGTTTATCACTTTTCATAATATAAGCAAACAAATAATCAATTTTTTGGAGGTTTTTAATGTTCGAATAATTTAGTGCCATCAGTTTGAATTTACAGTTATGTCTATTATGACTTAGAAATTATTACTTAAGCGGTTTGTCTTAAATTTTATTGCACATAAAAAATTTTATTGACTGCATAATTACTAATTGTTATTTGATTCAAGATATTGAGTTCAGTGTTGAAATTGTATTTATTAAGAGGTTAGTGCATGGCATTAAGCTATAAGATGGGGAAATTTTAATTTGCCCCAAATGTCCGGGACTATGAGACATAATAAATTGTATCGGTGAAATAGGTTTTCCGATGTCAAATAATATCGAGTTATTAATTGTCCAGTCATTTCGTCGGAAAAACGGCTTAGAAATGCAAATCAACCAAGAAAGCTAAATGTTTTATATGACTTGGGGGCTTACTTGAAATTGTCCACCAAGAGTTTCTATGGGGGTTTTCCACCATCTTGAAAAAAGTGAAGATCGTAATTTTTGACAAAAAAATAATAATAAATAAAATTGCAGGTCTGAATAGGCTCTACAGTTTCATCTCGGCGGTTTCTTCAAAGTGTATCATCACCAGAAAAAAAGATAGTAGCAAAAACAAATTTCATGTTCTATATTTTTCAGTATTCAATTGATATCTCAATAACGATAGCAGAGTTATTGTCAAAAAAACAATTTTACCACTTTTTTCAAGATGGCGGAGAACCTACAATGGAAATCTTAGTCGAGAATTTCAAGCCCCTACGTCATATAAAAAATTTAGCTTTCTCGGTTCATCTGCATTTCCAAATGTATACAGTGATGGGCAAATGTGTGGAACCAAGTAAATATTTCTGGAATTATTAGAGATATCAAAATGAAATTTGGAAGGTGGATAGTGCAGTAGATTGGTTATTTGTTTCCAAATTTTTTTTCCAATTTTGAACTTCCTGTTTTACCGGAAGTAATGACGATTTTAAAATTTGCAATGAAACACCCTGTATAGTATTTTCGTTTCTGATGAAACAGTTTATTGCAAATACAAAAATATCGGGTTTGACATTGTTTACTTCAATACCTACCGAGATATTTACAGAAAAGTAAGTAAGGAAAGGAAAAATTCGATGGTAGCTAAACTCGGTTCAGATTTCGGTGGCATTATACCGTCACAGCCAATAGCACTGCTTGTTCCATAGTCGAATACACGTGCCTTTGTTTAAATCAGGCGCAAATTATATCTGAATGAAGTTTAGTAGTCAATGAAATTCATTGCAGAAGTGACAGTACTTGTCAAAATAAGTTATTAGTTTTTCTTATTTGAACGTAAAAAGATTGTATTGTTTTAATTTGATCGTAAAATGGCCGAATTAAGTGAAAGAGAAAGAATAGAAATATTAATGATGATTGGGTATGGGGAGAGGAAATGGACGCATCAAGAAGTTTGTGACCTTTTTAACATTGTTCATCCGAATTCACAAATATCCCGTTCAGTAGTGACGAAAACTTTGCGAAGGTACGACACAAGTGGAACAGTTAGCAATTAACCAAAAAGTGGACGGTTAAAAAGTGCAAGTAATGAAGGTGTAGCTCAAAATGTTGCTATATCTTTGGAAGAAAATCCTCACTTATCCACTACCGACCTCACTAATATGCATGGAATGAGCCGTCGTGCAGTAGTAAGGATATTAAGGCGAGAAAAATATCATCCATACAAAATCGCCTCGTTCAAGAACTCTCCGAAGACGATTTCGACAGACGTTTGCAATTTTGTGAAACGATGATGGATATTTGTAACCGTGATAATAATTTTATAAGAAATGTGGTGTTTTCAGACGAGGCTACAGTTTGTTTAAATGGTACGGTTAATCGACAACTGCCGCTAATGGTCGCAAAGTAATCCTAATTGGGTACAAGAGGCTCATACACAACATCCCCAAAAATTGAACGTTTGGACCGGCATTTATAACAACAGAATCGTGGGACCCTTCTTTCTTCAAGAAACTTTAAACTTTATAGCTCTTGGAGACACAAGTTATTCCGGCATTGGAGGTAAATGGACAATTACCAAATAATATCTGGTTTCAGCAGGATGGAGCACCACCCCATTACGCTCGCATTGTGCGAGATCATTTAGGGGTACTTATGAATGGCCTGCACGAAGTCCCGACCTTAATCCACTAGACTATTTTCTGTGGGGTTACTTAAAGTCTAAGGTTTATGTTGATAGACCAAATAATTTGCAAGAATTAGCTGCAAGAATAACTCAAGACATCCAGAGAATTACACCAGAAGTTATAGCTAATCTTACTAGAGAATTTAAAAACCGACTTGCTTATTATCAAGAAGTAAACGGTGCTCAGTTTGAACATCTAATACATTAAATTTAGTTAAGTTAAGTTTCAATGTTTTGAAAATCACTTAGATTTAGTTAATAATTATGATTATGTATTTCTTTAATGGATATTAGATTTTTCCTTTCCTTAATTACTTTTCTGTTAATATCTCGGTACGTATTGAAGTAAACAATATCAAACCCGTTATTTTTGTATTCGCAATAAAATGTTTCATCAGACACTATACTATACAGGGTGTTTCATTGCAAATTTTAAATCGACATTACTTCCGGTAAAAAGTTCAAAATTATAAAAAAATTTGGAAACAAATAGGCAATCTACTGCAGTATCCACCTTCCAAATTCCATTTTGATATCTCTAATAATTCCGGAGATATTTGTTTGGTTCCACACATTTACCCATCACTGTATAATGACTGAAGTATAAATATTTTTTGAAAAAAAAGCAAAAATCTTTGCCATCCGTATTGTTCTTGCGTAGGCATTAGTTATATTTACTCAAGTTGTTCCAAAAGACATATACTGAAGTATTTCTTTACTATATTACAAGTGTAATTATAATTTTACCATTACTTTTATTTTTCAATTTCTCATTAAAATTACACACCAAAAGTCGAGTACCTACTTATTATGTAACATCTTATTAACAAGATGTCCTTATATGGACGATGCTGAAATTAATCTTGAAAAAAATTGACCCACCCACCCTTCAACGTGACCGGCAAAACAAATCTCTTATCTGATGTATATCTGCTTGTCACATGATAATTGTCTCGAAGGACGATTTCGAGATTTCGACATGAACAATCAGTTTGTCTTGACAAGAAATAACGGATCGATTCGCCGTCTTGCTGCCTGACAAGCAATTTATTTGGTTATTGTTAAGGACTGTACCAGGCAATCCATATGAAAGATACATCCACCAAGTCTGTTTCGACAATAGTCTACTACTCTCCCATGATGAATATTTATCGTAAAACTTTTTTTCTGCACGGCAGGTAGAAAATCCGATTCACACACACGTGTGGATTCGGATTAAGCAGGAAGTCCAAGTACTGTAGCTGTCTTATATAAGTTTTCGATAAATATGTAACTCAAAACGGGTTTGTATGTTTTTTATATTCGTATATCGTCAGACCGTATTTGGGCTGATTGAAGTATTTTACATAAAGGCGATGTCGTGTAGTGAACTGCCAGCTTATATTACAAAAAACATGATAGTGCCCATTGATCAACTGATATTCTAAAATATTAATATATTTACGTATATAAAATCAATAGAAAGCTTCTAATAAATGTTTTAGCACCTTGTTGATTGCTGCTACTCTTGCTGACGTTTTGCCTTTTTTGACGTTTCTTAGGTTTTGAGATTATTTGACGTTTTTAACATGTTTGACGTTTTTGACATTATAACATTTTTGACATATTGAACATATTTGACATTTTTGAAAATGTTGATATTTTTGAAGTTCATGAAATTTAAAACATTTTAGACATTTTTGGCAGTGTTGACATTTTTGACGTTTTTCACGTTTGTGACATTTTTTTAATTTATTATATTTTTGACATTTTTCTGACATTTCTGACGATTTTTAAATTTTGGATATTTTTGACATATTGCACATAATTGTCATTTTTTAAATTTTTGAAAATTTTGGTATTTTTGACATTTTAGACATTTTTGGCATTTGATATGTTCAAAGCATCGTCATCATCATCTTTATCATGGTCGTCGTTAAGTAAAATGTCGACTCTGGCGGCCTTATTGCATGTTTGCCCACAATCCTGCAGCCACAACTAGCCTCACCATTTCATTTACATTGGCAAGAAATCAGTTTTGACAAGTTTGACATTTTTAATATTTTTGACATTTAATACATGTTTGACATTTTTCTGACATTACTGGCATTTTTGACGTTTTTGAGACTTTTGACATTTTTGACATAGTGATCATAATTGATATTTTTGATATTTTAGAAAATTTTGATGTTTTTGACGTTCATGAAACTTATGACATTTTAGACATTTTTGGCATTTTTGGAAATTTTGACAGTTTTGACATTTGGATATTTTGGAGATTTATTACCATTTTGACAGTTTTCTGACACTTCTGACATTTTTGATTTTTAAAATATTAATCTCTAAGTACTTCTTGGGAAATAACACCACATTAAAGAAAAATTGCTGTATATTCCAAACGTTTCGGGGTCTAGGTCAGACCCCGTTGTCAAGGGTTAAGAAACTATGGATAAAAAAGGCACAATTCTAAGATGTAAATTATAATATTTGACAATGTGTATTATTTGATTTCTGACGTAACTAAGAGAATTCTATTTGTAATATACAGGGTAGCACAGAAATTTGTAAAGATCATATAATCATAAAGTTCCTTTCAAATTGGAAGAATTTGAAAGGGAGATCTTCAGAATTTTATGTGGCGCTCCTAGGTGCGACTTTGTTATAAGATAGTGCATTCGCCAAAAATGCGACCAAAGAACTTTGTTGATTCAGTGATCCCATTAAAATCATAAGGGAAAACCTAGGAAAAACCTTATGAACTATCCTGATATTGGGTTGTTCACAAGGACATGACCATTAGCAATTTCTTCCTTAATCATGGGCAACCAGGAACGACTGAATTCTACGGAGGTAGTAGCGATACAATCGTTTTCATTTAACACAATTAAAGCAGACTCTTTTAGTTTTTTTTTGGTGTTGTGTTCTTCTTTGTGTAATATAACTGAATTTTAAAACTGTATTTTATGACCAAGGTCCCAAGCATGTTGGATTTTTCAAATTGTCTTTTTTTTATGTAATTTTTGTGTTCGTTTATTCGAACATTCAGAGGTCTAGAGGTTTCTCCAATATAGAATTTATTACATTCACAAGGGATTTTATAAATGCAATTTTTTGTATTTTGAGTTGTGTTATTTGGTTTGCTTTTTGATACAATTGATTTTAGTGTATTTATTGTTTTAAATGATGTTTTTATATTATATCTGTTTCCCACTCTTTTTAGTCTTTCTGATAGACCCTGTATGTATGGTATAGTTATTGTATTAATGTGATTATCTTGGGAGTCCGTGTTGCTTGGTGAAGTTTGATGTTGGTTGTTAGGGATTGTTTGGTATTCGATTTTTTTTAACTCGTTATTAATAAATTTATTTGGGTAATGAATGGCAGAAAGTACATTTTTTATAAACGTTTTTTCTTTATTGAAGTTATTGATATTAGAACAGTTGGTTTTTGCTCTTACCTCTTTTTACTGAATTTGGATGATTAGATGTAAAGTTGAGATATCTGTTAGTAAGAGTCGGTTTTCTGTAAACTTCTGTTTCCAATGTCGATTGTGTTTTGGTTATTAAAATGTCTAAGAATGGTAATTTGTTATTCTGTTTAAGCTCTAGTGTAAACTGAATAGTTTGTTCTGTGTTGTTTATGTCGTAAAGTAATGCATGTAAATCCCCCAGATTATGTTCCCAAATAACGAATATGTCATCAACATAACGCCACCAAACCAAAGGTTTAATCTGTTTTGATCCTTGATGATGCTACAAATAAACATAAGAAAACAAATAAAATCCACTACTTTTCTACAAAAAATCATCCAGCTTCCCCGTCGAAACAAATCTCTTGTAACATCTTTGCTCGTATCGTTTGGTACGATACACAATGGCATTTGGTGTTAAAATAATCTGTTCCTCAGGTGTCTCTTGGTATACTCACATGAGATTTAGGAATGGAGTAAATTTTTTTTAAATATTGTCTTCATAACTTATTGAAAGGATACAACAAGTAAATTATGAAAATTATGCTTACATCTGAAGAACTACGTAACTACGTAATAGCGGCCATACGCCAAAATTTTGGATCTTCGCTATTATTGTAGGAAATGTCCAGAAAAGCGCCTGTTATAAAACTGCAACTGAGTGTTGTTCAGGGTCTTTGTCGTCAGCAAAATTAGATATTTCAGTTTTTGATAATAGTTTCTGTGTTTACTTGGTGAAAATTCATTTAATTTTTAATTTAAAACAAACACACCTAAGTAATTTTGATTTATATTTATTTTGCTGTTGACAATTGTTTCACCAGGTTACTGGCTTCTTCAGAATACAAAGTAGAACTAAATGCTAAATACCTAAAACTATTACAAAAAAATATATGGATGCAATTACAGACCTATTAAGAGGATTATTGAAATTAAGCAGGTAGGAAGGAAATACCACTACTAAGAAGGAAGAAAGTGTTAGAGTCGAGGACATTAAATGGAATAAAATTTGCATGTAATGAGTTTATATAATTCTGTTGAAACGATTAAGTAATGGAGTTGAAATGGTTTCGGTTTGATCATTCAACAGGTATGGTGAATTCTTGTTTTTGTTCACTTCTAATGGCTCTGAAAGATATAAATTTTATTTTTTTTGTTGTAAATGTAGTAGTACTAGGAACGTATTCTGAGGTACTAGAATATGAAATATATGGTACACTGGCATCAATTAACAGTAACTGTTAGTTCTTCAAAATATAGTAGAATGGTATATCAAACCAGATATACTGAATTCTGTGAATTCAGTATCAGATATAAACTTGACGTATTGACAGTTTTTAATTGACAGGTGAATTGACCTCGAAAGAAATGAGTATTCAAGTTAAGACAGGAAGGTAGAAAACACGCATCCCATGTTTATTGTTCATCCTAGTGATATAAATTCGAGTTGTCACTCTCTCAACTAAAAAGAACATAAAAGAAACAAGTTTGGTGTGTACCAATTCGGCACCAAAACATAAACATAACACCTCTCCTAATCCGTCCGCAAACTTCCTGCGAAAAATAAGTCGATCGTATGTCAAGGTGACATTGCTCGACCAGATTTAGCACAATTTGATCCTTCCTAAAGCGTTTGCAGCATTTTTAATGTCTTTTTTTCTTACGCTTCGGTAGTACTAACTCGGATTCGTGCGTCACTTGATCCTCCAAATGAAGTGACTGGCCAGCGGGCCCGCATTCGGTACGAGACGGAAGATGTAGCGCAGACGAGAGCGACAGAAGAAGAAAGAACACAACTATAAAAGAGATCTAGTCACCATGTATAATAATAATTGAGAGAAGGCTAACCTTGAAAACATCTGATGGAACACGAAACAGAACCGAGCGACTGACTACTGCTGCGAGAAATTAAAGCTGATGTATCGTTTAGAATGGTCTATGCTCTTTGAAGGTGGAGATAATAAAATTGTGTTATGCTTTTCTGCAACTCCAGTGGCGCGTATGTTAATTATTCTGATTGTAATTGAGAAATAGAAATATAAGACGGAAACTGTTAATGTAATAGAGTAAATAACATTTGAAAGTGATCTAAAACTCACATGTCAATTATCTTCTAAATGTTGTTTGTGGCATATTCTTGATTACTTTTATGTTTTTTTGGGCAATAACACTACAATCGAAATAAAACGACGCATATTGAAGGAAAACCAAACGTTCTAAAGTCTATTCTGACTTCGTTGTCAATGCATAAATAAATTTAACTAACTTCTTTTAAATAGAAACATAACAAAAAATAACAGACATGAAAAAAACTTTACTGTAACAAAAACTCTCATAAATCTTTCACATAAACATCTAAATGCTACTGAAACTTCAGTATTACAAAAATGACTTAACTTTGAAGTTACTCCAAAAACAATTCCTAAATTTGATATAATAAGTGCCATAGAACAAACAGCAAATAAACTAAATTCTAGTGATGCTCAGGAATATAGAATAAGAGCAAAAAATGAACTCGAAAAATCTGTGAATATTAAAATTGTAAATTTAAAAAAAAGACAATTCTATAAAAATGTTACGTGCTGACAAAGGCAATGCAACAGTAATTTTAAATAAGACTGATTATGATGACAAAATTCAAAATATAATAAACCAAGGAGAATACACTAAACTAACAAAAGATCCGACAAGCTCAATAGAAAACAAAATATACCGTTTACTGTACAACCACAAACATGAATTCACAGAACAAGAACGTAAAGCACTCACTCCACACTATACTAAACCACAACATTTCTATGGGTTACCAAAAATTCATAAACCTAATATTCCTTTAAGACAGTTCTATAAATTCTCCATGTAGTGAACTTTCAACATTTCTTTTAAACATTATTCGTCTTCTTACAGGAAGTTCTGTTTTCTTGGAAATACTTTCTTTCTCATATAGAATACAAAAATACCTTTACAATAGCAAGTTTTGATATAGTAAATCTTTTTAACAATCTTCCTGTTTCCAAACCACTTCCATTAGTAAAACAACTACTAGAACGGGACTCTTCATTAAATCAACGAACTCAGTTATCAATTGAAACAATAATGGAACTACTAACATATTGTACCAAAACTACATACTTTCAATTAAACGATGACTTTTACCAACAGTATTTTGGCATGGCCATGGGATCATGTCTCTTTAGTTTGGTGACGTTATGTTGACGACATTTTCGTAATTTGGGAACACAATCATGAAGAACTAGATAAATTATTCAATGACATAAATAACAAAGAGCCAACTATCAAATTTACCCTAGAATAACAAACTATCTTTCCTAGACATATTAATCACAAAAACAGAATCTTCAGATCTTCATCCGAATACAGTAAAGAAAGGTGTCATTAAGTCATTATATGATGATAATAAATTCAACAATGAAAAAATAATTATAAAAAAGCATTGACAAAGAAGTCAGAATAGACTTTGAAACGTTTGGTTTTCCTTCAATATACGTCGTTTTATTTCGATTATAGTGTTATTGCCCAAAAAAACATAAGAGCAATCACATGTCAATAATGAACAACTGTAATTTACGGTAGTACTGGATGTCTATTAACTCAAAGGTTGTAGCATTATTTACATTAACTTTTTCTGTTCCAATTTGAGGTTAAATTTTAAATTTTTAATAAAATACTCAAATTATTTTCTTTCAAATGATAGTACAATTGTTTCGGTTTATTAATGGAAAACAATATCTTATAAGTTACCACCTGCTGCTGTACGACAAGCTTATAACCTTTTCCAAAAATTTCGATAACTTTCTGGCACAACTGCGGTTCAATTACTAGAAAACAGTCAATAATGTTCTCCTTTTTGTTTTTGTTTGTGTTGGCATAGACCTTTTCTTTCAAATAATTCCTTAGGAAAAAATCTAGAGGTGTTAGATCGCCACATCTAGGCGGCCAATTAATGTTTCCTCTTCGAGCAATTATTCGATTACCAAATTTCTATTTCAAAAGATTGATTGTTTCTGCTGCTGAATGACATGTTGCACCGTCCTGTTGGAACCACATGTTCTGCACATCAATATGCTCCAATTCATCCCGCAAAAAGTTAGTAAGCATCGTTAGATATCGATCACCATTCAGTAACAGCATTTCCATTATCATCTTCAAAAAAGTATGGACCAATCACTCCACCAACCCAAAAACCACACCAAACAGTTACTTTTTGTGGATGCATCAGTCTTTCTATTATTTCTCGTGGATTTGCTTCACCCCAGATTCGACAATTTTGCTTGTTAACAAATACACCCAATTCAAAATGAGCTTCATCTCTGACGGAGATTTGGTTGAAAAACTTCACATTTTCAAGTTTCTGTTGTATGGCCGAATTAATGAATTGAAGACGTAAATCAAAGTCTATTAGCTTTATTTCTTGCGTTATCTGAATCTTGTAAGCTTTTAAATGAAGATCTTTGTGCAAAATTCTGAATAAAGTGGTTTTTGGAATCTTCAATTGCTGTGGACGTTGACGAATAGATGTTTTTGGTTGTTCAACAATACTAGCAGTAACAGCTGCAATATTTTCTTCTGAACGTTGACTACGATGATGTGTTTTGCTTTTTTCATCTTTTACTGCACCAGTTTCCACAAATTTTTGAACAATTTTTCCAATGGTAACATTTGACGGACAATTTTCTCTTCCATATTCTGTACGAAATTTTCTTCGAATTCTGGACAACATTTACCAAATTTAAAATAATTTTTAATAATAAACACACGTTGCTCAATCTTATATCTCTCCATTTTTAATAACCAGAATATTACTACTTGTCAGTTGTCAAATAACATATGATATTCTAGTACAAAAAACATAAATGTATAAACCTTTTAAAAATTAACCCTTTATAAAGCACATAAAAATAATTTGAAATAACTCAATATGGTTTCAATAATAACAAAAAAATGTTAAAAACGAAATCCTCCAAGGCACTATCTTGTGTCCAATACTATACTTAACTTGTATTAACTAGCAGTAGAATAATTCAAGAACATGTGTTTCTGAAATATATTAGTCTGATAAAACAAAATCATATCGCGTGTCAAGTCGTTCAGCGCCATCTATCAAACTGATATGTACTAAAAATAAAAATTTCTTCAATAATAATCAAGTTTGATTTCATTCTATAAAGCCTAACTTGTTATGATATTTCGGTCAATTAACTTTAATACAACTTAACAAACATTGTTGAATTAGCTGAATGTAATGATTTCAAGATAGATTTTTGGAGTACGTTCTTACTACCACTTTTTCGCCCCCTTTAAAGTGTAGTTTAAGAAAACAAATATGAAAATCTTAATCGTTTGTCATCAAAAACATTTCTGCATAATTTCTCCAAATTCAGCTATAAAATTTTTTATAACCCCGCTCTCGCCGTTGCCTTCCTTTAAATGTGAATTATCAAAACACATTTCTTATCTGATGTCTGCTCCCTATCAACTGCCTATCTGCCAAATTTTAGCTTCGTTAGTACGATTTCTCTATATTATTTTTAGAAACCTATTTCATCCTTCTTAAAAAGTAATTGGAAAAATGAAATATGCATTCTTTAATTATTAATAAATTTAATGAAATATAACACTACATTAAATTAATTTCATTAAATGACATATAACACTATATCAAATATATGCTCAAATATTTTCTATTCAAAATGTGGAATACGTATGCAATTGTATGTTTGTTTTTGCTACTGTGGCGTGTTTTTATAGCTAAAATTTCAGAATTAAAAAATAGTAATAGCAGTTACACCCCAATCGAAATAAAACGACGTATATTGATGGAAAAACAAACGTTTCAAAGTCTATTCTGACTTCTGTCAATATTTATATAAAGCCATTGTACAACGAAGTCAGAATAAACTTTGAAACGTTTGGTTGTCCATCAATATACGTCGTTTTATTTCGATTGTGGTGTTATTGCCCAAACAAAAAATAAAAGTAATCAAGAATATGCCACAAACAACGTTTAGAAGACAATTTTGGACATTTTTCTGACATATTGAATATAATTCGCATTTTTCTGAAATTTCTAACATTTTTTACGATTTTGAAATTTCCATTGTGGTGTTATTTCCCAAAAAAACATAAAAATAATCAAAATATGCCACAAACAACGTTTAGAAGACAAGTAATAGCAGTTTAAGCAAAATGTCAATTCTACGATTGTTATTGGATCAACTGTTGGAATTTTTTCAAGAGAGCGTAGGTGATCCCTCATGGAAGAATAGAAAAGGGCCGATAAAACAGTCAGCAAACCGTCGCAGCAAGCAACTACCTTACAGCTGATCTTATTAAAAGAGTCAGAATGCCAAAATAATTAATTTTGAATGGAAGAGGCCACATTATAGATGTTGATACTATAAATGTGTATTTTGCTAAATAAATACACAAATGAATGATAGAATTAGTATACTCTAGTAAATTATCTTTGACAATAGACATTTGCGCCATCTCGTGTTTTATTTGTGGAACACTGGTTCTGTCAAGGCCGTAATTTATTTTTGCTGTCAGATTAAAATTTAGTTATCCCATAAAATGGAAAGAAAAACATTAAACCGAAAGTTCGCTGCTCAAAATAACAATTATACCACTTTCATGTATTTCCATATCAATTAGAGATGAAGAAAAAATGAATTGCAGCAGTTCGACATCATGGGTAAATAAATTTGATTTCCATGTTGTTAGTCATTTTTGTATGTATACAATTAATCATAATTGTTGTTCTTTTAACAAAACTGAGATTTTTAAATTACAGCAGGTGGGGCAATCCATCTCAACCAGAAACAAATTCAATGATTTGCAGTGGTCAAATTGTTTGGGAAAAAAGTAAAAATGCACCTAACAAAGGTTACAATCCAACTATATTTCCTGCAATATGTATGTAAAAAAGCAAAATCTTCTTGTTGGTTTGTGAGCTGAAAGATTACGAGTACCTATGAAAAGAAAAAATTGCATCTTCAGGAGTCGATGAAGCTCCAATTGAGTTTAACTTTATTAAAATCAATTTAACTTTATTCATTATATATAATTTATTGGTATATTTCACTGACGATGAAGTTTTAATGGATCAAGATAAAAATTTTGAAGTTGGAACAAGGATAATAAAGCAACAACAGATGCAAATATACATGTTAATTCACACAGAAATGAATATTGATTACATATATATTATTTATAGATTTTGTAATAACTAATAATAAAGAAGTGCCCATAAAAAAATAAAAGTTTATAGAATAAAAAGTGTTATTTATTTAAAAGAGTATAAATATTGATATATTACAGGAAAGATAGTTGAATTGTAAACTTTGTTATGAATCTACATTTTTTTCTGCTCCATCGAAATGAGCAAAGCAGATCCTTGAATATGTTCCTGGTTGCCATGGCTTCATCCTTCCTGTAACTAAAAAGTTAATTTTTTTTTATTCCTAAAAAACATATTATTTATTAAAAAATTAACCTTAAATTTCAATTCATTTTGGAAAGACAAGTATTTACGTGATTAACTTTTCTGATTACAAGAGTTATTGAATCTTATTTTTTTAAGAGAACAACATTGTGATTAATTTTATGTATTTAGTAATGACTAAAAACGTGGAAATTTAATTTAATTGCCCTTGACGATATATCAAGGATATATGTCAAATACATTTTTTTTCAAAGATTAGGTATTACACTATATAATATCTTTGACAATTATGTTCGATCAAAGATGTTTGATCAAATATTTGACAATGTAATAGTGGTCTAATCCAAACTCAAGTTGGAAGATTAGTTTAGTGTATAGATTGGTGGAGGTGCCTGGAGAAATCGTAAAAATGCTAATATGTTAATTACAAATGAATGGAGACGATAGGTATCTGCACTATATATATATACTATAGTTGAGCAACAATGTTATTGAAATTTCAAATCCAATTATCTTTAAGACAATTCTTAGACATACAGTGAGGTCTAACAATAAGATAAAATAGGATATACAAACGCGTAGTATAAAATTATAAAAGTTTCGAACCTAGTGAATTTACTTGAGAATCTCTTGATAAAATTAACTTCTTTAGTGGCTTTAAATTCAAACATGATCCAAACAAAGTGTGATGCGACACTTTTAAGGAATTACCATAAGATCTAGTTGATAAATCCGCAGACCTAGTTTATTTCAACGAGAGTAAATTATCAACAATTGTTAGAGTTGTCAATAAGAGGAATTAATATGACAGCCGTCTACTAGAAAAATAAATAACAAAATAAAACGCAAACAATAAAAAAATCATTTAGTTGTATGTGCAGAAAGAACACATGACCCTCTAGATTTTCATGACAGTTTCTGTGATCTTATTATGGAGACTTTATAGAGGGATAAATGCTTCACCATTGAAATATATCGAAAACTTTAGTACTCAGAAGAAAAAAACTGAAAAAATCTGAAGATTTCAACACCTTGTACATCGGTTACGATACGAAAATATTATTATAGGCACTTTTCGTCAAAAAATGACGCGAGGAAGCATATTTTGAATTCTTTCGCACTTATTCTTGATTGTTAAATTTTATCATTCATGTGTTTTTGTTTATTAATAATGTGCCTGTTTCATTTTGTTATTATTAATTTCTAAAGTTCCTGCAACATGAGTGCTTCAAAAAAAAGTTGTATAAAGAATCCAAATCATTTTTGCTACATATGTAGAGAATACGTGCTGCATAATTGCCGAAGAGATATATCAGAATTTGTAAAAAATACCTACTTTCTATATTTTGAAATATTGTTGGATAAAAATGAGAAGTCTTGAGCACCTAATTGTGTTTGTAAATCGTGTGTAGAATATTTAAGATTGTGGAAAGGTGGTAAAAGAAGTTCTTTTAAATTCCAAACACCAACCATTTGGCGAGAACCACGAAATCATCCTGATGATTGTTATTTCTGTTGTGTCAACATACAAGGAATTAATGCTAAAAATCGAGCTAAATGACAATACCCAAGTGATACTAGCGTTCGACGTCCAGTGCTACGTTCGCGTGACTTTGCAATGCCTAAAAATATATCTGAACCTTCAATTCAATATGATGAAGAGTCAAGCTCGTCATCAAAAAATGATCCTGATTTCGAAGATAAATTCAATGGACCAAAATGTTTTTCACAAAACGAACTGGATGATCTTGTAAGAGATTTGAATCTTTCTAAACAAGCTTCAGAATTGTTGGCGTCACTTCTAAAAGAAAACAATTTGCTTTTTTCAGATACTAAAGTTACTTTTTATCGTGAAAGAGATAAATAATTACGGATTTACTTTTCTGAAGAAGATAATATCGTTTTTTGCTAAGACATTAAAAACTTATTGAGAACGATGAGATTGAAACAATATGAACCAAGTGATTGGCGTTTATTCATTGACAGTTCGATTGGTAGCCTCAAAGGTATTCTCTTACATAATGGAAATAAATACGCCGGAGTACCAACCGCTCACAGTGCAAAGTTAAAAGAAGAATATTGTAACATCTCATTAGTTTTGAATAAAGTAAAATACAATGATCACAAGTGGCAAATATGTGTAGATTTAAAAATGGTGAACATTCTCCTTGGACAACAAACTGGTTACACTAAGTTTCCCTGTTTTATATGTCTTTGGGACAGTAGAGCAAAAAGCGAACATTGGATAAGAAAACAGTGGCCGCTAAGAGAAAATATATTTCTGGAAAACAAAATATTTTCAGAGTCACTTGTATCTCGTGAAAAAAATCATTCTGCCACCACTACATATAAAACTAGGGATCATGAAACAGTTTGTAAAAGCTTTAGATGAGAATGGAAAGTGCTTTTCCTACCTTTGTCATAAATTTCCTCAGCTTACTATGGAAAAACTTAAAGCAGGTATATTTGACAGCCCCCAAATTAGACAACTTACAAAAGACACTCAATTTCAAAACTCTATGAATAAGCTTGAATTAAAGACTAGGAAAGCTTTCATGTCTGTCATGCAAAACTTTCTAGGTAATAAAAAATCTGAAAATTATATTGAACTTGTAGAAGATCTTCTTTTGCAATTAAAAAAGTTAGGTTGTAATATGAGCTTAAAGCTACATTTTCTCTTCAGTCACTTGGACAGATTCCCTGAGAATCTCGGAGATATGAGTGAGGAGCAAGGAGAATGTATGCATCAAGATTTACGTACAATTGAAGAGCGTTATCAGGGTTTTTGGAATAAAAATATGACGTCTGACTATTGTTGATCTCTAATACGCCATTTTCCTAAGTCTACACGTAACAGGAGATCTTTAAAACGAAGTTTGTTAGAACTGAATGATTAACTTTCGTTAAATATTTGATGTATATGTGTGATTTTTCAATAAAATTTTAATTAATAAATTGGTCTATTTTTTCTGATCGTAGATGTCTGATACTCAAAAACTAAAGCTGATCGATAAATTACACTTACATATTTGAATACAGCATGTCATGCATAGTCAACTACAGTTGAAATTTTCTGAGCAACAGATACACCGTAAACTAGTGTATAATCTATCTATTATAACTCTCGTTTGATGATAATAAACGAACTTATTATGTATAAATGTTTTGTCCCTGATTTAACTAAATTATTTAATTGCTCTATCTCTACAGAAATTTTTCCAAATTTCTGGAAAATAGTTTTGTCACACCCTTATTGAAAAATGGAGACAGATCTGATTTGAATAAATTTAGACCTATTACGAAAAATTGTGTTTTTGGCAAGTTCATTGATAAATTAGTATATTCAAATTTATTACCCGTAAGCAACATGGTTTCTATCCTTCGAGGTCCTTTGTACATACCTAGATTATAAAACTGATTCAATTAAAATTATCCATTTATACAGATTTTCATCGAGCATTCGATGTCGATAATTTCGGTCTCCTTGTTAGAAAGCTTTTGGCCTATAGTATTCATGGACCATTACTATATTGGCTTGAATCTTTTTTAACAAATAAAACTCAAATTGTTAAGATTAAAAATTTTGTGTCATATCAGGAGTCGCTCAAGGCTCCCATCTTGCTCCCATTTTATTCATACGTTTTATAAAGGATTTAAATCAAGAGATGAAATATTCTGAATTTTCTATATTTGCTTATGATGCGAAACTATATAAAAGCATTAATTTAATTAAAGACAAAATTCTTTTACAAAATGATCTCGGCTTGCTTATAAATTGGGGCTCTTTCAACGGTTTTACATGTAACCCAGTAAAATGCTTTGTTATGACTTTTGGAAAAGACACCTCTAACAAGTTTATTAATAATTTAAAGGGCATTCATCTTGCGAAAGTAGACATAATTAAGGATTTCGGGGTATATATCGACTCTAATGTAAAATTTCAAATCCACTTGAATTATGTTGAATCTAAAGCCAGTAAACAAGTTGAATTCATCAAGTAAATTCCCTAGGTTAGAAACGTTTAAAATTAGTATGTGCGTTTGCATATCCTATTTTATCTTATTGTTCAGTTATTTGGAGACCCCATTGGGATTACCAAATAAAATTACTTGAAAGACCTTTAATATCCTTTCTTCGATATTTTTCGTTTAAATGTGGGAGCCTATGCACTTTTCAAACCACATTGACAAGAAGTGATATTGTTTTTGGCTTTAAAATTATTAATAACAAAATAGATTGTATTGAGTTATTGTGTTATTCGGTATGTTAAACTTTCATGTACCTAAGCGATATCTTCTACACACTTACTATTATTATGAGTCAGAATGTCACTGGTTGTGACCTATGGAAAGAATATCAGAACTTATAGATAATAACTTTTCGTGGCTTGATTTATATAACTGTAATGTTGCAAATGATCGTATAAATTCTTCTTCTTTTTCTTCTTCAAGGGTGCCTGTTGTACAGGCGAATATGGTCTTGAATCTAAGGGTCCTTATTGACCAGCTACCAGTTTTACTTATGGTAGAAAATTTATCCCTTAACCATTTTACACCCTTTTCTATATTTATATGCGTAAAACTGAAACATGGATTCTGTAGGGTTAATACAGGTTAATACGTCAACTGTACAAAGGTATATACTAGATTGGCGGCCACAGGAGTTCCGGCCTCACCAAAAAAATACTAAACATGTATCACTAGAGACTTCACACAAATATCGATCACTTATGAATCGTCCTTCACTACTTGAGCGTCTTTGGGAGACTAAACTATCAACTATTAGGCACAATACTTTCTTGTAACAGGGAGTTAGGGGTATTCTATGCTATTAAGTGGTCAACAAATTGGAACATCCACATCTTCTCTAATACAACACTTATCTTAAACATCCTTTCCCGAAACTAAAACTTTTAATACTTAAACACTTTCCAAACTAATATTTTCTACTATTTTGTGAATATTTAAATTAAACTCTTTTTTTTTAAATAAACTATGGATTCATATAATGTACTGTACAAGTGTGTGGCCACCACGCCATCTTGACCGGAACTCTCGTATAAATTCAAAAGTTATATTTCAGTATTCTTAAGCATTTCTAAGTGTTGCTTAATATTAGTTTGTTAATTATCTCTGTACCGTTTCTTTTTGGATTGTTATATTTTGAGGTATAAATGTATGTAATATAAATGGGGTTTACCCCGTAAATTTTATAAATAATTAAATAACTTAATGTACTTAACTTAATTTTCCAAACTGGTACTGTTCCAAGTATTTTTAAAATGTCTATTGCTACCCCAATACATAAATCTGGATCGCCTGAAGATATTAGAAACTACAGACCTATAAGCCTCATTAACAACTTTCCCAAACTATTTCAAAAAAGTTTAAAAGGTAGATTATATGATTTTTTAATAACCAACTCTATCCTCTCTAATAAACAATATGGTTTCATTAAGAACTGTAGGACTAGTGATGCAATGCTTGGTCTGGTTTCTGAAATTGTCAAAAATTAACTAAATAATGGTAACAAGTGTTTGAGTATTTTTATTGACTTAGCTAAAGCCTTTGACACTGTTCCCCATTCCAAACTACTTAGTGTCCTAGAACATTACGGTATTAGAGGCAAAGTATTGGAACTGATAAAAAGTTATCTGAATGAAAGATATCAGATAGTTAAAGTAAATAAAAAATTTAGTCAGAAACAAAAAATTAAAATAGGCATACCACAAGGCACCGTATTAGGTCCAATTCTGTTTATAACATATATAAACTCTTTACTACAATTGGACACGGGTAGATTAACAATTTCGTTTGCAGATGCTACTGCTCTTGTTTTTGAAGCAAAAACTTGGGATGAATTAAAAACCAAATCAATAAATGGATTCCTAAGCGTACAAAACTAAATCAATAAATTGGAGCAAAACTAATTATATCGTGTATTCTTTAACATCTGCAAATAGACCTACCTAACTTTCCTGAGATAAGGATAAATGATCATACAAAACAAGAAACATCCCATACAAAATACCTTGGCATAATTATAGATAGGCACCTTAAGTGGGGCCCTCATGTTGATTATTTGTCCAATAAAATTCTTAAACTGATACATAAATTTTATCTTTTGAGAGAATTTCTATGTGTCAAATTCTTAAAAATTGTGTAGAGGACTTTTATAGAATCTCTTATACGATATGGAATTTTAGTATGGGGTGGCATATATAACAATTCAATACATAAATTGAAAACAATTCAAAACTGTATTTTAAAACGTATTAATAGGAAAAGCAGAATGTATCACACATATCTACTTTACTCTGAAGACATTTTAGATATTAGATCGCTGTATATTCTAAATGTTTGTTTATATGTGCATGAAGCAAACATTACATGTAGTTATGTTAAACATATATACAATACACGTAGTAGAGCTAATTGAAATATTTAAATACCTATTAACCATAATAATATTAATCTAAAGTTTGCAACCTTCTTGGGTCCAAAATTTTATAATATGCTGCCTAGAGATATAAAAAATACTCGAAATAGTAAAGTTTTCTTCAAAGTGTTTAGGAAATTCATCTTTACTAACTATAATATATTAAAAGAAATATTTAACATTTAGTTTTAGTTTAGTTTTAGTTTTTATTATTATTCATATTTTTAATGTTTCAGTCTTCTATTTTTATCCATAGGATAGGTTATGCCTTTATATTATTATGTTGCTTGTAATGGTGGGTTTGATGACACATACAAGTGCAATAGCACTTAGGTGTCAGAATTACCGATCAAACACAAATTGTTGTAATAGTAATTGAAATAATTGTATTTGAAATTGTAATTGAAATTGTAATTAAAATTGAAATAAATAAAATAAAAATAAAACTAAATGTAGAAAAAAATCTTTATGAAACCATTATCCTAAGAGCAAACCTATTCTGCTGTCACAAAAGCAAGCCTTTGAAAGCTTTTTCGTTCGACAATTTGTCAGGACACCATCTAAAAAAAACTCCCATTTAGTGATGACATCACCCGGATCACATTTCACTTATATAGATAAATTCCCTATAGAAATCCCTTTTCTGTCATTTTACCCTCTCATGCTCTTTGAACTGTCCGCCGGAAAATCCCTAAAAATGAAAAACGACAAGACCAGAAAACCCAGGAAAGGAAAGCAAACTTTGTGTGTGAGTTTGTATGTGTGTGTGTGTGAGAGTGCTCTCCATGAGAATCATCGTCCGTGAACAGACGCTGTACCCCCATGGCGAATCCTGTTATGCCGGTATAAATCACTTTCTGCGGTTGTGAAGCGTCAAATGTAGGCCACTTCACCAGTCGCACTTTTTTCCTGCATCACGGACATCGGAAGCACCAAACCGTAAAGATGGCGATATCATGTTCGAAACGCATAAATAAAATTATTGTTTTATTATCCTGCTGGTGTTTTTTCGAAACCAAATAACACTTATATTAAATATGAACTCACAAGCTGAAGAAATTACGGATTTGGTAGAATTATTCAATAGAGTGGAACTTGTAAAATTTGTAATGCTAGTCATGTTGGAAGGGCACCTGTTCAATTTATTTATTATTTACCCAAAGCGGATATATACACGTTAGAAACGAGATGTTTAAATTTAATATTGTTTTGGTAAAACATAGATGCTATAGCAATGAGTAAATGATTAAATTTTGAATAAAAGATACCAAGGAGTGTCAATTTTTAGGATTCCGTATATACACTATAATATCACTCCGGATTTCTGCCTCTGTCACATCACAGCAATTTTCTCCTAAACTACTGGACGGAAGAGGTTGAAATTTGGTATCAACATATAGTTTGGTGACTCGATCAGGAGTACATATCGTAAAAGAAAAAAATGATTTTAGGGGTACTTCTGGGGGGATAAACTAAAAAAATTGACCGTTCCCCCCCTGATCTCCGAAACTAATGAGCCTAAAATTTTGAAAAAAATAGGAAATATACAACGTTGCCCAAACTTTACAGGAACAATAAGGAGAAATCACATTAATATTACTTTTGGGGGGCAAATTATAGAATTAAATAAAAATTTAAAAATAAAAAAAAATTCAAACGCATCATGTAATATATCAAATAAAAGGTCTGATTGTGAGGAACACAAATATATCTTTTTCATATTAAAAAAATTAATCAAAAAGATATTAACGAAAATATACCAAAATTTACCCATCCTCCCCCCCCTTATCCCCGAAACTATAAAACGTAAAGTTTTGAAAAAAATTAGAGGAATAGGTTCTGATCTGTAGGTTACTGGAAAAATAAGGAGAAATCTCTACTTTTAATTTTGGGGGGCAAATTACAGAACTAAATGGAAAATATAAAATTAAAATTGTTTCTAACTCATCATGTTATATATCAAATGAAAGGGCTCATCACGACGAACAGAAATATATTTTTTTCATATTTTTAAAATAAATAAATTAAATGATATTAACAAAAATATAAAAAAATTACCCATTCCCCCCCCTTATCTCCGAAACCATAGGCTGGAAAATTTTGAAAAAAAAATGGGGGTATAGCCCCTCACCTGAACTTTACTGGAAAAATAAGGAGAAACCCCTAATATTTATTTTGGGGGGCAAATTATAGAATTAAATGGAAAATATAAAATTAAAATTGTTTCTAACCTATCATGTTATATATCAAATGAAAGTGCTCATTATTTCAAAAACAAATTTATTTTTTTCATATTTTTTAAATAAATTAAATAAAAAATATTAACAAAAATATGAAAAAATTGTACATATCCCCCTCCCTTATCTCCCAAACCATAAGCTGGAAAATTTTGAAAAAAAGAGGTATAGCCCCTCACCTGAACTTTACTGGAAAAATAAGGAAAACCCCCTAATATTCATTTTGGGGCGCAAATTATAGAATTAAATAGAAAATATAAAATTAAAATTGTTTCTAACTCATCATGTTATATATCAAATGAAAAGGCTCATGATGAAGAAAACAAATTTATTTTTTTCATATTTTTAAAATAAATAAATTAAAAGATATTAACAAAAATATAAAAAAAATTACCCATCCCCCCTTATCTCTGAAAACATAAGCTGAAAACGTTTGAAAAAAATGGAACTATAGCCCCTCTCCTGAGCTTTAATGGAAAAATAAGGAGAAACCCCTAGTATTCATTTTGGGGGGGCAAATTATAGAATTAAATGGAAAATAAAAAATTATAATTGTTTCTAACGGGTGATGTAATATATATATAAATCACAGGGCTCATTATGACGAATACAAATATATTTTTTTAATTTTTTTAAAATGAATATTTTAAAAGATATTAAAAAAATATTTTAAAAAAATTACCCATTCCCCCGTTATTCCCCGAACTATAAGACCTTAATTTTTTTGTTTATAGGAAAAATATGAAAAAATCCCTAATATTTCTATTATTTGGGGGCCAAATAATGGAATTAAACGGAAAATAAATTATTAGAAAACCCCCATAGTAGTTTTAGGGACAAATTGTACAATTAAATGGAAAATAAAGATTCAAATTACAAACGAATCATGTAGTAATATATCACATAAAAGGCTCATTATGTGAATTACAAATATATCATATTTATAAATCATATGTTTAAAAGATATTAACAAAAATATTAAACATCGACTTAATTCCCACTTTAAAAACTACACTATTTAACTTTTGAAAATAATATTTTATTGTATTTTTAAATAATTTGAATAACATATTTAATAATTTATAATTTAAAGCTTAACTTATATTTCCCTTAATTTTCCAATCTACAGAGTCTTAAAACTCAGGCAGTAGATTATAAAAGACTTCTCTGAAAGTTTATTAGTAAAATAAAACTCTAATGTTAATTTTTGGTGGCCAAATTAGAAAATTAAATACATATGTATTCTAATAAAAATCAAGCGAATCCTAAAGTAGATAAAATAAAAAGTCTATGTGTGGAAAATCAAAATATATATTTTTTATAAATTTAAAACGCTTCCTTTAAAAGATATAAGGGTAAATATAAGAAAATGCATTCGTTCCCTGCTTGTCTGAAAATGGAATATTAGAATCTTGAAGGTGGTACAGAATCCTAAGTATGCGAGTATAACTCGCACTTGACCAAATTATTTAATTAAGTTTGTTAATAATGTTTTTGTCCACCGGAGTTATCTATACAGTCTCCAACATGTCTTGTCATTGATTCTAAAAGGTGGTCTATTTCTTCTTGAGGAATCTATTCCAAACTACCTGTATTTCATGTCTTCTGTCGAGATACTGATCTTCAAAAAAAAAAAAAAATTTGGTCCAGTTTGACTGAAACCACTTTTACAGAAGTGGATTTGAGAAAATCGAAGATAGACACTTTGAATGTTTAAGTACTTCTTGGGAAATAACATCACATTACGAAAATTGCTGTATATTCGAAACGTTTCGGGTTCTAGGAGCGCCACATAAAATTCTGAAGAACTCCCTTTCAAATTCTTCCAATTTAAAACGAACTTTATGATTATATGATCTTTAGAAGTTTCTGTGCTACCCTGTATATTATAAATACAATTCTTTTAGTACGTCAGAAATCAAATAATACATAATGTCAAATAATTTCAATTTACATCTTAGAATTGTGCCTTTTTTATTCATAGTTTCTTAACCAGAAACTTTGAAGTTTAATATCTTAGCTGGTAAGGGATTTTGGGGATTAGGGTCGTAACGACTTTTATTCAGATTGTTCTAAACTATCTATCTGCAGTATTTGCTACAATTTGATTGAAACCAGTTTCACATATGCGGATTTGAGAAAATCGGAGATCTAAATTTTGAAGCTTAATATCTCGGCTAGTATGGAGTTTCGGGTGTTAGTGCTTGACGCTGTTTATTTAGAATGTCACATTTATAAGGGGCTTTTTCAAGGCTGAGAGAAACAAAAAGTTGTTGGCGAAATGTCGGAAAACTTTGTTGATATGCCGGTTATCTTATATAAATAAATTAATTCGAAAAAAAGAGCTATGCCCTGGCCGCGAAAACATACGTTCTCAGATGTTAGGTGGTGTTGATAGCTCTAGACAAATAAGAAAGACTGAGTTTTGTAAGGGTTAATTTTCAGATCTTGTCTCCTAAAATCGTTCTGATTACAAGTTAAATTTATTTCGTTTATATAAATATCCACAAAGGAGTAACAGAACTATAACATGTACGTAAGTTGGTGCTTTATAGTCTATAGTTATAGAAAAGGAAAAACTACGTACCCAAAATTTATTTATTTATTTATTTATTTATTCTCTTTACAAGCACCAAATAGGTTGTTCCATGTGAAGGGTTAAAGAGCAGAAAAGTATTTGACAATGTCACAGATATCCCAAAATCATAAAGGGCATCCTGATGCAGCAATAATATTCGCCTAAGCTCACCAAATTTGATGTTAAATAGTTCATGAACTATGCTATTGGACAGCTTATCATTGCGGACACTTTGTATATAAGTGAAGGGCGAATAGCTTCCGTTGTTAATGTAGAACAGATTAAATGAAAGCAGCCTTACGCTAATTTTTGGGGCCCCTAAACTTAACGCTATTGATTACTTTTATGTTTTTTTTGGGGAATAACACCACAATAGAAATAAAATTACGTATATTGCAGGAATACCAAACGTTTCAAAGTCTATTCTGACTTCGTTGTCAATGGCTTTATATTTATTGATGTGGATTGCAAAATAAAAATTTGATTTATGACATTTAAAATTCATAAATCAAATTTTCATTTTGCAATCCACATCAATAAATATAAAGCCATTGACAACGAAGTCAGAATAGACTTTGAAACGTTTGGTATTCCTGCAATATACGTAATTTTATTTCTATTGTGGTGTTATTCCCCAAAAAAAACATAAAAGTAATCAAGAATATGTCACAAATAACGTTTAGAAGACAATTAACGCTATTGATCAATATCGGAATATTTTCTGCTATTTATAATGTTATATACAGGGTGAGTTTTTTTTCCATGATCAGTATGGGGATCTCGGAAACTAACCGAGATAGAGCAATGGATAAATTGGGAAAGATTTGCAGTTTTACTGGCCCAATTTAATGACACTTTCGGATTCGAAATTCTGTCGATTTAGTCAAATCCCTCTAGCTCCTTTGTTATTGATTTAATAAAAAAGTGTAAATATCAAAATTGAAGGGAATTGTATCGCGAATATGACTGTCATGTCCACGTTTGCGTGACAGCAGTTTTTGAAATATGACACAAACTTACCTTTTTTGAATGGAAACCATAGTTGGCTGTGACCTCAAAAAATCGGGCATTTTTAGAGCTTTTCAACAATAAATACTCGATATGGTTATTCATAAAAATAATGAAGTTATGGATGCTTTTCTCTTATTTTCACTTTTAACGTAGATAGCCATGAAAAAGATTGTTTTCACTTTGACCTTTCCTCATTTGAGAGTAATTCCATTAGTAATGCTGAATTGACAGTCGATATTGACGAGTTTTCGTAATAAAATTGAATATTCTAACGAAGAAGAACTAAATATGGTGGAATGCTTTACGATAGTTTACGCAGATATGGATCTTTTACTAAACCACCAAAGGAATGTAGTCAAATTAACGAGGCAGCACAAATAAATGTTTTGGCAATGGTAAATCAAAATCGATCTACATCAACTCGTGAGATTGCGGCAGAAGCTGGCACATCTCAACGAACTGTTGTTAAGGTACTGAAAGCGCACATGTTTAGAGACATATGCCTTGACAATCCACCGTTTCCATTAAAGGTGTTATGATCAGATGAAACTAGATTTACTAACTGCGGTATGTTCAATAGACACAATGAGCATATCTGGGCTAAAGAAAACTCCTTCCATGTAGAACAAAGACGACCAAAGATAAAATTTGGTTTTAATATTTGGTGTGGCATCATAGGGTCTTCTATTCTGGGGCTATTTATCTATGACGAATCACTTACTGGGGAGCGCTACTTGCATTTCTTGCAATACACTTTCCAAGACATGTTGCATAATTTGAATTTGAGAACTCGTTAAGAAATTTTGTGGTTCCAACATGATGGAGCACTTGCTCATAAGTCGTTATTAGTATGAGAACACTTAGATACTATCTATCCAATATCTTGGATAGGAAGAAATGGCCCACGCGAATGCCCACCCCGGTCTCCCTATTTGGCAATTATAGACTTCTATTTATGAGGTGCGCTAATAAACAAAGTATACAAAAGAAAGTAGGAGACAGCTGGTGACCTAAGAGAGGCGGTGCTACAAGCAATTGAAGAAATTGATAGGTATCTTAAAAAGATACAATTTTTGTCTAAATAACAATGGTGGACTTTTCGAACATAAATTGTAACCATTATTATGTACTTTAATTTCTTAAGTTTTTAGTAAGTACCTACTTATTTAACTTTTTCTCGTTATATCTGATATACCTAATAAAAAAATCGTTCAATGTTTTTTGGAATAGTTATTAATAAATCAATCTATTTCATGGCTACCTACGTTAAAAGTGAAAATAAGAGAGAAAAGCATCCATAACTCCGTAATTTTTATGAATAACTATATCGAGTAATATATCGTTGAAAAGCTCTAAAAATTTCCGATTTTCTGAGGTCATAGCCAACTATGGTTGCCATTCAAAAAAAGAGAAGTTTGTTTCATATCTCAAAAACGAGAGCTGTCACGCAAACGAGTACATGACAATCATATTCGGGATACAATTCCCTTCAAGTTTGATATTTATACTTTTTTCATAAAATCAAAAACAAAGGAGCTAGAGGGATTTGACTAAATCGACAGAATTGCGTTTTATCAAAATATCTAGTAAGCCATGACTTTTTACAAAAATCCGAAAGTGTTATTAAATTGGGCCGGTAAAACTGCAAATCTTTCCCAATTTAACCATTGCTCTATCTCCGCTAGTTTCCGAGATCCCCATACTGATCATCAAAAAGAACTCATCCTGTATAAAAATAACAGCATGGGCTTTCTCCTAGTACTCAAAGAATACAGACGGAAGGTTGCCAACATTGATCTTTAAGATACCCTCAAGGGTATATATGCCAAGTAGCGTAGAAAAGGTTTTTGAACTTGTTCAATTGCATTGCTGTGTGTCTAACAATTTGGTAACCAAATGTTGGAGGCATACTCAAGATGAGGTCTCACCATAGATGTTGTTTTTACATTAAAATTTTGGCTATTACGTATGACAAATCTAAAAAGTTTGTATGATTTGTTTGTCAGCTAGCTGAAATGGGTATAGAATTTGAAGTTATCTTGAAAGACCACCCCCAGACCTATAAAATTGAACCCTGTGTTACTCATAATAGGAAATAGTTTGCGGCGTTACAGTAAAGATCAAGAAAATAACAGCTAATCAGTAACTTATTAAAACAAATGTTGCGAATTATGTTGTCAAAAGCTTTTTAACTTTTGACAACATAAAAAAACATTTGTTTTAATAATTGACTGATACTACAATTGCAATTGCCACAGTTTACGTATTTTAAAAACATTCGTTTTAGCAGGCGGACTAGAGCATTTGTGTGTTAGGAGCGTAAAGTTTTGTAAAATTATTGATCTTAGCTGACAGGAAAGCTTTTCAATTTTTTTGCTTTTCAGTTGCAAGGATACCTGTTCACATTACTTTTGCCTTATTACCTTTTTACAATAGTTTTAATGACTGTAGAGTAACAAAGAATGGGACATCATGTAAGGTAACGATTTGCCGCAGACGCACCGCTTTGAGGTTTTTATGAATTGTTTCTTACATATAAAGAAGCAGACTATAAGAGATGTATTTAAACCTAACCATATATATTTCAATAAACAATAAATTATTTAAATATCTTCATTTCTTTTACCTTGAATGACTCTCTTAATCGCCGAAGACCTTGAAAGTCTCTTCGTTATGAAGCCGTACAGGCTATAAATCTCGGCAAACAAAAAAATTTCAAAATTATTCAGTTATTGTTTGTTAATTCGAAAAAAGTATACACACGTAATTTCGTGCGAGCGATATTACACGGTTTATATCCCATCGCGTGATGATTGTAATGAAATTCACGGTGAATTAACCGACTAATTTGCATATGAGCAATGAAATTCATTTGTTTGCTTCGAGCCTCTCTCAATTTAACAATCCCTTCTGGTACAATTGAGGATGTACGAGGTGCCTTCGACAAATACAATTTTCCATCGAAAATATATGAAGATCTTTGTTTAGCACGGAGACGGGTTCATTAATTCGGGGACCGTCTTAATGCACTTTTGAGGATTCCTGAATCCTGCATAGAGGGTGTCTCAGAATTTAAGGACATTCTCTTACGTCTAATAATAATAATAATAATGTAATAAAGCAGGCTCAACGAATTGATCAGAACACAATAAAATAGGACCTAACAACAGAGTTTTATAGAAGGGTGAGATCACTGCTGAAGACCAAACTTTGTTTCAGGCTATTAACACCTACGCGTGTTCATTGCTTAGTTACCCTTTGGGTATAATTAACTGGTGCAAGACCAACATTGAACAATTTCAACGGAAAGTACGAGTACTACTAACAAAAGCTCAAAATCACGATCCTAAGAGCTGTGTCGAACGTACAACATTGCCCCGGTGTGAAGGAGGAAGAGGATTGGCAGATATCGGCAAGTTACGTGATCAACAAATTTCTAATTTGCGTAATCGTTTCCAGAACCTCGCAGAATTTTCTGATCTACACAGAGTCATATGTCAGGTTGATGACTCAACACGTCTGCGACTCACAGAACAACAAGTTCAAGTATACCACCAGACAACTGATCAGAAGCTGCTCAAATCGAAAGAGAAGCCCCTTCAGAGAAGACATATAAAAGACGTTAACCAAGATTATGTCGACATTTCAGCGTTGAACTACTGGTTGATCTCGGGTCATATGTTTCCTGAAACGGAAGGCTTTATATTGGCAATCCAAGATCAAGTAATTCCAACTAAGAACTATCTAAAATACATCGTCAAAGACCCTTCTATCAACAACGACAGATGCAGATATGGTTGCCAAATATCTGAATCTATCCAGTATATTACAGGAGGCTGCCAAGCGTTCGCTGCAGCTGAATACAAAGAACGACACGATGCTGTTGCAAAAATACTGCGCCAGGAACTAGCCCTGCAACTTGAGCTATCGCAGTCTATATATATATATATATATATATATATATATATATATATATATATATATACTAACTAGAATCTATTTTAGAAAATAACAACTACAAGCTGTACTGGGACCGATCGGACTGTTGCTCACAATAGACCAGATATAGATTTAGTAGATAAAACCTCTAGGTAAAACAACCTATTGAATTAGCAATCCCTAACAACAATAACATAAATATTAAGTAGGCTGAAAAAATAGTCAAATACAGGGATTTGGAATTTCAAATAAAGCCACAGTGGGACATGAACAACACACGAACTGTACCAATTGTTATGTCAACAACAGGAGTAGTCCCAAAACTTCTAGTAAATAATTTAAAATACCTCGGTCTGGACGAACATCTTTACCAACGAATGCAAAAAGCCGTTCTGTTAGGAACAGTCCGGACGGTCAGAAAATTCATGGGAAGCTGGTACGACTCCAACAACGGGCCTGATAATCTGGCAAGGGTCCCACAGAGCTAAACCCTTTAGATATATATGATACCTGGACTTTATTGTCATAGGATAGAAATCACACGAAAAAATTTGTCGGTTTATTAACCCCTTGAGACCCTTGGTGCATAATTATGCACAGTTTCATCAAACTCAATTTTTGTAAAGAAGTTTAATCTGACAACATTCGGACTGAATGGGCATAATAATGAATATATTTTACATCAGTTAATGATACAAGTGCTGCCATCCTAGCGGAAATGGGGTAAATACAGCCCTATCAATGGTTACCTGCTATAGCGATGACACACATGAGACGTAAGTCAATACAAATCTATAATAATCACTTAGTTACTTTGAAATATAAATATATTTTTTTGATTATAGTTTAGGTGAAAGATCCAAACAATGATTTAAATTAGTATTTTGGCAAAAATTTTAACTGATCAATGGCGGATGACCGCTTTTTCGTTAATGTTCATAATTATGCACATTGAGTCTCAAAAATAGTTTTTATTTTATTTTACGTAAATACGACCTTGAAAATGAGGTTGATGCTTCGATGCTCCTACAATTTTTGTATATCTATTAAATAAGAGAGGAACTACTCTGTCATTAGGGTTGCAACTTTTTTCTGAAGAAAATACAGATTATACATTTTTAAGTTACAAAAATATGGTACTTTTGGGAAATTTAGGAAAAAAATAGTACACATTTATTTCTCATAATTTTTTCATATATTATTTATTTTAAGATCAATCTTACAAAACCTCGAAAATCAAGCAGCAACAAATAACGACGGGCAGTTGACGTTTAAATGCTATGACAAGTTGACAACTGGCAAACCCCAAAGCATAGTGAATTCACTGTAAATACATCTACTCAAAGAGTGAATTATTTGTGTGACAACCGTAAAACAATAGAGATTATTGTTGTTAATTTCGTTCTAAAATTTTCTACGCCGCGTAGTGGATGGGTTCCAACTTACAGTTATTAAAAAACGCGACATTTGAATTAGCTATTAGCAATGAAAATATAATACATTTCGTTCTATATTCTGAATAACATAGTACAATTGGGTACAATGTAGTAAGAGACTATAAGTATAGTAAACGTGGCAACTCTATTTGTCATGTATCATAGACGATAGTTGGTTGTGGTTGTTTCATGATTATATTATTTTTTTGTAAAAATTTACCATTGATACATATTGTGCACAATTATGCACACAATTTTTTTATAAAAAAACAACAAAATTAACCCTATGTAACATACTAATATTGATACTATGGTCATTCTTGAATAAAATATATCAATAAATATTTTTTTCTTCCCTTAAAAAAAATCAGGTCTCAAGGTGTTAAATCTGTCAAAGAAATTACGCTCCTAATTTTTAGAGGTTTTTCAATCTACTGAACGCAAGACTAGAAACAATATATTGTCTTGCGTTCAATGGATTAAAAAATCTGGAAAAGATAGTATTATACTTTTCTTCTAAGCAATCGCTGTAAGAGAATTGAAGCTTATTAGAGGCCTTCAAAATTGGACGAGGATGTCCAGTCGGTCCTCTTTTACACTCTTGAGTTAGGATCTACTATACTGGAGCCACTTGGTCCTTATAGTGATCAGTCACACATCTTCTAAAAATTTAGTTCACAAAACATAGAAATATATAAAAAAATAAGGAAAAATTCGTTACGAAACATTTTACACCAAAAAGTCATGGCGTGACACTTTGATGCATTTGGGCAGATCGTTTTTTTTACACCAGGCATTCACATTGTCAAGACTTTTCTGTAGCCTAAAACAGTCATTTACATTTTCAATTACAGTATAAATTTTAATATCATCAGCATATAGCAGATATGGAACATCAACTCCAACAATGTCATTTATAAACAAGACAAATAATAGTGGCCCCAATACGGAGCCTTGAGGAACCCCCGATGTGGACACAATTTCTGTTGAATTGAAACCACAGCACTCAACTACTGCCTTCTGTTTGTAAAATATGATTCTAACAATGTAATAAGTGAGGGAGATACACCAAAATGTTTTAGTTTGGTCAGCAAAATGCCGTGATTAAGTCTATCGAAGGCTTTTGAAAAATCCGTATAGACAACATCCACTTGTTTGTTTTTATCTAGATGTTCAGAAATGTACTGAGTTAAACAAAAAAAAGGTAAGTAATTGTGGATCTTTGTTTAATAAAACCATGCTGGTGTATTGTGATCTGACCTTGTACATACAAGTAAAGCAGATTATGAAAAACCATCTCAAAAACTTTGGCAAAATTACAGATGATACTGATAGGTCTATAATTTTCAATATTGCTTTTGCCTCCTTTTTTCAATACTGGACAAATTCTGGACAGTTTCCAAACAGTAGGAAATCCACCGATTATTAAAAAAGATTGAATATCCTTGTCAAAGGAGTAGCAAGATTAACGAGGGCTGCCTTTTATATTTCGGGATTAGAGAACAAAAACAAATATTAATCATCGAAAATCGCTTTATTGTTTTTCAAAATATTCCCTATGAAGATCTATACACTTTTGCATGCGTGTGAACCAATTGTCGAAGCACTTTTTCCACTACAAAACATGCATTCTGAACGCAGCAACCGCTTCTTCAGGTGTTGAAAAACGTTGACCTCTCAGTTTGTTTTTTACATACAGGAATAAAAAGAACTCATTTGGTGACAAGTCAGGACTATAGGGCGGATGACTCATCAAATCGATGTTTTGAGTGGTCAAAAATGCAGTTGTTTAAGCCGATGTGTGAGAGCTCGCATTGTCGTGGTGAAGAGTGATCCATCTTCGGCAGTTGGTTTTCCTCATTTCTTGGAAGACAACTGGAAAACAAATGGTTGTGTACCACTCAGAATTGACTGTTCTGCGTTGCTCTAGTGGTAAGGATGCGACATGTCCAGTTTTTCCGAAAACACAGGCGATTATTTCCTTGGAAGTGCTTCGTGCGCGAACAACTTTTGTTGGATTCGGCTCATCTTGAAACACCCATACAGTCGGCTACTGTTTACTTTCGGGCTCATACGCGTAAATCCACGATTCATCACCTGTCACTATATCATAAACGTGTTTTGAAGCACCGCGATCATATTTTTTGAGTTTTTCTTTCGACCAATCGACACGAGCCTTTTTTTGAACGATTGACAAATTGTGTGGGATCCAACGCGAACAATTTTTTTGGACATTCAAATGTTTATGCAATATTGAATGTATGCTGATTTCACTAATGTGTAAGGTTGACTCAATCTCACAATAGATCACATGACGATCTTGCAATATCAGTTCGCGCACAGCATCAATGGTTTTCGGAACAACAATTATTTTTGGACGATCTTTACGAAATTCGTCTTGGAGTGAACTACGACCTCGATTGAATTTACCCTACCATCGATAAACAGTGGTCCTTGATGGAGTTTCATCGCCAAAAATTATACTAAGTTCATCAATGCACTCTCGCTGACTTTATCCACGTCGAAAGTTGTAAAAAATAATCTCACGAAAATGTTGACGATTTAATTCCATTTTTTGGCCGGGATGAATCCTTTAAGTTACTGTCAACAACACATAGCGCTGTCAAAACCTTCTGAGTACGTATAACCTCAAAAATGTCAAACTTTACGATAGAGCTGTCAGTTGTCAGATTGCGACACTAGGGTTGACCAATCCCGAAATATAAAAGGCAGCCCTGGTAGATTAATTTTCTTCACGCATACAATAATTATTATTATTTTTGAAATTTGAGTGTTGTATGTTGAATTCAAAATACTTCTGTGGACTGGATAAAAAAATTTCGAAAATCCTTCACACTTGTGCTGTTTCTATGAACAAGGCGAATACTATTTTCAAATACTGTCGAATATCATGCATTAAATATGGTCAAAGATTTATCAACTTTGTTAACGTACCTCGTAGAAAAAAAAACATTGACGAATGACAAGTTTCACAGCCTAATTTGATTAATAGCAACGATTACACCTGGCGAAGTCGGCTATGTGCGACTTCCTGGCCTTTTGTTTTTCTGTTTGTGTTTTGTTTTATTGAGTGCCTGCTGATGCCGTTTTCGAATCTGATAAGAGAGGCGAAACGCTCACGGATGGGGAATGTGGGGGAGCGGAAACAATGGCATCGCGTTTTGCTCGATGATTTTAACGATCTGAAATCACGATGTTCATCTGTATGTACAGTTCGGTTTGTTAAAATGGAAAACTCTGATAGCCTATTGTTTTTCTTTTGTTCGTAATGATTGTAAATTATCGTCGATTTGTTTTGGGGTTTAATTAATCCCGACGATTCAGTAGGATAATTGTGAACTTATACGATGTGTGAAACATGACGGGGTAACGTAAATTGTGATGCCATTTAATCTGCAGAAATTGTTGCTGCATTATAAATATTTAAAACATACATGCATCTGTCAAAAATTACTGACATTTGTATAACTACCCTGTAGTATTCTGTCTGTTCCATAGGGGCTTCTCTCCTCATTTGGTTCGGCAAAAGATAAGTATTTGACATTTGTAATGGAAACAAAGTGTACTAGGGCCAAATTGCTGGTTGCTTCTTTCTGAAAATCCTCCCCACAGATGTTCTGACAGAAAGAAATCTCTACGATGTGATCAAACAATCTTCCTGTATCCAAATACGAATGAATATCTGATTTTTAGATAAATCAAATTTTCATTTTGCAATTTACATCAATAAATATAAAGCCATTGACAACGAAGTCAGAATAGACTTTGAATCGTTTGGTTTTCCTTCAATATACGTCGTTGTATTTCGATTGTGGTGTTATTGCCCAAAAAATATATAAAAGTAATCAAGAATATGGCACAAACAACGTTTAGAGGACAATTGAGTTTATTTATTTAATATTAAAATACTGTTTTGCACCATAGTTTTGTTAACGCCACATATACATAAGTTATTATAAAACATTTAAAAAAATATATAACCGACTTCTACCTATAACTAAAAAGCTAAAAATAATTATAACAAAATACAACTCTAGCAAATAAATAACACATTCAATGTTGTTAGGTACCTACCCTGGAAGTAAAAACATTAAAAGGTGCTCATTCTGTACAAATTAATTACCTACCAATCTAGTATATTTTTGAAGTCGGTGCCAAGCAAATCTAAAATCCTTCATTGCGTACTTATGTAGTACTTCATCAAGCTTGATTGTTCCTTGGCACCGACTTCAAAAATATACTAGATTGGTAGGTAATTAATTTGTACAGAATGAGCACCTTTTAATGTTTTTTACTTCCAGGGTAGGTACCTAACAACATTGAATGTGTTATTTATTTGCTAGAGTTGTATTTTGTTATAATTATTTTTAGCTTTTTAGTTATAGGTAGAAGTCGGTTATATTTTTTTAAAATGTTTTATTGTCAACTTTTTAGTATTTTTGTTTAGTTTTCATTCTTTATTTTTTGTTTTGTGTATAACCTTAATAGACAGAACCAGGTAACATTGAAAGCCTTAACATTACACAATGATACTTTCTCATTTAAATTGACAGGTAAATCTTTACGAACAAAATGTACTAGTACGCGTTGACTTAATAAGTCCAAAATATATTTATGCGTTATGGACTACGCCATGTAACCTTTTTTCAACTTTTTTTGACAACCTGTATCACTATAGATAATTTCACTCCAGCCTATGTACCAACAATCCTGTACATACGACTGCCTACCGACAAGCATAAATTTGTTAGCTGCCTTCTATAGGACGGAGTAGAATCCATCCCATATTTAGGGAGTCCGTCCTATATTTCAACCATAGTATATAACTCCTGAAATAATAATCACACTGTATAAATATAATTCAACTGCAGCATATATTTCAACCATCCTGTATATGATTTGCTTATGTCCACATCATATAACAGTTTTTTAATAACCCTATAGGATTTTAATTTCACATTTTTTCCAACATTTTTATACCACCAAACGTTCCAGTCCCCCCTATATTCCAACCATCCTGTTTATACGGCTGCCCACGGACCACTATCATTCTAGTCCGTCCTATATTTCAATCTTTATATAAATGCAACTCCTTTTATCACTTTACTTTGCGATTTTGTTTGCTATAACTAAAACACCCTGTCTATAAATGTTCCAAATAGCAGTTTAAAGTTTGACATGTGTAGTCACTGAATTTTCTATTAGGCCGGGAGAATGTGACAACCAAAAGCACCGTCTTCGCAAAATGGAAAAATTTGCATTTAAATAAGTATTTGCCTGGTATACAAACAAAACGAGCTTGGTACTCATTGATTTAAGGAGCCGAAATACTATGGTTTACTACCTATATGCTTGAGATGTAAATAGAATAGATTAAACGTTAAAAAACTATACACATTTATGAGGAGTTATCGAAAAATCGACTAAAATATTAGGGATATTGCTCGATTTCCATGCACGCATGTGTTCATTCACAAATTTTATCACTTTACCAATATAATTCTTTTCCAAAATTTGAAGTTTTACCAATCCGGATATATAGTCTATTAAACAAGACCGCATTAACTCAAAACGGTGCACCACAGGAGACGAAATTAAGTAACATACATACAAATACGCGACGAATTGATAACCTCCTCCTTTTTGGAAGTCGGTTAAAAATAGAATTTTACAAATTTGCAAAATATTCATTAATGAATATTTGCCTCAATTGGGGGCCATTAATGTCATTTTGAATAGCATTTGGAATCTGACTATTGTTAATTAATTAATTTAATGCATACATATTCAATTCTTCAGGAATTGGGGGAGTATCTACATCACCTTCAGCTATGCAAACATTGTGTAGAACAAAAGTTGCCACAATTAATGGTAGTACTCAGTCGTTTTTTTATGACTCAAAAACAGCGCTCAATGAAATTTCTAGTCCTTATCTGAGCCTCATTGTATTGCTGTTCAGGCTTTGTTGTTGGATTTAATAATGAGGTAAATAAGTAGCTTTTATTTGGATAAGCACTGTCCCTTAAAAATATCACAATATGAAATCAATTTTAAAAAATTCTATAGTATACCTAAGACAAGACAATTTGGGTAGTTCTGCTGTTCAAAGTCTCTGTAAACGGAAGAGTTACTAAAAATGCTTAAGTCATGAACTGAACCGGGCCAACGTGCAACAACAATGAGTATTCTCTCAATGTCTGTGTCACAAATATCTTGAACATTAATTGAAAAGTACTCTTTTCGATTTATAAAACACCTCAGCACCTGACCTCCTGGAGGAGAGATGATTTTGACATGTGTGCAATCAATAGCTCCAATAACTCTTGGAAATGATGCTATATTATAAAATTTTTGTTGGAGGTGTTGAAATTAGTTATGAGCTGGCATTTTAGTATAAATATATTTCAAACTAGCGAGGCTTTCTGTCACCCTTGTGACTATTCGGCAAACTGTTGACACATGCATGCTACTAAAGTCAGCTACTCTCTGGCGATGTCCATCTGTAGCACACAATCGTAAGCACATAAGTAGCTGATTTACTGGTTAATTGGTTAATTATGTGCCCGGTTAAAACCACTTCAAAGAATAAATCAATCCAAATTCTTCAACAAAGAAATATAGTTAGTTTTTTACAATGATGAAGAAAGAAATATATATTTCTTTCATCGTTGTTTTTTTTTAGCAATACACAACGGTCGTAAATTGTCCATCACCTTTAACGTATTGTTTTGTGGCTATTTTATCACTCCGTGCCATTTATGTCGGGGTTTGGGGTTTGGTTTAAATTATCGCGAGCTTAAGGCAATTTGAGCTTAAAGTGTGGTGCAACGGCAAATTCAAAATAAGCCAAGTTTAAACTTTAAGCGGAACTGGTGCAATCACTATAAGTTAGGTATACGAGGGTGAATCAAATATAAACCGGACTTTTCTGTTTCTCGACCTGTAGGTAATTCGAGTGGCGTGACGTCTCGATATATGTTAGGTAGGGATGTTAAAAAGAGGGGAGTTCGTCGGTTTGGCGAGACGTAGTCGATGCGCTGTTAGTAGCATCATGTCAGAGCAAGAGGTGCATATGTCTGTTGCGCAACGTGTTGTTATCAAATTTTTGGCGCAGGAGGGCGTTAGACCGTCTGAAATTTTGCGTCGACTATCTGCACAGTTCGGCAATGAAACACTTTCGAGGACCCAACTATACGACTGGCACAAAAATTTTTCAGATGGCCGAGAGACAGTGGAAAATGAGCATCATGCACGCCGTCCCACGACAAGGATCAATGAGGCGAATATCTACGCAATTTGTGAGTTGAATGAAGGCGTACTGCTGATCGATTTTCTGCACGAACGCCGTACAATTAATGCTGAGTATTACTGCGAACTACTCCAACAAGTCAAGAAAGAACAAGCAACTGATTTGTCGCCATGTGACTACCACATGTTTGGGCCACTTAAAGAAGAACTGGGAGGCCACCACTTTGAGGACAACGAAGGTGTAGAAACGTTTGTGCGCAATTGGTTATCGACACGACCAGTTTCATTCCTTGAGAAAGGTATTAAAAAACTTCCGATTCGGTGGGAAAAATGTATACATAAGAGAGGAGACTATGTAGAAAAATAATATGTATTAAAATGTCTATTGATCGTACCAATAAAATTTTTAAAACAAAAGTTCGGTTCATATTTGATTCACCCTCGTATTTAGTGTAGAATAAAATATAATTTTATTCTACATATTTTTCTTCAAAATCTTACATAACTGGCCTTAAAGTTGGTAATCTAACAATGTTTACTGTCCAGTGTCAGGCGTTCCATAGTTCTGTAGTACTAAATTCGTATAAATTCTGGTAAGTTGTTATTGTGCCTACAATTCTTTCATTAATATTATTTAATAATAATCCGAAGAATAGAAAAGACATTAAAGATTTGAGTTCTCACTGGGTTTTGTCATCTCTATTTATGAAATTTATTGAAACGGTAAATGACGAAAACTTTTAGGTTACAAAGATAAAACAGCTGATAAGTACATCGGATATGTTGCATAGATATTATTAAATTTGTAATGTACATGACATATTTACGTATAAATAAATACGTACAATAATATAAGAAAATAAATAATAATTTTATCAATTATTGCTATAAATTAAGTTTGCAACAATTTTGTTTCTTGTAGAAAATTTACTAGGGTCGAATTTCACTGGGCTACCGCTAGTATATATAATTCTTTAAATTTCTGGGATTTTAACTTTAATTGTAGGTATAAATTCATATTTTCTTTCACTTGGGTTTTGAATAATTGGATTTATCAGTTAAGTTTGCATATTCTCTGGCGTCTGTATTCTATACTAAGTTATATAGATGTATTGTAAATAATTGAGATAATAATTGTTTACAATTTTTGCCATGAGTTTTCTAATATACTATAGTGAATGATTGTTGCAAAGTTTCTCCACATCACTCTATCTGTTGATTAAAACAAATGAATTGAGGATGCACATTAACAGTAAACAAACCACATGTCTAATTTTGCAATGCTTGCTAGTTCATAACTATGGCATCAAAAACGAATCAACAAACAAGTTTTAATTCATAACAACCAACAACTGCACATCTCGCATTAAAAAAAGAACATTCAGCATAAAGAAAATACAACGTCAAGCACATCGGTATAATGTTTCGAAACAAAAGAATGCATTATACGCCGGCGGAGTTATCTTTCAGCCAAACACATCAACTGTTTCGTATGCATGACGACCTGCCTTAATAATTTTTCCTCATACTTTTTCTTTACCACAAAACGCTTTTTGTGTAAAGCGTACACACACACACAAAGAGATTACTTATAAAGTTATATCTATTAAAATATGCTAAACGCTACCATTAATATGTACGTCACACTCGGCAGTCGTTTTCATTATGTATATTTTCTATTGTTTCGACTGTGTTTTTTTTGCACACGGAAATTATTTATTCCTATCTGGCGTTATTCGCTTTTTTTTTTAATCCGAAGTGTTTCGCCGTTTTCTCATCACAAGTGATAATCAAAATTAATGAGGCGCGTAACTCTTTCTATTGAAACCTGTACGCGGAAACTAGTTTGCTGTTATGTAATACAATGCGACCCAGTTTTTTTTATTTAGCCGTGAAATAGCCGCTCGATGACTGGCTCGATTCTGTTGCGTTTTTTGTCGCGCACGTTCTCGCAAGGTTCGCACAAAAACTGGAAAAGCTCGATGGCGAACAAAACCTTTTTGGCGAATCGTTTGCTTGCTTTTGTGAGTCATCCGGTAATTAGTTTTGTTCACAATGAGATGAAGCGGTTTTATTATAACAAGTGGGTCGTTTATTGGTCGAATTTCGACCATATTTTGACAATTTTTTTAGTTTGGACATTTTATTGAGTTTCTTCTATCAAAGAGTTTATTGCTATAAGAAATAAAAATGAGGTGAGAAAGGAAAAGTAGGAGGGATATTTGCTATCGCTTATTATTTCAATTTATATATATATATATATATATATATATATATATATATATATATGTTTTTAAGTTTTCGCGGGCACTAAATGTATTAGATGGTTTCCGGGAATTCATCCGCGTAGTTGATAACTGATCCTTGCCGGGATCGATGGTAAAATGACGACGTTTCGGCAGACTTACATCTGCCCTCTTCAGGTCGGTTCGCATAATTCTCGTAGCCTTCTGCTTTCGCTTCTAGGAATCCATAGAGTCAAAAATATCTGCAGCACACCAGAAGCCCTCAAAGAAGAACAAGTGAAACTTAGAGAAGACCTCTTGGCGAACGGATATCCGGAAACGATCATTACCAAGGCGTTTGAAGAGCTGGACAAACCACCTAGGCAGGAAGAGGACACCACGGTAGCAACTCTACTATTACCGTATACTAAAGGCTTGTCGGAGAAACTTAGAAGATCAGAATGATCTTCAAAAGCAAAGACACCTTGAGGAGCATGATAACAAGAACGAGGCCCGACGCACCAGCAATACCAAATAACTGTATATACAGCATACCGTGGCACTCTTTACATTGGAGAGACAAAGCGAACGCTGGACACCAGGATTAAGGAACACCGCACAGCTACTCAAAGGGCAGAGGTAACGAAGTCTGGGTTAGCTAATCACGCATGGACCGAACACCATAATGTCAACTGGGATCAGGCTAGAGCAATTCACAAGGAAGAGCATTGGTACAAAAGAAAATTCATAGAGACAGCATATATAGTCTCGAACGAAAATATAATTAGCGAGCTCAGCGTCCAAATTAAAAATATTTGGAGAGCTCTTCTTGGGCCTCTGCCGCTACGCACCACCGGCAACCAACCTCCAGGTACGACGACGCTGATTGGACCAGATAAGAGCCAATGAACATGACCGGCAAGTCATGACGGGCTAAGGGTATAATATAAATACGACCGATACTCTGAATTTCCTGTCATTCACCTGATGACGATAGCAGATACACAGCTATTGAAACGTTGTGACATCAACCAGTTCAAGACGATGGAAGTCCAAAGAAACTTCGAGGAACGAGTTACATTGTCTCCCAACTTCAGACTGACAGAGTGAATGATACAAATTATAATTCTTTCTAGGCCGCGGGTCTATAAGTTACGGCATAATATGGGCCGCCAGTTTTTCAATCCGTCCCGTTTCAGCAAATGCCTTATTGTACATTGTGGTTGTGCTAAAAATATAATCATAACTCTGCTTTATTTACTTGCTAGGTAATGGTTAATGATAAGTATAATATGCTGAAAATTTATCTTAAGCAAAGCAACTAACAAATAATTGAAATGAATCTCACTTCTTTATAAAGCGGTGTACATTCCGCGATTGAAAAAATGTTAAGGAAATTTACTAATCGTGATTTAATACTGACAGTTTTTGCGGCTGTGAACCAGTTATACTTCTAGGAATTACTAAAAGAAATTTAAGATGTCATGAGTTAACTCAGATTTGTAAACATTGTGTACTTCATTTAGGAAAATAGTTTCTGTTAAAAGTCCGTTTTTCAATTTTCATTTGTTTATAATAAAGTTTACACTTTTTGCTTTCAACTCTATATAGTATGGACAAAATCTTTTAACTCTGTTGTATGTATCTACATGAAGAGTTACAAGTAATGTAATTATTTAACTGCATTTTATAAAAAAACATTTTTGGTGATTCTATATTTATTCCAAAAATATGTGTTTTTTATGCATTTATATTTTTAGATGCCACTCCCTCTTTTCGAAAACAATAACGTGAATTTAAACACGATGTCAGAAATTGCAAATCTGGAAGCACTAGATACAAGTTACGAGCCATATTTATATAAATGTAAAAATAAATTCATACCAGAAGCAATTTCAGAGCGTGAATTTCATTTCAAGTCTGGTCAGTGCATTTTACATGCGATAAACAATGAAATCATCATTCCTTATAACAGAGACAAATAAATTTATGTTGTTTTCGTTCACGATATTATCGTCGTTAAGTTTATGAATATAAATGTGGCACTGTGTGACATTCTCTGTGAAGAAAAAACTCATTTTCTTCCACGGTGTGACATTGGTTACGAGATATTTGAGCTAATGTTTTTCTAATTGACGTGCATAATAATTTTCTCCATTTTAAAAGTCAGAAAAAATATACGTCGTGTAAACAAGTGCAATACACTTACGAGAATGTACATACTGTGGGCGATAAATAATCGTCTAGCAATAGCTAATAAATAAATTCATGGATAAAAATAATAATTAAATTCTCATAATTTTAGAAGCGATAGCTTTTTAAAGGCCTAGAATTATACATACGAAACTGAAATACATGGATGTTATAAGTAGTATTACAGTCTTTAACAAAACGCTAAAGATTTTTTATAACATTCCTCATTCAATTTTGGGGTACCATAAAATTGGGTAACTTTGATAAGTTTCAGAATTAAAACATTTTTTCTAAAATACCCGAGAAAATAATATACAGGTGTTCCTAAATTGGAGGTATAAACGAAAAGAGGAGATTCCTTGAATAGTTTTAGGAAGAAAAAGTCCCATAAACATGGGTCCGCAAACGTTTCGTTTTCAAGATACAGAGTGTTAAAGTTTCAATTTTTTTCAAGTTTTTTTCTCATAGTATCTGCACTTCACAAGATATTCAAATGAAATTTGGCATACATATTACAATTAAGAGTTTACACCTTGTGACATGCCCATTTCGATTGCAAATCTACAGGGTGATATTTTTTAGGGAACACTGTCCACTGTTGTCCTTCAGAACTTTTTTTTGGTGAGCCACTGGTACTTTCAAAAATTGTAAAGAAAAGCTTTGTTGTTATACCAAACTTTATGTTCTCTTGTAGTTTTGTCGTATCTACTACCGATTTCGAGAAAAAAAAATTTAATTATTAAACTAGCAATGATTCTTAAAGATTCGATAAACTGGTATAATCATCAAAAAAATGTATTACTGCAAGAAACGTACAACTCAAAAATTAATCATCATAAAAAAACTAAATAACAACAAAGGAACTAAACTACAGCAATTGTTGAAAATGTCCTCCCCCAACCCTTATACAAGCTTCTGTTCTTCTTCTCATAGACGATCGAACTCTTTCAAACACTCCTGGAGTATTCCTAATTGTATCAAACGCGCCTATTATACGATTTCTCAGTTCGTCTACGGAACTCACTGGCGTTATGTACACTAGAGATTTCAGATGGCCCCATAGAAAGAAATCTAGACTATTTAAATCTGGGGATCTGGCGGGCCATAGCTGATGTCCACCTCGTCCAATCCACCTGTTTACATAATTTTCGTTCAAATACTCCCTAGCCAAAAGTGAAAAATGAGCAGGAGCAGTAACAAGGCAAATCGTTCGGTAAAAAATGTCTGTATGATTGACCAGTAAGTCGCCCTGGCAAGAAGAAAGGACCAATCAAATAATCGCCAATATTACCACCCCAGACATTTAATGAAAATTCCTCTTGAAAATAAGCTTCTGCAATTTCATGTGGATTCTCCTCAGCCCATATGTGTTCACTATGAAAATTTATGATTGAAGTCCTTGAGAAACAGGCTTCATCAGTGAATAGGATTTGGCAATCAAAATGAAGATTGTCCAATAGTCTGTTGAGGTACCACTGACAAAAAATAATTCTTGGATGACAATCTCGAGGCAAGAGCGCCTGCACCCTCTAAATGTGATAAGGATAGAGCAAAGAATCCCGCAAGATCCGCCAAACAACTTGATGACTTGTATTTAAGGTAACACTAATTTTTCTTGTACTGGTTCCTGGATGTTCTTCTATTTCATTCAGCACTGCCTCTTCGAGTCGTGGTGTTCTCACACTTCGTGGTCTACCTGCATTAATATTTTTCGCAGAAAAAGATCCAGTTTCTGAAAGACGCCTGTGGATATTAGAGAACATCCGATGACCAGGCATCACTCTATTGGGATAACGTTCCATGTAAAGACGCTTAGCTTCTCTTGAATTACCATTTGCAAAACCATACATGAAATGCATGTCAGCCATCTCGGAATTCGTAAAATTCGGCATGTTTTGATATTAAAATGCAACCATCTTTAATTTTCAAAACACAGCAGTTTAATTTGATGTGTCAAAACTAACAATAAATTTATTCATTCACCACAGCCTACTAGGTAGTTAACTAGATTTCTATGACAATTCGGAATTTTCTGAGGATTTCAAGAGAATCATTCAACATTTTTTTCTCGAAACCGGTAGTAGATACGACAAAACTACAAGAGAACATAAAGTTTGGTATAACAACAAAGCTTTAAAATTTTTGAAAGTACCAGTGGCTCACCAATAAAAGTTCTGAAGGACAACAGTGGAAAGTGTTCCCGAAAAAATATCACCCTGTAGATTTGCAATCGAAATTTGCATGTCACAAGGTGTAAACTCTTAATTATAATATCTATGCCAATTTTAATTGGATTTTTGTGAAATGCAGATACTATGAGAAAAAACTTGAAAAAAATTCAAACTTTAACACTCTGTATCTTGAAAACTAAACGTTTGCGGACTCATGTTTATGGGACTTTTTCTTGCTAAAACCATTCAAGGAATCTCCCCTTTTCGTTTGTACCTCCAATTTAGGAACACCCTGTATAAAAATAAATGTAAATATCGGTTTTGTATATATTGTTCTTTCATAAAAACATTATTTTTCTCATTATTTTTCGAGAAAAAAAAAATGTCGGCTATCAATTTTAAACTGCGATCGGGATTACTTTGATACCGTCAATTTTTCTGACAGAATTGGAAAATATTCCCAACCAGGAACAAAATACAAATAATAATTTTTTAAATGCATCCATCTGTCTAGAATTTATATCGCTTTTATGTATTTGGGGTAACTTTGACTATGAAAAACAAAAGAATTTTACGAAATAATCAACTTTATTATGAAAAGAAAGAAATTTTGTCTTAAAAATATCTTATAAAAAATCTTAGCTTATTGTAACAGTTATACAAATCTGTTCCTTGCATAAACCCAATCTGCACTTTTCAATGCCGATTTCAATATTACAATATTACAATATTGTCTTTTTACAAATTTTCCATGGTACTTGTTATATATTGTTCCATAGGGAATATTATACTTTGCAGACGCTACATGTAACGTCAATAGGTTTTCAATTCCTTCCCTAATAGCCTTATTCAGAATCTCGTCATTAGTCTTCATAATTCCGGTATTTTCGAAAAGCCTAAACGCTTTTTGTAGGTCCTTGGCATGATGCTAAACAATAAAAAACATCATTGTTAATAAAAAGACTTAGAATCATTAATCAGTCTAAGTAACTCAAACTAAATAACCTCATGGGGTAACATTGATCATTGACCAAAGTAAACCCGCTTAGGTGATCAATGATACCCCCTAAAAATATGGTACCAAAAAACCAGTTAACTTCGAGGTTAAGGCTTGTAATAAAGGTCGTTATTATAGCTGAATAAACTTGTGTTCAGGTGAATTGTAAACATTTGATGTGTTGGTCATACTGAAAGCTGTATTTTAAATATTTTTTCACAACCCGACACAGATATATCCACTGAGGCTCATGACATAATAGCAGTTGCGTTGCTGCCAACCGTAAAAAAGAATCAAAAGATGCCTTCAGAATTCGCACAATTTTAGTTTAAAAATGAAACGAAGTTTTTATCAAAGTCACCCCTGGATTCAAAGTAACCCCAGTCCACGGTAGGTGTTGTTGAGAAATGTATAAACAGTCTCCGTTGTTTTGGTTTTGTTTCTTACATACATTATTTGATGTTGTAATAAACTAGTTGCAAACCTTACTCTTATGAATAAAATTTTGAGAACAGCATTCAAGGGAAATAAACTTCATTACTTCTTGAAAAGTCTGTGCAGACTTGTACATGTGAAATTGATTTCATGCCAGACTCTTCTTGTACTTCTTCTTCTTCTCCTGCCTGTTCTTCTCATTATCAACATCTTATTTTACTTCTTCTTCAGCTTCGACACAATTTCCTTGATTTTCCTCCTATTCATCAAAACTGTCATCATCGTCATCATCTTCTTTATTTTCTTCTTTTTCTTCTTCTGCTTCGTCTTCTTATAGCTTTTTAAATTTTCCAATATAATTTTTGAATTTCACACCGTCTTCATATTGCTACTGTTTCGTATTTAATGTCGCGATTCGCAGCTTTATCTTGAAATAACCAGCCTAGTAAAAATATTTTACATCCTTCTTGAGGGCAGTCAGCAAATATCGTTTATACGATTTTAACATATATAAAACAAAAAGGTTCTCAGCTTGCAGTATACATCACTGTAACTACTGCTAGAGAGGTGCAGCTGTATGATGACGATTGCTACCACCCCTCTCTCTAACGAGTAGATACGAATAGAAAAAGCGGTGTGGATACTGTTCCAAAAAATGAATCCATATCGAAACCATATTTCTCAATCTGGAGTAAACATATTGAGCAATAGTACACAGAACTATGACATGTGACGGATGTACTTTGTAAGTGTGAGGGATTACGGTCTGGAACAAAGATTTTAGGAGTAATTTTCAAAAAGGTAAATTATCATTCTTATAAAGTACAAAATATTATAGAAAATTGAATATTTAATCTAGAGTACCTGGCTGACCAAGCTTCACTCTTAAATTCAAACAAAATATATATATTCAAATAATTGGACATTTCAAGACAAAATGTAGCTGAATAATTTCAATTCTCTAACATTTATTGAAACACTTACACTTACCACTTCATAATATCTTTCAACTACCGTATATAGTTAACTGCTTCTGGACTACCAAATATAACGTTTTTTCATTACATCTTTTAAACCAACCTGTATAACTATAATTCCACTCTGCACTATATTTCAGCTACCCTGTATATGCATCTGCTTATATAACATTTTTGAACCACCCTGTAAAACTTTAAATCCACTGCACTGTATATTTCAACCACCAAGCAAATGAAATTGAAAATGGGCTATCCTCTACATAAAACATTGTTCTAACATTTTTTAAACCACTCTGCGTAACAATAATTCTACTTCTTCATATATTTTAACAATCCTATATATTCACCTTCTGGTGGGCTATGGGACTATTTCTTACATTTTTTAACCACATTATACATTCCAATTATTTATTCTTCATGTCCTTTTCTAATTATTGCTTCTGAGAAGGTATATATTACATAAAAGTGGTGATAGTATGAAATTTTTAGGTTGATAAAACAAGCTTTTCAGTCAGTTATATGGGAAGCCACCAGCTATTCTAATAGCATTGTGTGGGAAAACGAAAACCCTCATAGGCCCCAGACTGTATCCCGAAGCAATACTGACATATGCGAGGAGAGAGTTGCACAAAGAAATTATCCCTGCATAAGTGCATTCGGTAAAAGACAGTTTCTGATAACTCTGGGAAGCAGATATACACCCGAGAACTTGACACACTCAGCATTGCCTTAGTGTCTGCCGAGAACAGATATATCGTCGTCGAAGACGATGAAGTGAGTATTATTGACTGTCAGCGGTTAATCCTTGTTGTAGGTAATGAATAAAAGAGGCCCAGGAGCTGATCCCTGTGGTTAGCCAACATCCAGGAGCCTGCCTATTTTTTCCAAACCCCCCACCCATACTTTCTGACGCCTATTAAGTTCAATTCCTGAATGTAGTTCAGGAATTGAACTTAATACGATATGGACAAACATTTTCTCGATGACGAGCAAAAACCGGCTCTATCTCTGATACTTATAGCTTCAGATGCCGGATGTCGCTGACCACACAGTGGAAGGCCTTGCAGAGATCCCTGCACCAAAGTTAACCCCCTTAAATGTGGCAAGGTCAATAATCCCAGATTTACCCTGACAAAACTCTCAGATTACGTAGATACATAACAAGTCTCACACCTGAGAAACCGACTCGTTTCGATCAACCAAAATACAAAACCTATTCGATATCACTAGCTCTACAAACAAACTGCTCATCAATTCTATGCCCCCCGTTACATACATAAACGAAAGAAATTATAGTCCCTTGTCAGTACAAGCAGTAAAAAAATAACGAGAAAAAACATATTATGTGTCATTAGTCTTTGAATAAAAAATAATGATTTGATGTCCATGAATATTCCGTTCACATGGTGGTATTTTTACACACGTAGTCGTCGTCATACATTAACGAGGAACGTACTGCATGATTGCTCGAAGCTAATTTGGGGTGAGTTCAGTGGTGGATGGAAAATTTCTAAAGCTGTTAAAACTCTTTCGGACTTTGCGTGTGGAGTGGTTGATGTGACTGTATTTGTTGGATATATTAAAAAAGTAGAAGGTCTTAGAAAATCAGTGGTGTAACATGTAAAATTTGTTTCTGGTAAAGCATCTAAAAAATTTAAATCAAATTCGTTAGAATATTATTGTTTTCGCTATAAGCTAGTAATGTATCTTTGACAATAGGCATTTGCGCCAACTCGTGTTTTATTTGTGGAACGCTGGTTCTTTCAAGGCCGTAATTTATGTATGCTGTGTTATAGATTAAAATTTAGTTATCCCATAAAATGGAAACCATCAAACCGAAAGTGCGGTGTAGTTGATTTTGAAAATACATCAAGGAGAAGTAAAAAATTGGAGAGGAAGGAAAAATAGATTACAGCAGTTCCTCACCAAGGGCAATTAAATTAAATTTCCACGTTTTTAGTCATTCCTAAATACAGTGATTGGCAAATGTGTGGAAGCAAATATCTCCGATTGGCCAAAAGAAATACAAATTTTTACCGAGCGGTTTCTGTTAATATCTCGGTAGGTATTGAAGTAAGCAATACCAAACCCGATATTTTTGTATTCGCTATAAAATGTTTGTTAAGAAACTAAAATACTATACAGGGTGTTTCATTGCAAATTTTAAAATCGACATTACTTCCGGTAAAACAGGAAGCTCAAAATTGTAAAAAAAAATTGAAAGCAAATAGGCAATCTACTGCAGTATCGGCCTTCCAAATTTCATTTTGATATTTCTAATAATTCCAGATATATTTACTTGGTTCCACACATTTGCCCATCACTGTATAAAAGAAAATTTATTGTGATATGTTCTTTAAAATATTCTTGTGCTGCACTGTATATAATCAAAAGTAAATACTTGTAGTTACGTTACGTAATTTGTCAAGTATTTTGATTTTAATTGATGTTCTGCCTATTCATGATGTTGGTGTTATTCCTAATAACTCCAAGGACAAAGTTTAAAGTTTTTTTTCAAATTTCGTATTAAATAGACGATTTCTGGACCTACATTTGTAGAACAAACCAAAGATTTTATTTAGCGCCTTTAATTAATTGACGTAAGAGTTTAGAATAAATATATTAAGGTGTTCTTAGAAATACATTGATTCTGTTCTTAATTTCTGGTCACGCCACTGGTAAAGCACACACGTCCTACATTTATGTGATATCCATGTTGAACTTGACAAGGGTGTAGGGTGTAGATATACAACAGAACACGTCGTGAAGAAGGAATCTGGAAAACCTTTTTTAAAGTAACAAAACACTTTCCTTTCCATTGAGTTTTAGGACTCCATTCCGTCGTCCTCTTCCTATACCCTCATTCGTATGTCATTTAAATGTACTATGCATGTTGAAGCGTATTGTATATTCAAAATGTCTATCTGGATTTTCGAGGCCTGTCAACCACTTAAAGTGTAGATTTAATTGAAAATCATTTAAACTTTTAACACATTACAATCGTATTGTTTCTGATTTAAATATGTGTTTAGTTTTACAGCAGGATTCAGAACCACGAGGAGAAGTGCCAAGCATTTTTTTTTCAAAATAGGAATTGGTGCGTACCATTTCATAATTAGTTCAACATTATAAAATACAGTTTAGTTTAGTTTAGTTTATTGCCCAACAGAAATAAATCCAAATACAGGACAAATATTATAAAGTAATGAAACATACTAATAAACTATGGTATCTTAAATATTTCAAAAAAATGATGATAATAAAAATAATAAAAAGAACGCAGAATATTACAAATATTGCAACATAAATTTCACACAGTTTTAAAAAAGAAATAAAATAACAATTGACAAAAGACTTTTACTAGTAATTGAACCATGGTTGATCTGACATTTGTTGAATATACCCTTCAGCGATTGATTTAAAATTGTCATAGTTAATATCACAGATTCTAGATATACTGTTATAATTTCTACACATGATAAATAATGGTGACTTTATGAGTACATTTGTATTTGCAAACAGATAAAAATATATGTTATTTCTTGAACCAATCCTTGGCGAATGTATCGGGAGCATTGACAGAAGAACAGGAGAGTCAATTCTGTTGTGAACCAATTTGTATAAAAATGAAAGGCTATGTAAATTCCAATGCATAACTAAAGACCTTATCCCAAATCTGGAGCCGTCGACTCGAAAAGCGAGAAATTTCAGGATTTTTCTTTGCACTGCCTCCAAACGGTTATGATGAATCTTGTAGACAGGATGCCAGATAAGATTGCAGTAATCTAACTTTGAGCGCACTAAGCATGTATATAAAGATTTCAGCGCGGATATGTTATGAAAGCTGTTGCAATTTCGCAAAATAAAACCCAGCGAACGCAGTGTCGATTTGCAAGTTATGGAAATATTTTTAGCGAATGAGAATTAATGACCGAAATATACACCTAGGTCCTTTATGCATCGCTCAATAGTTTGAGTATTCAACGAATAATCGAATAGTATAGGATTACTCTTTAAACTATATGATGTTCAAAAAGAGTTTGTTCTTGGTACACCATAACGTGAGCTGATTGAGGTCATGTTGTAGCCGTAAGCTATCATTGATGCTCTCGACTTTGAGAAATAATTTCAGATCGTCTACAAAAAGAAGAGTTTCAGATAACAGTATACTTGATAAGTCTTTAATGAATATCAGAAACAAAAACAGAACGAGATTGGAACCTTGGGGTACTCCTGAACTGATAGTAAATATGTTTGATTTGAAGCCGTTATATCTAACAAATTGATGGCGGTTACTTAAGTAGGATTTAAATAGAGTAACCAGCGAGTAACTGAAACCAAAAATCGATAATTTTTCGATTAATGTTTATTGAAAGCCTTGGTAAAATCCGTATAGACCACGTCTATTTGACTTTTGGAGTCAAGGGCTACAGCTGTGAACTAGTGTTCTAGTAATTCATGATCATTTTAATCATAATTATTTAGAACAAATGACATTGACGGATATCTATATAAGAGGTATATAAGAGGATATTATAGGGTTGTCACTTTTGAGAAAAAAACTGGACAATGTGCCTATCATCAGAGACGATCGGAGTGTGTTATAACAACTAATGTTAGAGAGGGGGGGGTGGTGTTATATATATATATATATATATATATATATATATATATATATATATATAACTTAACACAAAACTCAAAAAAAATATATTGGAGAAACCTCTAGACCTATAGACGTCCGAATAAATGAACACAAAAATTTATATAAAGAAACGACAATTTGAAGTAAAACATTTGTGAACATGACTGGAACTTTGGTCATAACATACAATTTCAAAATTCAACCATATTACAAAGAAGAGCGCAATACAAAATGAAAGCTAAAAGTGTTTGCTTTAATTTTATTACATTACAGGGATTGTCTGCTATTACTTCTTGAGGAATTCCTGGTTACCAATAATCAAGGAATAAACTAATAATAGTAATGTCCTTTTGAACTACCCTATACCGGGATACTTCATACGGTATTTCCTAGGTTTTCCTGGATATCTGGAACATCAGAATTTTTTTGGTCTGATTTTCAGCAAATGTAATATCTTATAACATAGTCGTACCTAGGAGCGCCACATGAAATTTTTAAGATAACTCTTTCAAATTATTCCAATTTGAAATAAGCTTTGTTATTTCATATTATCCTCTCGTTTTTTTTAGTGTACCTTATTTATAACAAATTCACAGTAAATTAGTCACATCATTTTTTTTGTCAAAAATTTAATGTCAAATTCTCAATTACTAATTTATCATTGCGAACTTTTACTTTTTAATTTTCTTGTTCATTTGTGTTAAGTTCAAAGTGAAAAGGGGGTCTGATTTAAACCCTGAAAAGTTTGTACCATTTCAAATACACAGACATTCCAGCAGTTGTGGTATTTTACCAAAAAAAGCAAATTAATAAGTTACAAATACTAAATTATACAACAAAATTGATGTTAATTCCATATGAAATGGAAAATCGCGATGAGGCACCTCATATTAATATTAAAAGTTCCTCTTTTAACAGAATCAGTTTTCCAACATTCTGAACAATATTTTAGTACATGATATCCAAAAGAATTATTGATTTTTTCATAGTGTCTAAATTACATATATACATACATACGTACATACATATATACGAGTAAATATATATATATATATATATATATATATATATATATATATATATATATATATATATATATATATAGAGTATTGTATGCTGTTTTCTTCGACCTTATTTATATTATATAAATTAGTTGATTGTATATTTTCTTGATTTTAGGTCGTTACAAATGATAAGACTGTGTTTATTTCATATGTTTTAATAATGAAGTTTCGGCCATGTTTTTGGCCTTTTTCAAATCTATTCTAAAACTATTAACATTATTGATGCATTTAAGAAATTATAGACTAATAATTTTGACTTACCTACAGCGTTAGTACTTGTAAAATCACAATTTTTTCAATTAAACGTTTTACATTTTTTTCAACTTGACACAACACTAAAAACTCACTAACATGGTGTGTCCTTTCAGGGACAAAGATAGAAACTAATCCAACTGACCTGTCTTAAATGCATCAATAATGTTAATAGTTTTAGAATAGATTTGAAAAAGTCTATTCTGACTTCGTTGTCAGAATAGACTTTGAAACGTTTGGTTTTCCTTCAATATACGTCGTTTTATTTTGATTGTGGTGTTATTGCCCGAAAAGAACATAAAAGTAATCAAGAATATGCCACAAACAACGTTTAGAAGACAATTCTTACTTGTCATCTGTCAAATAACATGATATTCTAGTACAAAATTTAAAAATTAACCTCAAATTAAAACACTCTTTATAACTAATTTACACATCTGCGACACACTAGAGGTTTTCCAGCTGTTCAACTTCCAATTACAGAAATTTCAAATAGTGTTCCACATAGTGTCTAAGTTTTTTCCATAAAGAGGCAAAAAATATAACAACTAATATTTAAAATGGTATACGAGATTAGAAAAGTATTTATTGTCTTGTAACAACAGAATACAATTTTAACCCCGCCTTCATTCCTGTCGTCCTACATAATTATTCTACAAGTAACAAAATCTCCGGGCTGTAATATTTTCCTAAAACATAAAGTATTAAATGAAAAAAAAACCTCTGCGTCAGATTTATTCAAATATCTCATCTCGAAGCCGTCTTTCAGGTTCTATCATCCACTTCCACATCCATTTAAACCCAAGGCGTAGAAGCCCTTCTTTTACATAATGCATAACCATTAAATACCCACATGCAGGCCAGGCGAGGTAAAAAGACATAAAGAAAATAAATAGGCAAAGGCAAACCCGTAGCAGGTAGAAATCCCCGTTCCGTAAGTCACAAGAAAACTGACACTTTTCTAAGAAATAAATAGAAGATCCTATTCCCTCGTCTTTGCCCACGTCATCGTACATTATAGGAAACACTTGTGGTACCGTAAAATCTACATTTCACCATTAAAGCCCTTAAGGAAGGTCGATCTAACCTGCTACTCTGGTTGGGGTGTGTTTGATTAAATGCAAGGTGGGTTGATTTTTGACAATGGGCTTCGTCAAGGTAACATGCAATTGGTTGATGTCTATCTTTACGAATTAGGACGATGCGTACCTGTAAATTGTGTGTAGAGCTAAATTATAGTTTTTTGAAGGTGAAGGATTCGTTTTTGAGTTGATATTGGGTTGTCACTCATCTGTACGGGGCATTCCATAATGAGCGTCTTATAATCCGCAATATGTTATCCTTTTTAACCGACTTCCAATAAGGAGGAGGTTATCAATTCGCCTCCAATTTTTTGTTATGTATGACGAGCGATTATTCAAAAACGGCTCGGACAAATTTGATGATTTAAACTGCTTTATACTAAGGACCATCACAGAAAGGTCCCATATAATTGTCTATAACATGAGATTTAAGGTTTTCCAGAAAATCAGAAAAAAAAGTAAATAAGGGAATAGATTTCAGAGAATTTCAATGAATATCCACTGTTTGCCCTAAAACCGCTCAAAACCTTGAATATTATAAATTGTATTCGACAAAATATGTTCCAGCTTGATTTCGTATATTTTTCTATATCGTAAAACTTACCATTTTTCTGAAAATAGGAAAAATATACAGGGTGTTTTTAATGACTTTCATTTTGATTCGTTTGAAGTACGTTTCTTTTATAGTTGAAGTTAAGTTATGGGGTTTATAGTTGCGTGAAATGGCAGAAAATATTTCGTTAGTTTATCGAAACGGAAATTTAGGTCGTCTAACTCTTTGATATGGTATGCAGTTGTAGGTATGTGCGTGTGTACCTGTGATATTAGGTGGTACACAAGCAGTTGTATACATAGAATGGTTGGAATATTAGGTGGAATTGAATTAGTTATACAGGATGGTTCTAAAAGTCTTGTATTGAGTGGCACATAAGTAGTTGCATATAAAAGATAGTTGAAATAAGAGTGGAGCAAAACTATAGTTATACAGAGTTATGTTACAGGACGGAGAACAATTGCGGTTTTACAAATGGCTTTAAAAATTGTCAGAAGCCGTTGAATATAGAGGATGGTTGAAATATAAGGTGGAGTAGAATTACAGTTATAGAGGGCGGTTTAAAAAGTTATATAATTTGGAACATAAGTAGTTGCTTATACAAAGTTTTTGAAGTAAGGGTCGGGTAAAATTATTGTTTTTCAGGGTGTATCAAATATTGGTTATATAAGCATAAGCAGTTAGGATATTTGACTTATAGGACGTAGGACGGGGTATAATTATAGACATCGGTTAAACAAATTTTAGTAGTTGCATATACCGGTGGTTGAAATAAATGGTCGAGTAAAATTTTAGCCATAAAATGTGGTTGAAAAAAGTGAATTCTGTTATATAGGGTAGACCATGAGCAGTTGCATAAATGGGACACTATACATATGAGAAGAAGTAAATTTAATTTTAACAATAGAAAAATAAAAAGGGGTGGTTTTAAAGATATCAGTACTGTTGTAATATTGTGTTGAGCTGAATTATAGTTGTACAAGGTGATTCAGAAAATAGATCAATAAGTTATGTAGGGGTGATCAATACACAGAAGCATATACAGTGTGGATGTAAAATACAGTGAATTAGAGTTACATTTATAGACAGCGGTCCAAATAATAAAGCAAATAAAAAATAAGTAGTTTCTAATAAGGAATCAAAACGTCACTTCAGATAAGTATCACACAAAATACATCCCAACATATTATACAGGAAAACTAGGTGACAAATCCGTAGTTCTGAGAACCTCCATCTTGAAGTTAATTAAATGATATTTATTTCGATTTATTTCCATACAACTTTTAATTTATTACAATTTGATATATTATAAAAAAATAAAGGTACTTCAGTTAAAGACAAAATTGAGATAGTTTCTGAAACCTAGTATATAGTTAGAAAAGTTACATAAATAATATTATATAATTTTTAGTGCAATGATGCAGTGTTTAACTATAATTACTTCTATTTGATAACAATTTTAGATATTAACAAAAATAAAGATACTTCACTTTTATTCAAAATTCCTAATTGATGACAAACCTCGTCTACAGTTAAAAAAGTGACATGGAATGATTACTGTTTACGTTTTAGACCATGCAATGCATGACTTTTTCTATCAAAATTATTAATAAAAATAACTCGTTTGATTAATGAATACACACTATATATACAGACTAGTAGAAAATCTTTACTTTGATGCTGATTAACTGACATTTATTTTGATTAATTCAATTTATTTACAAGTAGTGAACAGCAATTTTTTCCACATTTTTTGAAATTATGGATTTTTAAAACTTTATATTTTGTTATATTGGAAAGACGTCTAGTCCTATTTGAGTTTGCTAACACAAAAATTACATTAAAAAATTTTTTTTTTAACATGTTGGGACCTTGGTCATAAAATACAATTCGAAATTCAGTTACAGTTACACAAAGAATACAATACGAAGCGAAATCTGAAAGATCTGCTTAAATTCTAGAATTGTGCATTTTTCAAAATTTCTTTGCCGTTGACAACGGGGTCTGACCTAGACCCCGGAATGTTTGGAAATGTACCGTAATATTAAGAATTGTGTTGTTATTTCCCAGAAAAGTGCTTAAACATTGACAAACTATGTCACAACCATTCTTCAGGAAACAAATGTCGATTGACATTGCACTACTAATCTGTCTAAACAACTTGTAAGAGTGTTTTATCCAGGACTGGTTAAAAATCGTTCAGGCAGTAACTTCTTCTTTTCATTAGAATGTTAAACCTAATTTTAGTGTCTCACAATTCACGTATACCTAGTAGACCAATATAGTCGTAAAATAGAAAGCTCTTTGTTTTTTTCTGCTATCACAATGTACGAAATGACCGAGGTCAGAGTGCAGTTGGAAAGATACGATCGTGACCGCCTAATCCGGAACAGAATACCCATTACGCCCTACCTTTTCCTAATTTGTTCGCCTGGTGAATCGTAGATTCAAGCTCGTACGAGCACCAACAGCAACAAGCAACGACGATGATAATCTCTCGGCAGCAAATCACGCCGATATTTGCGATCGCAAAAGGAAAAACGTGACCGAGCCTCTCCCGCTTCTTCCTTATTTCCATAAAGAACATAAATGAAATGAATAAACAAGTCGAATAAATCACATCGATTAGACTACACGATTGACCAACAAACGCTCTAATGCGTACAAAATCTCATTAATATTTTATTCTTAAAGTAAAACGATGAAAACAATATGGTCGTAAAGTATAATGACGATTACGGACGGCTACGAGGAAGTAGTTGATGCTAAATTTATTTGTTTTGCATTGGAACGCCAAAAGTCAACTTATTTATATGAGCGCGTATGTGACATGCCGGTATTTCAGGTTGTTCGCGTTTATTCTATATTCTCTAATGATGTCAAAAAATTGCCTGTCGACGCTCGGGGTTGTGCCAACTAAAAAGTTATGCTTATTAAAAAGTTTAATGCATTGTCAATTTGGAATAGACCTGGTATTGGTGAATGATGAGTAAAAAATAATTTGGTCAAGTGCGAGTCGTACCACCTTCAAGATTCGAATATTCCAGTTTCAGACAAGCAGGGAATGAGTGCACTTTCTTATACTTACCCTTATATCTTTTAAAGGAAACGTTTTAAATTTATGAAAAATATACACATTGATTTTCCACACATAGACTTTTTATTTTATCTGCCTTAGGATTGGCTTGTTTTTATCACAATACTTATATATTTAATTTTCTAATTTGGCCCCCAAAAAGTAACATTAGAGTTTTATTTTACTAATAAACTTTCAGAGATGCCTTTTATAATCTACTGTCTGAGTTTTGACGCTCTGTAGATTGGAAGAAAAACGGCAAAATATGTCAAAGTTTAAATTATAAATTATTAAATCTGTTATTCAAATTATTTAAAAATATAAATAAAATATATTTTTCAAATTTTAAATAGTGTAGCTTCTAAAGTGGGAATTAAGGCGATGTTTAATATTTTTAATATCTTTTATACAATTGATTTAAAAATATGATATATTTGTAATTTACATAATGAGCCTTTTATATGATATATTACATGATGCGTTTGAAAATTGAATCTTTATTTTCCATTTAATTGTATAATTTGTCCCCCAAAATGAATATTAGGGGTTTCTTTTTATTTTTCCAGTAAAGTTCAGGTGAGGGGCTATACTTCCAGTTTTTTTAAATGTTTCAGCTTATGGTTTCGGAGATAAGGGGGGGAATGGGTAAATTTTTTTATATTTCTGTTAATATCTTTGAATTAATTTATTTTATAAATATGGAAAAAATATATTTGTTTTCTTCATCGTGAAACCTTTTATTTAATATATAACGTGCTGGGTTAGAAACAATTTTAATTTTATATTTTCCATTTAATTCTATAATTTGCCCCCAAAAAAAAAATTAGGGGTTTTTCCTTATTTTTCCAGTAAAGTTCAGGTGAAAGGCTATACCTCCATTGTTTTTTCAAAATTTTCCAGCTTATGGTTTCGGAGATAGGGGGGGGGATGGGTAATTTTTTTTATATTTTTGTTAATATCTTTTAATTGTTTTATTTAAAAAATATGAAAAAAAAATATTTGTTTTCGTCATAATGAGCCCTTTCATTTGATATATAACATGATAGGTTAGAAACAATTTTAATTTTAATTTTCCATTTAATTCTATAATTTGCCCCCCCCCAAATAAATATTAGGGGTTTCTCCTTAATTTTCTATTAAAGTTCAGGTGAGTGGCTATACCTCCATTGTTTTCTCAAAATTTTCCCGCTTATGGTTTCGGACTTAAGGGGGGGAATGGGTAATTTTTTTTATATTTTTGTTAATATCTTTTAATTAATTTATTTTAAAAATATGCAAAAAATATATTTGTTTTCGTCGTAATGAGCCCTTTCATATGATATATAACATAATGGGTTAGAAACAATATTAATTTTATATTTTCCATATAATTCTGTAATTGGCTCCCCAAAATTAAAAGTAGAGGTTTCTCCTTATTTTTCCAGTAAACTTCAGGTCAGAACCTATAAATCTATTTTTTTTTTCAAAACTTTACGTTTTATAGTTTCGGTGATAAGGGGGGGGGGAATGGATAAATTTTGGTATATTTTCGTTAATATCTTTTTAAATAATTTTTTTTAAATATGAAAAAAATATATTTGTGTTCCTCCGAATGAGACGTTTCATTTGATAGATTACATAATTAATTCTATAATTTGCCCCCTAAAATCAATATAAATGGTTTATCATTAATTTTCCTGTAAAGTTCGGGAAACGTTCTATATTTTCTATTTTTTTCAAAATTTTAGGCTCAGTAGTTTGGGAGATCAGGGGGGGGAACGGTTGATTTTTTTAGTTTTTCCCCCCAGAAGTACCCCTAAAATCAAATTTTTTTCTTTTACGATATGTACTCCTGATCGGGTTACCAAACTTTGATACCAAATTTCAACCTCTTCCGTCGAGTAGTTTAGGAGAGAATGACTGTAATGTGACAGAGGCAGAAATCCGGAGTGATATTATAAGGGTATTCGTATATCGTATATACGGAACCCTAACAAGGACATAAACTTCCTGACAAAGGATTATTATAAGTATTGTAGTCGTTTATTTCATTTATTTTTTAATTTACCAAAAACAGTTTGAATTTATTCAAAATCGCCAGCTAAGTGAATTTGAGTAAGGTCGAATTATTGGTATACGGAAGGCGGGTTTTTCATTTCGAGAAATCGCTAACCGCACGAACATAAATCTTCTGTTATGAGGTGTCAAGAGGTTGGTTTGATAATACCCAAAATCGGAAAAGATTAGGCTCCAGACATCGAAAGGGCACACATGAAGTTCAAGTTCGACGCCTAAAATTTACTGCTTTTAGAGACCGATTTTAGACAATTCGAAATTTGGCTGATGAATGGTTACGAGAACAAGATCCTCAAAACAAAGACAGTAGATTATAAAAGTGATCTGTGAAAGTTTATTAGTAAAATAAAACTCTAATGTTACTTTTTGGGGGCCAAATTAGAAAATTTAATAAGTATGTATTCTGATAAAAATCAAGCGAATCCTAAAGCAGATAAAATAAAAAGTCTATGTGTGTAAAATCAAAGTGTATATTTTTTATAAATTTAAAACGCTTCCTTTAAAAGATATAAGGGTAAGTATAAGAAAATGCACTCATTCCCTGCTTGTCTGAAACTGGAATATTCGAATCTTGAAGGTGGTACGGAACCTAAGTATGCGAGTCCAACTCGCACTTGACCAAATTATTTTCAATTGAAGAACGTCATCTGTTCCATATCTAGCTCGGAAACATGTTTGCACTCTTTCTTGTTACGGGTCAACTTTATTTGTACGTCGTATTTTGTAGGTTTGTTATGCCTTTCTTGTGCATGATAACATCATTCCATGTTTGTGGGTTTGGTACTTCATCTAAGTATTTATTGCAGAATTTGGTTGTTGTTTAAGTAAGTCCTAGTTGGTTTTTCATTTATGATAACGACTGTAGTACCTCTTCTTCTATTATTTTCTCATCTCATCAGATCTTTAGTTTAGTCTGTGGTGTATATTGATGTTTCTGGTGTATATTTGATGTTTCTGCTTGATTTGGGTTTCTATATAATTTCTGTCCCAATCATAAGAAAGGTGAGTTTAATTACAAACACGCCATATCCATAATGTGTAAATTTGCCAAGGTTTTTGAGAAAAACCGTTACAGTAAAATAATGCCTACTATTAATAACTATAAACTGTCAATCCATGGATTATATTGTAATTTCTGTTGAATTCCACAGGTGTCCAATTTGGTGTCACTATTGCTTCTACTCTATATAAATTACCCGAAAAATTAAAGGCTGTGTTAGTTTACAGGTTAAATGTAAAATATTTAATATTATTACTAACAATCATACCAGTCGTTTCACTATACCAATGAAAATATAGATGTTGTAGAGGTTACTGATAACAAATTCCCACAACAATAAAACGGGACTTCAATGAAGAAATCAAAAATAATCATTATAGGGACAGACTAGATGCCAAATATAAAAACCATAAAGCGAAGTTATTTGTAGTGATGAATGAATATCTGTAGAACATCAATATTGTTCTCTGTGCTTTTATATCATGATTGCTGTTGTAGAGGTTTTACAATAAAGTAACAATCTATTGAATGCTTTCTGGATGTGATATTAACAGTATTATATAAATATTAATTGTGGATATTGTTTCATTTTCCTATGCAGGAATTCACTGCGAAAATCTTGTTTTACCTATAACACTTTATCCAGAAAATGTCATAATATTAATTAGTGGGCAAAGTCAGAAATCTATTGAGATCGTTGTTTCAGTAAGTAAGTCAAATCCGAAGCATACTACTATAATTAATCAGCATAATATTTTACAAAACACGCTTAAATTTGTGTTACGGTTTTTCGAGAACACTGAATTCAAATAGGATCACTTGCAACTTCTAAGTCAACAAATAAATTCATGGTGTAGGCAATAAGCTGCCGATTATAAAATAAAATGCACGGAGAAAGACAGGCCAGTGACCCGAAGAGAACGTATGACTAACAAACTCATAGATTATCGACGTACAGTACGTTCACATTATATTGGACTGACTTTTATGCAAAATATAAATTGACATTGTGAGAATTGAGTCCTTCGTTACTTTCTGATTTATAAATAATTCTGCAAATAAGAATTTAGATACCTACTTTTAGTTGGAGTGTGATGCCATTCTGACATTACTTCAACAAATATATGTGCACTTCAGATATACTAAAATTAATGTTTTTTTATTTCTTTTCAGATACCCAATAACTACAGCACAAAAGAAGTTACTCTGCGAATCTAGATAGAAGAGTGAGAGAGATAAAATTTACAACGACAAAGATTATGACCATGTCTTTGTTTGGAGAAAAAACAAAAGAAAATCGCTACTGAGATTAAAACAGTGAATTGATTTTACGATTTTTAAAACGCATACCAGAAATTCAGATATTACTGTGAGTAAACCACAAGATAGCTGCAATCATATAATTGTCTTGGGTTACTCGAAAAGGGCCAAAGTGGTATCAACAATTCACATTACCGAAAGAGCAACAATAAAAATCTGCCTGTGTAACTGTCTATCTAAACTAACTTAAAAACACTTGGTACAAGGGAACTACCTGCAAAAGCTCTTCTGTTGAAACAATGAAATATGTAAATATCAAATTAACCTTGTTTAAATACCTAACCTTTCCTAATCATTAGGAACTGACCATGAACAATTATGTCCTAATTATAAAATACTTTAGGATATTATTTTGGGAAAGGTTGCATCAGCTGTAAGTACAACTGTATGTTTTATGTTTTGGGGCGACTGAAGTATATAAGGGGACTCCACATTTGTACCAAATCTTCTATACTGAAGTAGGAAAGATAGAAGACTAACAACTAACCAAAAATACAACATCGGGGGTACATCTCCAGACCCTGGTGGAGGGAATGTATAGAAAATGAAAATTAATATCAAAAAAGACAAGAGGATTGTTAGTACTGTAAACGATATCAGTTGGACAAATAATTTACAATAAAAAATCTTTAATTGTACCAATACCACGACCAATATTGTGTGATTTATTAAATGAGAATATTAATCGTAGAAGGATACTTCTTAAAAGATTTAAGTGTACACAGGGACAAACAGAGAGAAAGGACTTTCTTTTTAACCTGGAATTTACTGGATCCTGTTCCAGGGGATCGCGAAGTAGTCCCTTAATTTTTTTTCAATAACGTAACTTATACCGTTTTGTAGAAAATGATTTTTTACCGACTCCCGTATATAGTATGGTGGAGTCGCTGGTATTAAAATATGTCAATTTTTCTTTTCGTAACATGGGATAAATTGAAAAGAAATTGGATTATTTCCGGGATATCCCGAAGTTAGTGACAGAAAACATGATCTCTTTTGATGTCCTGATTATTAGTGGCTATATCTCTACATTACACCGTACATATCTCAGTATTATTCTACTAATCGTTCTGTGTTTGACATCACACGACATAACATAGGCACCGGTGCCAGAGTGTAAGTCATTTGTTTTGGTTTCAAAGTTACAAAGATTGTGCCTAATGTAAATAGCGCTCCTTGACTTACATATGTGTATTACATGAAGAAGTTATTGCACATATTGCATTTTTCACAGTTACTACTACTAATATCCATTGCAATGTTTAGAAGGTTTAAGTGTTCAAAGGGTTAGAGAGAGGACTTGCTTTTATACCATGTAAAAATGGTGTAAAAGAATATAATAATGCATGAAATGCTAAAGGAACTAACATATTTCAGTTGAAAACGATTAATATAGGTAGGATCTTGGAATGACCTTGAAGGTAAAGTTCAAGGTCATGGTCAAAGTCATATTCGGGCCTGAAATTTTCCGCTCTTTCCAAATCAGTAATAAAAAATGTGACTTCACATTTAAAAAAATTGTGTATGACGTCATACAGATCACATTAATGACGTCATGAAAAATATATTTATGTCGTTAAGCTGTACATCTTTTGGGATTTATTTTGTGTAAACAAAAAATGGTGCAAATATCGTTTTTTTTAGTTAATGGCGAAGTTCACCCTTATTTTTGACAAGTTTACGCCAGCTTGATGGTAACGTTCTAGGCAGACGCCTCTCGTGAATTTGCTTAAATGCATCACAAGCTTGTATGCAGCCAATTTTGGAACGTTTACTCGATGATGAGCATGACCAAAAAAAAATACCACTTTCACCTCCTGTAACTATCCTCGGTTATCACTTCCACTGGTGCCTGCCTAGAAACGTGATGCAGTTCAGGAATTGAACTTAATACGCTACATTCTGTCCATTTTCTCGATGACGAGCAAAAACCGGCTGTATCTCTTAGACTAATACTGTATCCGAACTTTTTTCTCAAAGGCATTAGGTAGGGTTTTCGATGGAAACACCCTGGAGGCTTCTGACAGTTCCAACAATTATCGTTATATTTCAATCCATTTACACAAAATCTTTAAAAATTATTTACCCAAAGCTTTCTTATGAATTTCTCTATGTACTAGTGAAATCTGCATGAAAAGTGTTTGAGGTTATCGCGAACAGACAGACGGATGTTAACAATAGGAGTGATTTAGTAATTACAGCTACCAATTTTCCTGATTTAGCACCGAGAAAGCTAACTTGAGATTGAAGGCTACGATTTTTTTTATTAGGTGAACTGAAAGAATAAATTATCAATTCACAAATTACAAAAATAAAAAGTATTTACCAGCGCTGAAGACACAATAATTACGTTAACGCCGAGCAGGTAACCACATGTTTCAAAGATACAAAACACTCCTTTGTGTTGTGATGTGTTACAAAAAAGCTTGGCGCAAAACATATTGAGATCAGTGTACACATACCGTGTGTTACATCTGGTACGTTCGTATTTGTTGCTGGTCCGTAAAACAGCAAACACAAAACAGTAAATTGCGAAAGTAAATGAGCCGTTGAATGCTGAAATGATTCTGCCGCTTTCATTTAAGTATCTGCTTTGATTACGGATGCTGGAGCTGCCGTTCGTTCGTTCGCTTGCTAATTCAACGTTGCTACTTTATTACTTTTATTAGAAGTTATTGGCTTCCGTTCCTTTTATGGATCGACGGATTTATCTTTTTTTCCGACCGTATCTGATCAGAGTTTATGGGAAGAGCAAAATATTATCCTGTCTGATATATAAGGCGTATTATATTGTAAATGAAAAGGGAACCTCAAGAAGTTGACTTTAGAAATATACTAGAATCTGGTGACACCAAATTATTATTTTTTCAAGCCGAAGGGAACACAGTAATAGGTTTTAAGATGAGTGATTAACATAAAACATATTATTATAATATCAAATAAAATTAATAACTGTTAGAGTTTTGCAGTAATGATGTTAGTCAGCTAATACTAAAGCCAATACTCAGCATCCTCGTTTGAAAGTAATTACATTAGTAGTGCTGAACTGACAGTCGCTATTGACAAGTTTTCGCGATAAAATGGAATATTCTAACAAAGAAACACTGAATATGGTGGAATGTTATATCATATGTCATAAAAATTCAGTTCGTACAGCTGAGGAATACTTTCATAGATATTTTAATGGTCGTCAACCTGTTCTATGTACATTTAAGAGGCTTTACGATAGTTTACGTAGATATGGATCTTTTACTAAACCACCAAAGGAAAGTAACTAAATTAACGAAGCAGCACAAATAAATGTTTTGGCAATGGTAAATCAAAATCCATCTACATCAAATCGTGAGATTGCGGCAGAAGCTGGCACATCTCAACAAACTGTAGTTAATGTACTGAAAGCGCACAAGTTCCACCCGTACAAACTTTCAGTTTCTCAAACTTTGCATGCTGGTGACGAACATCGACGTTTTTGTTTTGTACATGGTTTAGAGGCATGTGCCTTGACAATCCACAGTTTCCATTAAAGGTGTTATGGTCAGATGAAACTAGATTTACTAACTGCGGTATGTTCAATAGAAACAATGAGCATATCTGGGCTAAAGAAAATCCGTTCCATGTAGAACAAAAAAACAAAAACGACCCCAAATAAAACTTGGTTTTTATGTTTGGTCTGGTTTCATAGGGACTACTATTCTGGGGCCTTTTATCTATGATGAATCACTTACTGGCGAGCGCTACTTGCATTTCGTGCAATACACTTTTCAAGACATGTTGCATAATTTGAATTTGAGAACTCGTTTAGAAATTGAGTTGTTCCAACATGATGGAGCACCTGCTCATAACTCATTATTAGTAAGACAACACTGTGATAATATCTATCCAAACTCTTGGATAGGAAGGAATAGCCCACGCGAATTGCCACCCAGGTCTCTCGATTTGGCATTTATAGACTTCTATTTATAGAGTGTGCTGAAAAACAAAGTATACTAAAGGAATTATGAGACAGTTGGTGACCTAAGAGAGGCGGTATTACAAGCAATTCAAGAAATTTATAGGTGATATTGTGGACTTTTCGAACATAAATTGTAACCATTATTATGTACTTAAAGTTTTTAAGTTTTTAGTACCTACTTATTTAGTTTTTTTGTTATATCTGATATACCTAATAAAAAAATCGTTCAATGTTTTATGGAATAGTTATTAATAAATCAATCTATTTCATGGCTAACTATGTTAAAAGTGAAAATAAGAGGGAAAAGCATCCATAACTCCATTATTTTTATGAATAACTATATCGAGTATTGCATCGTTCAAAAGCTCTAAAAATTTCAGATTTTTGAGGTCATAGCCAACTCTGGTTTCTATACAAAAAAAGATCCGTTTGTGTCATATCTCGAAAACGAGAGCTGTCACGCCAACGAGGGCATGACAATCATACTCAGGATACAATTCCCTTCAATTTTGATATTTACACTTTTTTTATAAAATCAAAAACAAACGAGCTAGAGGAATTTGACTAAATCGACAGTTTTTCGTTTTTTCAAAACATCTAGTAAGCCATGACTTTTTACAAAAATCCGAAAGTGTCATTAAATTGGGCCAGTAAAACTGCAAATCTTTCCCAATTTAACCATTGCTCTTTCTCCGCTAGTTTCCGCGTTCCCCATACTGATCATCAAAAAAAATTCACCCTGTTTAATTATACATTACAGTTTTAACATGGTACTCGCTGTATTTCTCAGCTATCAATGAATGCATATTTATTAAGGTCATTTGAATGAAAACAGGAATAACATATCTCAGTAGGCAGCTGTTAATGTAGTCATATCGACTATACGACTGTATCAAATGTATGTATACTATCTTTGTGTATCACTACTAGTGCCTATTATATTCAAAAATGGACACCACACTTCGTAAAACATTTATTATTATTATTTCTAAAAGCATTGCTATCATTTTTGTTGCTCTATTATCTGAGAAACATAAACCCATCATTTTTCTTCGCAAATACGCAAACAATTTGGGCTTTATTCAAATCAATCAACTACCCTTCGTGTCGCCATAGAGATCAATTACAGGACCTTCTATCGGGTTTTCCTTCACAAACAAAAACGAGAGAAGTGTGTTTGTATGTATTTTATAGACAGAAGCGACCCTTTTCGTCTACTATATTATGTTGTTTACGTTTTCACTCTTCCGATCGCAGTCTTACAGGGACATTCATATAGTCTTAACTAGCGCTTGAAAGCAAAATACAGAAATAGGAGTGAATAAATTTACTTGGCTAAGACAATCTAACTGTGATTTTTATTTAATAGAACCTGGGTGACCGAGATTCATTTGTAAAAATTGGTTTCATAAAAAATGTGGGTGCATATATACAAAAAATCGTTGACTTGCCCTGTAAATGAATAATTCCCAATACAAAATGAAACCAGTCTTTATAATAATTCTACTTTCTAATATAACATTTCAACCCTGTATATGAAACTGTCTATACACTACTCAATATAAAATTTTCTGCAAACAGATTTTAAAGTACACTTTAGAACTCAATAACTTTACTCTGGACTAAATTCCAAGCACTCTGTATATGCTACTACTTATGGACCACGTAGTTTTCTAAATTATTCTAATAATTTTCCAAACACGCTGTAAATGCAACTGCTAATGAGCTACCCTATATGTATAGCATTCTTGTAACTCTTTTTACCTATCCTGTTTAACAATTATTCTTCTCCGATCCATCTCGTAAATATTCAGTTACGTATTGGTTACCCTATACAATTAGTTTTCTAATTACCCTGCATAACTATAATTCTACTCCTCAAGCTTTTACCCGTCCAAAAATTTTCCAAACTTTGACTTATTCATTTTAAAAAGTTAAAACGAAATGTCCAAAGATATTAAATTTTCATAATATTCTAATAAATTTATACACATATATTTTTATGGAAAGAGTTTGTACAACTAGAGTTTCACACTCAAGTTAGTCACTAAATCAGAAACTTTACCAATTGGACTAAGATCTTTTTTCTTTTTATGGTGGAAATAAATGGCAAATTGTTAATAATAATCTACTAGGACTACTGTATTTCCGTAAATACAAAAATAAAAAAAATAAAGTTTCTACTTTTGGAAGTATTCTAGCCAAGGGTGATAGTTCGGTAGCTTTTGGAGGCCAGTTAACATTTCCATTCGTGAAAATTACCTATAATAGGTCATTTTCAGACATGAATCTATGCTCTTGTAAGAGGTTGGAAAAGTTGTCTAGTCTGGTGGAAAGATTCTAGAATTGCAAAATCCCATAACCTCAGTAATTAAAATTAATACGAATTTTTTCTTGATATTAAAACAACTGAGCTTCAATATTAGAATATTTAATGTTCCCGTATGTTTGATCAGAGTGACCAAAAGTAGGCATTTCAAGATGCTATAGAACGCAACCTTCACACTTATATTGGCAACGTCCAGGTCTATGAAAAACATTAAACACAATAAGGATTTGGAAAAGCAATGGGAACAAAAGAAGCTATTTTGGGCAAAAACCTACCTTCAGTAAATATAGTATAGTACAGTAAATATGCCAATAACATGTAGCGTGGTAAGAATTGTTACAGCTTTATGAAACATATGGACAGAAAAAACGGCTAGAATGGTTTTAAAATATATATCAAATAGTAATAACTAATTAATTACCAATAGCCACGTGATTAAGGACATTGTAATGCTATATGAGGTCCTTACTTTCATATGAATGAGAAATATAAACAGTGAAACGAAAATGAGAAAATAAAGAAATAAAGAAAATTTCAGCGACATAATCAGTCCTAAGACAGTTAACCGTAGAAGGCAAGCTCAGAATATACAGGAAAAAAAAAGAATCACAGCTATTGAATTTATAAACCGAACCAAAACTCACGACAGCTTAAGAATGCCTCAAGCAATAACGAGGAGGAAGGAAGTAATGTTGGCTTACATCTAGAGTAGCAATTGCCATTTTATTTTGACCTCCACAATCGCTAGATTTAAACTCAATTCATTTTATATACAGGGTGAGTTTTTTTTTTGATGATCAGTACGGGGATCTCGGAAACTAGCGGAGATAGAGAAATGGTTAAATTGGGAAAGATTTGCAGTTTTACTGGCCCAATTTAATGACACTTTCCGATTTTTGTAAAAAGTCATAGCTTACTAGATATTTTGAAAAAACGAAATTCTGTCGATTTAGTCAAATCCCTCTAGCTCCTTTGTTTTTGATTTTATAAAAAAAGTGTAACTATTAAAATTGAAGGGAATTGTATCCAGAATATGAATGTCATGTCCCCGTTTGCGTGACAGCTCTCGTTTTCGAGATATGACACAAACTTATCTTTATTTGAATGGAAACCATAGTTGGCTATGACCTCAAAAAATCGGACATTTTTAGAGCTTTTCAATGATAAAATACTCGATATAGTGATTCATAAAAATAACGGAGTTATGGATGCTTTTCTCTCTTATTTTCACTTTTAACGTAGTTAGGCATGTAATAGATTGATTTATTAATAACTACTCCAAAAAAATTGAACGATTTTTTTTATCAGGTATATCAAATATAACGAAAAAACTAAATAAGTAGGTACTTACTAAAAACTTAAGAAATTAAAGCACATAATGATGGTTACAATTTATGTTCGAAAAGTCCACCATTGTTATTTAGACAAAAATTGCATCTTTTTAAGATTGACATTACCGCTTTCCTCACAGACCGCCTATCACTTCCTTCAATTGCTTGTAATACCGTCTCCCTTAGGTCACCAACTGTCTCATACATTCTTTTGTATACTTTGTTTTTTAGCGCACCCCATAAATAGAAGTCTATAACTGCCAAATCGGGAGACTGGGGTGGCCATTCGCGAGGGCTATTTCTTCCTATCCAAGAGTTAGGATAGATATTATCTAAGTGTTGTCTTACTAATAACGAGCTCATCATGTTGGAACCACTCAATTTCTAAACGAGTTCTCAAATTTAAATTATGCAACATGTCTTGAAAAGTCTATTGCAAGAAATGCAAGTAGCGCTCCCCAGTAAGTGATTCGTCATAGATAAAAGGCCCCAGAATAGTAAACCCTATGGAAAGGGTTTTCTTTAGCCCAGATATGCTCATTGCGTCTATTAAACATACAGCAGTTAGTAAATCTAGTTTCATCAATCAATCAAAAACAAAGCAGCTAGAGGGATTTGACTAAATCGACAGAATTTCGTTTTTTCAAAATATCTAGTAAGCCATGACTTTTTACAAAAATCGGAACGTGTCATTAAATTGGGCCAGTAAAACTGCAAATCTTTCCTAATTTAACCATTGCTCTATCTCCGCTAGTTTCCGAGATCCCCATACTGATCATCAAAAAAAACTCACCCTGTATATGCGCTCATACGGGAGTCTGCAAAGGAACGGTATCACTGAGATGAGATGATTATATAATAATCATTTATCAAAATATCTTAACATATTTTTAATTACGAGAACAATAAACATTTCTTTGAATCGTACTTTCTGATTTCTGAGCGAATGACCCTGTAACTGTTCACATATCGAAAATATGGTTATTTCCTGACATCGGTAGCCAGCAGTGTTGTTTGCTGTTTTAGACACCCCTCTGTGCCGTTTGGTCGTCGTCGTATAGAAAACGAAACGTTACGATTGATCAACAAGGCCGAAAAATATGTTGTTATCCTACATTTAGCTCGTTCTGGGTTTGAAGTTTTCTCTCTCCTTCATTTCCACGATTCCTCAGAGGATTACGCTGTATATCGAGAGCTCAACTAAACTGTCTACAACATTTTTTTTTCTTGCGAACAAGAAATAATACTTTAATCACGTATCAGTTGTAACCGAAGTCAACCAAGCTTATAATCGAAAATCGAGAAAATCAATCACCCAGCCTACTTGTCAAATTGATCGGATATGACAAACAACATCGAATTAGCCTTCTAGATTATTAGACGCCAGATATAACTTGCTGTACACACACAAAACGTACGTTGTATTAAGGTTAGGAAAAAAATATGCAAATGAGATTAGTATGCAAGAAATAACGAATGCGATAGCGAACCGACTTAATAAATGATGCATTGTTAAATCTAGTACTCGATTAGAAAGTTAAATGGCCAACGAGCGACCAAATTAAGTTCAGATTCATTAGTTTTACAAAAGCGTTATTGACTGCTCGCTGACTGTAGGTGCGGTTACACGAACCAAACTTAACATTTAAAAAAAAGATGCGATATGAAAGAACAAGAGTTTAATTATATCCTTGCTGCTTCTGTTAAAGTTATTGACCCAATTGGGAGAATAATGGACGGTCGTGGTGGAGACTTTCGATAATTTTCGGCACACTAGGATTGCTTTTATATGATGTGGGATCCTCTTCATGCTGTTGATGCTCCTTGAAAAGGTTTTAAGAATTAAGTATGAGTATTGATAGAAGAATTTATCTCCCTTATTGTTTATTGTTTGTTTAGTTTAGATTACAAATTTTTGTCAATTTATAGAGATTTTCACATCGGTTTGTTGCAAATATGTTGAGTATTAATGATGCACCGATAAAAAGAAATATTTCGTGTTGTTGAACGACGACTAGAGGTAGAGAGAACCGAATTAAGGACCGTTAGAGTTCATCACAAAACTGATTTTTAGGGTTTCGTATATACAATATACCCTTATAATATTACTCCGGATTTCTGCCTCTGTCTCCTAAACTACTGGACGGAAGAGGTTAAAATTTGGTATCAGTATATAGTTTGGTGACCCGATCAGGAGTACATATCGTAAAAGAAGAAATTTTGATTTTAGGGGTACTTCTGGGGGGAAAAACTAAAAAATCCACCATCCCCCCACTTCCGATCCCCGAAACTACTGTGCCTAAAATTTAAAAAAAATAGGAAATATAGAACGTACCCTGAACTTTACAGGAAAAGTAAGGAGAAACCATTAATATTAATTTTGGGGGGCATATTATAGAATTAAATGAAAATTTAAAAATATTTTTTGCGAACGCATGATGTAATAGATCTAATGAAAGGTCCCATTCTGAGGAACACAAATATATTTTTTTATATTAAAAAAAATTGTTAGAAAGATATTAACGAAAATATGGCAAAATTTATCCATCCATTCCCCCTCATCACCGAAACTATAAAACGTAAAGATTTGGAAAAAATTAGATTACTATCAGATAAAAGCTCATTATTTGAAATACAAATATATCATATTTTTAAATCATTTGTTTAAAAGAAATTAACAAAAATATTAAACATCGACTTAATTCCCACTTTAGAAACTACACTATTTAAATATTGAAAAACATATTTTATTTGTATTTTTAATTAATTTGAATAACATATTTAACAATTTATAATTTAAAACTTGACCTATGCTGCCCTTTTTATTGCAATCCATAGAGCCTCAAAATTCAGACAGTAGATTATAAAAGGCTTCTCTTAAAGTTTATTGATAAAATAAAACTCTAATGTTAATTTTTGGAGGCCAAATTAGAATACGAAGCTATTTGACCTTAATAAGACTCTGGAAAAGTGAGATTATTAATCATTAAGGATAAACGTGTTATTGTCTAAGTACTTCTTGGGAAATAACACCACAGTTTAAAGAAAATTGCTGTATATTCCAAACGTTTCGGGATTTAGATCAGATCCTGTTGTCAATGGTTAAGAAACTTGGATAAAAAAGGCACAATTCTAAGATTAAATTAAAATATTTGACAATGTGTATTATTTGATTTCTGACGTAACTAAGAGAATTTTATTTGCAATATACAGGGTAGCACAGAAACTTCTAAAGATCATATAATCATAAAGTTCCTTTCAAATTGGAAGAATTTGAAAGGGAGATCTTCAGAATTTTATTAAATGAAAACGATTGTATCGCTACTACCTCCGTAGAATTCAGTCGTTCCTGGTTGCCGATGATTAAGGAAGAAATTGCTAATGGTCATGTCCTCGTGAACAACCCAATATCGGGATAGTTCATAAGGGTTTTTCCTAGGTTTTCCCTTATGATTTTAATTGGATCACTGAGTCAACAAAGTTCTTTGGTCGCATTTTTGGCGAATGCACTATCTTATAACAAAGTCGCACCTAGGAGCGCCACATAAAATTATGAAGATCTCCCTTTCAAATTCTTCCAATTTGAAAGGAACTTTATGATTATATGATCTTTAGAAGTATCTGTGCTACCCTGTATATTGCAAATAAAATTCTTTTAGTTACGTCAGAAATCAAATAATACACATTGTCAAATATTTTAATTTACATCTTAGAATTGTGCCTTTTTTTATCCAAGTTTCTTAACCACTGACAACGGGGTCTAACCTAGACCCCGAAACGTTTGGAATATACAGCAATTTTCTTTAAACTGTGGTGTTATTTCCCAAGAAGTACTTAGACATTGAAAAATATGCCACAAATATCATTCAGAAAAGAACGTGTTGTTATTTAAGAAAAATTTTTGATACGACTTTCAAGGATTTTGTTATCTTATCCGTCGAATGTATTTTAGGAGGATTATTTTAACAACGGGATTAATCTATAAGTATAAAAATGGGCTGGTTATTCCACTTACGCAGTAGATATTTATATAATTGTTGGCTCATTCCGGTGTACATCTGTCCATCTGTTGTATTGGAATTTTTTTTATAATTTTTATAAATTTTGACATTTTTGATACATTTGAAATTTTTGTCATTGTTGACATGTTTGGCATTTTTGAAATTTTTGACATTTTTTACATTTTTGACATTTATGACAAATTTGAGTTTTTTGACATTTTTGACATTTTTTACATTTTTGACATTCATAACATTTTTGACATTTTTGCCATTTTTAACATTATTGACATTTTTGAAATTTTTGACGTTTTTGACATTTTTTACATTTTTGACATTTTTAACATTTTTGCCAATTTTGACATTTTTGGCATTTTTGACATTTTTAACATTTCTGATATTTTTGATATTTTTGACATTTTCACATTTTGACATCCTTGAAATTTTTGACATTTGACAAAATCATATTTGGCTATTCCAAAAGTCAGTTCTTTCTTGCGACTTTTGGAACCTTGTTGAATTGGTAGAATTTTGTAACTAGTCTAATAGTTTATGATCTAAACTAAATTGTGTTTCTCTGATGTCTCTAGAGCGTATGCTAAACGTTTTTCTTTACTGAAAGATAAATTTATTACTTCTAAACAAAGTTTCTCTGTTATAAATCGAAATTCTATTGACATGACGGTTTTGAATTTACACTAGAAGTGAAATTTAAAACTAAATTTCATTTCATCTATCATATCGGTCTGTGAATTGTGTTAGTTTGCCTTATTTTTCTGAAGGCATCTATAATTTCATTAATTCTTTAGTATTTAGGACTAACAATCCACTTATGTTCTTGACGCAACACCAACGATGCATGTTTGTTGTGTAAACTTGAAGAACCTTATTAAAATTATTTATTAGATCTATTGTACACTGCTTAGAATTCAAATCACATCTTTTTGCTGTAATAAACGTCAATTACGTATGAACGATTCTCCTTGTTTGATGCGAATGTGGGAGAAGCTAAATGGTTCTGCTCTTGCACCGAACATCTGTGCTGACCACTGGCGGGTACAATTTCTGCAACATCAATCTCATAGTCTTATAGAAACTTTATGTTACTTAAGTTAATGCTTAGTAAATATGTTTAAACATATGTGAATTAATATATAGATAATCACATTAATACAATAACTATACCATACATACAAGGTCTATCAGAAAGACTAAAAAGAGTGGGAAACAGATATAATATCAAAACATCATTTAAAACAAGAAATACACTAAAATCAATTATATCAAAAACCAAACCAAATAACACAACTCAAAATACAAAAAATTGCATTTATAAAATCCCGTGTGAATGTAATAAATTCTATATTGGAGAAACCTCTAGACCTCTGAATGTTCGAATAAACGAACACAAAAATTACATAAAAAAACGACAATTTGAAAAATCCAAAATTTGTGAACATGCTTGAGACCTTGGTCCTAGAATACAGTTTCAAAATTCAGTTATATTACACAAAGAAGAACACAACACCATAATAAAACTAAAAGAGTCTGCTTTAATTTTGTTAAATGAAAACGATTGTATCGCTACTATCTCCGTAGAATTCAGTCGTTCCTGGTTGCCGATGATTAAGGAAGAAATTGCTAATGGTCATGTCCTTGTGAACAACCCAATATCGGGATAGTTCATAAGGTTTTTCCTTATGATTTTAATGAGATCACTGAATCAACAAAGTTCTTTGGTCGCATTTTTGGAGAATGCACTATCTTATAAGAAAGTCGCACCTAGGAGCGCCACATAAAGTTCTGAAGATCTCCCTTTCAAATTGTTTTAATTTGAAAGGAACTTTATGAATATATGATCTTTAGAAATTTCTGTGCTACCCTGTATATTACAAATAAAATTCTCTTAGTTACGTCAAAAATCAAATAATAAACATTGTCAAATATTTAAATTTACATCTTGGAATTGTACCTTTTTAATCCGTAGTTTCTTAGCTATTGACAACGGGGTCTCATCTATACCCTGAAACGTTTGGAATATACAGCAATTTCCTTTAAAGTGTGGTGTTATTTCCCAATAAACACTTAGACATGTGAATTAAAGGTGAAACAATATATTACGCAATAATGTTTGTATTAAATATTTATGAGGTGGTATCGATCTATTTCGTTCATTTGAAACATCTATCAGTGTTACATTATTTTATCATCACATTCGCACACAAGTTCAACCACCTAGACATCCATACGGATTAGATCCCACACGCTATTGTCGACTCAGATTTGAGTTGCATGTTTTAACAGTTGAGCTAGCGGACCTTCTATGTCAATACAGCTTCTTATGTATAGTTACCTGGCATAATAAATTCCCGAATTGTCTTTCTCGAAGTTTCCTTGAACTTCCATCCTCTTGAATTGGTTGATCTCAGATCGTTTCAATAGCTTTGGATCAACTATCGTCATCAGGTGAATGATGGAAAATGCAAATCTTCCGTTGTATTTATTAAGGAGACCTTTCATATCATATTAAAACCATTGACCAACTTGATAAACTCCATCTTTATCACTGGGATTTTTCCCGACTCGTTTAAATTTTCAAAAGTGATTCCTTTACATAAGAAAGGTGACACTGCTTTGGTAGATAACTACCGGCCAATATCAATTACATCTACTTTCAGCAAAATAATAGAAACATTAATCAAGCATCGTTTAGTTTCTTATTTTGAACAAAATAACTATTTAGATAATTCCCAGTGTGGATTTAGGAAAAATCGTTCAACAACACAAGCAGTTTTGGGTGTTGTGAGTGGAGTGGTTGAGGGCCTTGAGAAGGGTATCCATACAGAGATTAAGTTATGTGATCTTTCCAAAGCATTTGACAGTGTCTCGCATGACATTTTATTACCAAAACTTAATTACTACGGAGAGAGGATCTTCATTATCCATATATAAAACTTACTTGACAAATCGCTTTCAAGCAGCCACTTATAATGATTCTACGTTTGAATTTAGATCTATAGAACACGGTGTTCCTCAAGGTTCCGTCCTTGGACCCATACTGTTCATTATTTACATCAATGATTTGCCTAATTTTATTCGTCCCAATAAATCTGTAATATCTACACACGGTACGAGTTTTGTGTATTCTGATACCAATTTAGCTAACCTCACTAAACTATCGGACGATATAGAAGCAAAATGTGAAAAATGGTTCAGTACTAATAAAATCAAGCTTAACAAGGAAAAAACACAAAGTCTTATGTTTTCAACCACTTCTAATACTGATACAGCTAGCGTAACATTACTAGGTATTTATTTAGATAACAATTTATCGTGGAATGTTCACATAGACCACTTAAGAAGTAGATTATTGACTTCACTCTTTCTACTTCGTCACCTACAAAATATTACAGACAATACCTTAAGAACTGCATATTTCTCACTATTTCACTCACATAGCAGTTATGAAATTATGATCTGGGGACATTCGTCAAATGCTGCTCTGATATTCAGGTTACGAAAAAGAGCAGTGGGAATACTGGCTAAAGCTGGAGTTTGTGAGTCATGTCAATCATTATTTCAGAGATTCCGCATCTTGCCATTGCCTCCCTTTATTTATTTCACCTGCTCCTAGAGGTACACAAGTACATCAATGGTTTGACTAAACAGTCCGATCAATATCATACAAGAAAAGCAGGAAATTTTCGAACAACCCGTTTTCAATTAAATAAGACAATGAAAAACTCGCAAAACTACAATGCGTATAATATCTTGCCAGAAGAGTTAAAAGATTTGAGCTTAAATAAATTTAAAAAGAGTTTGAAGAACTACCTACTAAAGTTTTGTTTTTACTCAGTTGGTGATTACATGAACCACAAAATGTGCTCCTCGAATTTTAGTGTTTAGTTAATATCTGTTCTTATTTTTAACATGACTTTCATATTTGTCTTATTTCAATTGTGATTTTTTTTCTCACTGAGACTCTATTTTTGACTTGCTACAAACATTGTGTAATATGTGCCGTAGTCAAATAAAGAAATCTAAATCTAAAAAAATATACCCTTAACCGGCTATATGGACCTGTCAGCGTCGTTGTCGAAAAAGAGTTCTCCAAGGCAACATATATCTATCTCTAGGAATTTTCTGTTATACCAATGCTCTTCCTTATGAATTACCCTAGCTTAGTCCCAGTTGATGTTATCGTATTTGGTCCTTGCGTGATTAGCTAGCACAGAATTCGTAACTTCCGCCTTTTGAGTAGCTGTGCGGTGTTCCTTAACCCTCGTGTCCAGCGGTCGCTTTGTTTCTCCTATGTAAAGATTGTCACATTCACAAGGTATGCTGCATATACACTTATTTGTTATTGCAGGAGTGACCCCGTTCTTGTAATCAGGCTCCTCAAGGTGTTTCTGGTCTTGAAGATCATTTTCATTCCATATCTGTGCAATTCTCCGAGAAGCCTTTAGTATATGGCACTAATAGAGTTACAAACTTGGTTTCTTTTTCTTCCTAAGTGATATGTTCAGTTCTTCAAACGCCTTGATAATTCTCGATATCCATCCGCCAAAAGATCTTCTAAGTTTCATATGTTCTTCTTTGAGGAGTTCTGGTGTATTAGAATTGTACATTTCTACCCACCCGTCAGCAAGGAAAACTGACATGCATCACCAAAACATTAATCTATTTTGCACTAAACAATCTGGCAGCTGTCAGTTTTAGGTTAAAACCTAGTTTGACTGACAACATCTTCCTTGGTTTTAGTAGGAGATCGAAAGCTTGCTCTGCTCAAAAATAAAAATAAAAGAGAGTAATAAATGTAGTCAGTGTGTACGAAAAATTTCCAATAATGGATTTGGTTTTTATGCTTATGCTCATATATAGGCCACACGTTAACAGTCGTACCTAAAATCTGCATTGAAGAAGATGTTATGAGTATTGTTTTAAGTAGTGTTCGCATACAAGTTTCTGTTTATAAATCCCGTTTACTTAGTACTAACACTATCGTCTCCAAAGAGAAAAGCATGTGATTCGCGTTACGCCACTGGCTTTCTTACCGTTTTTGTGTGCCGTATTTACAACACTTTATAACTGACACAAAACAGCCTCGTATAAGTCAAGCAAACCGAGCAAACCATTGGAGTTAACGAAACGAAAAAAGAGAATATAATTTATATTCCGCTCAGCTGTTTTGTCTGTTTACAGAAACGCACTGTGAAATATTAAATAATGCTGTCATTAATCTATAGCCGTCTCGAAGAAGAAATACATATTGCAAACTATAAAAAAAAGAAGGTATTGCTTATATGTATGTATGAAACTTATGGATCGAAGTCGATATTGAATAGTAATGGGGATTTCATTTCGGATCGATCGGATAAGTGCTATTTGTAAGCTGCAAGTGACATTTCTTTTATAGACAGAATGTGTTGTGAAATTGTTCATAAAACCGTTTTGCAATTGGTTTCGTGGTCGAGTTCAAAGTCCTGCAGTATTTTGTTACCCTACTTTTTGGAAATATCAATAACAATTAGTGATTAATGGTGACACTGCTAATTACTGATAATTAATTAGATTAATGGTTTAATCTTAAATAAAGAGTGATCTTACTAAATAGTATAAAAGCCTGGAATAAGCTCCTAATAGAGATCTGTCTTAATATTCTCTTTAGACTGAGATATATATAAGGGCGACGTTTCTTTAAAAAGAAAGTGATTATAATGGCTACCGAAACGCTGATACAGAAATGGACACAAGCAAAAGCAACAAAAAAGAGATCCAGAGGCAGAAGAATCTCTATCTACACCTAGCAGTCGACGCACCCTAATTCGTTTGAAACGCAGAAATCAGTAGTAACCTTCACCATTAACCAGAGCTTGCAATGATGAAGAGGAAGGCCAGAGAAACATACAATCCGAACCTTTACCTACGACAATTGCTCGACTATGGTCCTAGATTCATTGGCGGGTACGTCCAAATGAAGACCCACACTAAAGAAACATGGACCAAAGCTGTTGACTATTCTGAGCCAGTTGATGTGATTTATCTAGACTTAAGAACAGCTTTTGATCAAGTCCCTCATACTCGAATCATTCGAAGTAATAAGTGGTGTTCCTCGAAGTTCAGTTCTCGGCCCTCTGCTGTTTAATGTGTTGGTCGCTGACCTGGCTTTGCTGTTTGGTTCAGATGCAGTGCTGTATGCGGACGACACCAAATTTTTCGGGAATCCATTAGCCACTGATAGCCAGCTAAGTAGTTATATTGCTAAGTTAGCACAGGTGCTGTGATTGGTGTCTTCACTTGAACTCCGACAAGTGTTCGGTATTGCACATTGGTTACAACAACCCAAATAATCATTACTTTATTAATAATACTCGAATAGTCCCTGTTATTATCCAAAGGGACGTTGGATTTGAAATGGTCTGCTCATATTTCCAAAGTAACAAAAAAAGCCAACTCTATGGCATACATAATTTCTTTGGTTTATAAAAATATGTCTCCTACTTTGCTATGTAAAATATACAAAACCTATATACGTCCGTCACTTGATTTGGCAGTTCCCGTATGGAATCCATCTTTTGCTAAAGATATTCATCTACTTGAACAGACTCAACGTAGAATCACAAAACTGTGCCCTGCCCTTCGTAATTGTCCATACGAGGAACGCCTAGAGAAGTTGGGCATCACTTCATCATTACTTACACACAGGCGATTACGTGGTGATCTTATTGAAACATAAGATTCTTCATGGTTTTTATTCGGTGAACTTAAGTGTATTCACAATTAATCCGAACAGCCATCTTAGAGGTGACAATTTAAAATTGTGCCCGGAAAGATATTATAAGTTTTGTCAACAATTCTTCATATCCAACCGAACGTACGTTCGTGGAATTCGCTGCCCTTCGAAATAGTGAATGCTACATCCGTAAATTCTTTTAAGAATTTATATGATTGATATGTCACTACTATGCCCATATAATTCAGCTAATTTTTCTTACTCAAATGGTATTCTATGTTGCAGTTCCATCGGCAATTTTGCCGCCTACACAGCTTTTTCATCTAATAATATAACGCAAATATTGAAGAACATAATTCTTATTAACTGTCGCCCAGTGGTCGGAATTCGACCAATTGTGTCAATATCTCTGGCAGGTTAAGTAACATGAAAATTTTATCGTGACTTTCTATCCTAGGATATTAGGGAGAACAGCAATTACACAGAACGGATCCAGATTCGGAACCTTTGTGTGATAGATTCCTCGAAAATCCTAGATGTCGGTCTTACATCTCGCTTCTACAAATAAGTAACGAAATTCAAGTTTTTTTCAGATATAATTCATAGAACTTTATTTGTGTTCAAATTCGTAATTCTTAATTTAATATGACAACAATTCAACTGCTAATGGGCTACCCTATATATTTATTTTTTCTAACCCCCCTGTATAGCTATAATTGCACTCAATTCTCTAACATTTATTAAAATCCTCATTATAATAATTCCATCTCATTATATATTTCCACCACCCTGTATATGCAACTGCTTATGAACCACGCATAATATTTTTTATTTTTCAACCACCGCATTACGAAATGTTGCATTTCCATTTCCGCCACCCTGTATATGCATCTATGTATAACATTTTTTGCACCACCCTGTATAATTGTAATTTTACTGCACCTTCTATTCAAAGAACCCTGTAAATTCAACCGCTAATAGGCTTTTCTATTTAATTATTTTATTAGTTATAATTGCACTCTACTCTATATTTTAAACACTCTATATATGCAACTGCTCATGTGCCACCCATGAAAAAAATGATTTCTAACATATCTGGAATCGCCCTGTATAATTATAATATTCAACGATTACTTTACCCACTAAACAATAACAACGCTTGCATGCCACTTCCAGAAGTACATGCTCTAAGTATATAACAGCATTGGTCTGTCTATATGTAATTACTCAATGGTTTGAGTCTGGCGGCGGCGGCACATTCATTTGTTTGGCATTGACATTATTGACGTAAATGATGAATTTTTATTATATTTTATTTAATGATTGAACCAATATTATAAATTAATATTAGCATTCTGCACTGAAGGTCGTCAGTAGCTACTAAACAAAACAAAAATGAAGAAAATCGGTTGAGAAACAAGAGAAAATGGTACCTAATCGTTTTGTCTTTGCCTATTTATATATAGATATTTTAATTTTCAGGGGACAAATAGAGGGGACACGTGGGGTTCAACACAACAGGCACAATATAAAAACGGCAAAAAACCGCTTGCATTAAGGAAAATAAATGATACACTAATCATAGCGAAGCAACAGGAAAAAGACAGGTGCTAAAGGACCAAAAGGTTAGGCAACAACTGCAACAAGCCATAGCCAACAAAACCAGAGAGAAGACAGCGATAACGCAGTACGGAAAAGACTTTAGCGTGAGGATCCGAGTCAGCCTAGGGAGGTAGCAGGCAAGGGACCTGGAACTGTTCTCGGTAATTACTCGAAGGGCAGTTTCACCTCGAGGGGTTTACAGTTTTTGTTCATATATTTTTCCGATTTTGGCGCTACATTGGGCGTACACGTGCTCTAGGCATTTCAGCATTATTAAGCATCGATTTTGGATCCCCTCAAACAGTTTGTTTTTTTTGGTACAATAAAAAAAATGGGAAACAACATTTAATTTAATTTAAACATCTTCTGGGTGTTGAGATTTCTTTGTCAGTATACATTTATTATTAAATTATTTTATATATTTAAAATTATTTTTTAAGAAATAATAACGAGAAAACACAACAATTGCCATATTCCTCATATTTATTACCGCAACTACTAAGTCTAAAATTGTCAAAAAAGGGATATAGAGGGCTTCACTCAAACTTTACAGGTAAAATAAAACGACAATTCTATCTTCAGTTTTTGACGAACAATTATATAAAAAATTATTTTTTTTTCAAGGGCATCATGTAATATTTCAAATGATTTTTATTAATAAAAAATTCTATCTGATAATTTGCTGAGGAGATAAATTGGATAGCCACAAAAACATCCCATCAGCTGTTTCCATTTTAAGATTAAGCGTACCTACTTAGCATTTTCTGTATAGCAAGGACACCACAAAAACAGCAGAAATGAAAAGAATAATCACCATTCACTCATATCAAAATAAATTCCTTTGTCACCAAATCTCCTTACTGCAAAGCTTTCAAATTATCTTTCATGAGTTTAACGCCAGCCTTGAGCACACTCGACAAGAATTGTTTACAGCTAAACTACTATTTGCATTTTATTACACTGTCAACTCAAAATGTGATTTGTTGACTGTCGCGAAAATTTCAATAAAACTCCTTAACATGAAATGCGGTACGTGCTGCTTCTAACGAGTTTTCTATTTTTAAAAACTTTATAGTTTTGTTTTGATAGTTTATCATTTATTGCAGGAATTTTAATTGTTTCACTAGTTATTTAAGTCTCTCTATATCTCAGTTTTGTCAACCTTGTTCGATTTGAATAAAAATGCCGAACGATTTGTTTTCCGCGGTAGGTAATAAAGAAACGCATTTGTTTGTGTCACTATAAATCTGTCGATTGTGTGCCACAAATAATACCGAAAATACCGACGCTAAGGGTCTTCAAGACCAGAACCAATTAAAACAGTCATGGTTTTCGCTTTCGAGCTATTAGGATTTTTAATTTTTATTTTGAAATGTCTGTGCTTTTCCGTCAACACTATTAATAATATAAGGAGATCCACCCGGTGAGATGGCGACAAAAATAAAATCTATGCCACCCAAGTATATGATATAATTATTATACCTACTCGCTTTTCGAGTTTCTACATTCCTCGTACCCAAGATAAATGTACTAATCAAACATACAGAGTGTTCCTATATTCGACCGAACGGTATACTCCAGAAAATTAAATACGAATTGTTAGAATTTGTGAGACTAAGAAAACTAAACCATTTATACACGGTGAGTTTTTTTTGATTATCAGTATGGGGATCTCGGAAATTAGCGGAGATAGAGCAATGGTTAAATTGGGAAAGATTTAAAGATTTGCAGTTTTACCTTTCCCAATTTGATGACACTATTGGATTTTTGTAAAAAGTCATGGCTTACTAGATATTTTGAAAAAACGAAATTCTGTCGATTTAGTCAAATCCCTCTAGCTCCTTTGTTTTTGGTTTTATAAAAAAAGTGTAAATATCAAAATTGAAGGGAATTGTATCCCCAATATGATTGTCATGTCCTCGTTTGCGTGACAACTCTCGTTGTCGAGATAAGACACAAACTTCTCTATTTAAAATGGAAACCATAGTTGGCTATGACCTCAAAAAATCGGACATTTTTAGAGCTTTTCAACGATATACTCGATATAGTTATTCATAAAAATAGCAGAGTTATGGATGCTTTTCTCCCTTATTTTCACTTTTATCGTAGTTAGCCATGAAAGAGATTGATTTATTAACTATTCCCAAAAACATTGAACGATTTTTTTATTAGGTATATCAGATTAAACGAAAAAACTAAATAAGTAGGTACTTACCAAAAATTCATGAAATTAAAGAACTTAATAATGGTTACAATTTATGTTCGAAAAGTCCACCATTGTTATTTAGACAAAAATTGCATCTTTTTAAGATTGGCATTACCACTTTCCTCACAGACCGCTTATCAATTTCTTCAATTGCTTGTAATATCGCTTCCTTAGGTCACCAACTGTCTCATACTTTCTTTTGTATATTTTGTTTTTTAGCGCACCCCATAAATACAAGTCTACAACTGCCAAATCGGGAGACCGGGGTGGCCATTCGCGTGGGTCATTTCTTCCCATCCAAGAGTTTGGATAGATATTATCTAAGTGTTGTCTTACTAATAACGAGTTATGAGCAGGTGCTCGATCATGTTGGAACAATTCAATTTCTAAACGAGTTCTCAAATTTAGATTATGCAACATGTCTTGAAAGTGTATTGCAAGAAATGCAAGTAGCGCCCCCAGTAAGTGATTCGTCATAGATAAAAGGCCTCAGAATAGTAGACCCTATGATACCACACCAAACATTAAAACCAAAATTTATCTGGGGTCGTCTTTGTTCTACATGGAAAGGGTTTTCTTTAGCCCAGATATGCTCATTGTGTCTATTGAACATACTGCAGTTAGTAAATCTCGTTTCATCTGACCATAACACCTTTAATGAAAACTGTTTATTGTCAAGGCACATGTCTCTAAACCATGTACAAAACAAAATACGTCGATGTTCATCACCAGCATGCAAAGTTTGAGAAACTAAAAGTTTGTACGGGTGGAACTTGTGCGCTTTCAGTACCTTAACTACAGTTCGTTGAGATGTGCCAGCTTCTGCTGCAATCTCATGAGTTGATGTAGATCGATTTTGATTTAGTATTGCCAAAACATTTATTTGCGCTTCTTCGTTAATTTGATTACGTTCCTTTGGTGGTTTAGTAAAAGATCTATATCTGCGTAAACTATCGCAAAGCCCTTGAATGTACATAGAGCAGGTTGACGACGATTAAAATATCTATGAAAGTATTCCTCAGCTGCACAAACTGAATTTTTATGGCATATGATATAACATTCCACCATATACAATTTTTCTTCGTTAGAATATACCCTTTTCTTACGAAAACTTGTCAATATCGACTGTCAGTTAAGCACTACTAATGGAATTACTCTAAAATGAGGAAACGTCATAGTGAAAACAATCTTTTTCATGGCTACCTAAGTTAAAATAAGAGAGAAAAGCATCCATAACTCCGTTATTTTTATGAATAACTATTTCCATTCAAAAAACGATAAAAAGATAAGTTTGTGTCATATATCGAAAACGAGAGATGTAACGCAAACGAACTGTTTTAAATATTTAAGTTCTGCTAGGGTTGTTTGCTTTTCTTTAATATACCTTAACTTGATTGAAACCGCAGATGACGAAAACTTTTAGCTTACAAAGAACAATCTTCCAATTATTATAACGAATATTTTGCTAGGAGCGGCTCCAGCCAAAAATTTGGGGCGTCATTCATTTGTCAAAATTATTTCGAATACTGATATTGGATTACATTTTCATTTTCTTTTTATTTCAACAGATTTGTCAATATGAGTAAACAATTTTGGTCATTACATCTACTTCTCAGATTTCTCCACAACTCTGTTTCTTATAAAAATATACTTTTTACAATTTCATGAAATAGGGTTGAATTTTGACTAGTGGGCGACCACTAGTATAAATTTAAAGCACTAGTAGTGTGCAAGTTTGACTGTCCAAAAACCTACGTAGGCCAAACGGGTAGAAGTTTGGAAATTAGAATCATCTTATATACCATCACAGTTTTAACAATAATTTAGAAATTTCTTTTAAAGAAAATAAAGGTACAAAATAATTCATGTGAGACAGCTTAGAAATAAACTGGTTTCCATATTCCTAAAATTTAATGAACGGTCTCTTAGATCTGAATAAATCGCTATTGTCAAACTTGTTATAATATTTATTGTATCAATAGGATATTTGAGATTGAAGACAGTATGATTTTCGTGCGTTTATATTAGGTAATCGATTACGAAAATAAAGGTTTGGTGTTAGTCTGCAAAACCGTGTTTTTACATTAAATGACTTAATTTAATTGAATTATTTTATATTTGAATTTCATTAAAACACGTTCTATAACTATAACACGCAAATCAACAGGACGGTTTCATTAAGACAACAATTAATATCGTACCGTTTCACCTATCTTGTCCGTTCTTTCGACAATTGCTGTCTTCTCCAAATATTGAACTTCATTATGCAGAAAATGTTATTCCCGACGTCTATTAATCAAACTCGAACAATGCGTCTTACAAATAGCGACTTGGAAACGTCGGTTAAATACCCATCTAAATTTGAATACGCCTTCATTTAATTCGGTGTTATATAGAAACTTGATGAATTGGAATTGAGTGCGGCGCATTGTTACGGCTATCATAGTAAATATTTCCTTCCTTCCTGACGAACTGGCTTTTAAATATCGCTGCCACGGAGCTTTTCAATTAAGCTCTATATAGTGTTCGTTAATGGTGTTTGTCGAACGAATTGATATTGGGGAAGGTTTTTCAATAACGCAAATTCATTTATTTTGTTATTCAATATCGACGTTTAAAAAAATCCTTAATGCCTTATGATAATAATTAATTTCGAACGATCGTCGTTTGTCAGTCGAATGGAAATCTCTATTGAAAGTTTCTGTTTGCATTGAGCAGTAGAGTTTCTTTGTTGAACAAAATAATATTATTTATTAGTGGTGTGTTAATTATGTTCGTATAAAATAAATTAGATAAGCAAAACACATCGTTTTCTGCAAATGGCTTGTTTAGAATGGAAATAATGGAGAGCTGGTACAAAGTGACTCAAAGTTGGTAAAAGCTGATACAGTACAATAATACTTTAAAAATGGCTCATTTCATTGAGTTAAGGTCATAGGAGGTTACTAACCACCAGCTTCTAGAATAATCTCTTTTTTAAACCTACTAACAGCACAATAATTATACAAAGCAATCATATAATTTGTAATAAATTATAGAATTTTATAATTACTTAACTTATAATTGCTTATTTTTTACTTGGCTATTATTACTTGCACATTTATTTGCAATGGAGTTTTTATTTATATTTGCCCCACGTTGGGCGCCAATTTAAATCTTATGAATTGTGAGAGTAATTAGGCTGACGTTGGACCACTTTAATTGTAATGAAATCTGGAGTGTTTATTATTACATAGCTCATATTAGTTTCATTTTTTTAACATGATTATTGTTACTTGTTACTTTGCCCCACGTTAGGCGCCATTATTTGTAATGAATTTTCATTGATGGAAGGTCTAAATTCTCCGTTTATAACAATTTAACTTTATCCTCCGATGGGGAAATTATTTCAAATTTTCGCAATCTGCAGTTTGTAGCAGCCATTCCATCTGTCAGATTAATCGTAGGTTAAGACAGGTTAATTTTCGGTAGTCCAACTTTTTTTAGAGTATTTAGCCGTAAATTTACACGGAAACAGGGAACGTGAAACTGTCAGTCGCCTAACATTTCCGCCTCTGCTGGTAGTTTTGATAAGGAAAATGTTCATTTGAAAACCAACACAGATTCGTTTCTCTTCTGGAGACCTAGCTGGCCATTCGATATTACTTCTCCTTTCGATTCATCTATTTGGGAAAATAGTATCAAGATAATCTAGCACTGTTCGCTAATAGTGCGAGGGCGCTCCATTCTGTTGAAACCATACCGAGTCTGCCAGTATATTGGGGTTTTCACCATTCGGGTAAAGTTCTGTTAAACAAGGTATTATGCCATTTTGTAATAGGACTAAATACTTTTAAGTGTTCTCTCAATAAAAAAGGACCCACAATTGAAGTGCCCTCAATTCCGGTTCGTACGTTAACTTTCTTGGAAATCTCTGTATGACTTTCCATAATCCAATCAGGGTTTTCTGTTGACCAATATCGAAAATGCTGTCTGTTTGCTGAACCATTTAAACAAAATGTTGCCTCGTCGGAAAAAGCTATCTTACTTGAAAAGTGCAGGTTGGCATTGCATCTATCCATCATTAATACGCAAAATTCTACTCTCCGGTCCAAATCATCTTCAGTAAGTTCCTGAACTAAATGAACTTTGTATGGGTGCCATTTATTTCTATGCAAGCACTTTAGAACTGAAGATTTACTTATTGAATGTTCTAGTGGATTTGTGAATATTTTCTTGTAAATCGAGCAAAACATTTAATTGTGTATCTTCTGGAAGTTGTTTTGTTTTGTAATTGTATCTTACGTGGCCAAATTCTATAAACTTTTTTCCTGTATAACTAACTACGCGCTATACTTTGAAACTTTACAACTGCACTTGACAACTACTTATTTGAAGTAAAATTATAGTATAGTTTCTATGGAAATAAACAAGTGTTAAAAACTCCAGCATTAAAAAAGGAGTTTTGAATTCCAACCAACAAACACCCTATCCTTACCGTTGTTTTCTTAACTTTAGAATGAAATGTATTTTTTTAATAACCGTTAATTTTCAGTACAGGACATTGTGCATGAAAAATACTTAGAATTCAACGTAGAATTCAAAAATAAAATAAAAAACCACGGTTTCCTTTTGAAAAAAATGTAGTTCATAGTCGCAATTTATTTCTGGCCCACCCTGTATAAATTAGTTTCTCATCACAAAATCCTCAGTAAAGAAAAAACTACGTCCCCTAGCGTTTTTCCAAAAAACCAACACCTGAATTTTAAACGAAATTATTCCAATTAAATTTAAATTTAGGTTTATAGAATTTATAAATACCAGGTTTGTGTCACAATACTGCATTTGGAAAAACGCAGGGCTGTTATCAATACAAACGATTCACCCGTTACATACAGAGGAATATAGAAACTCCTTTTATTAAGTTGGTTAAAAAATACGGTGTTTGTGCTCACTTTCATTATAATAAGTACAAAAACCCTCCTACGCCATATCGCCTTCATTATGAATCCTTTATGAAGTTTATAATTTTATCAGGTTGTTCTCTCTCCATTCTCCTGCTCTTCTAAACCCATAAGCACACGAGAATGTAATACGGAGTTTGCGGTATGTTGCCAACAAGGCTGAACTGGAGTTGGAGCATTGTCATTTCTAATTAGTGCACAATGTAATACTAATATTGTTGTTTCCAGTTTGCTGAGGTTAAATTCCAAATATAATAAATTGTTGCCGGAGAAGGTATGTGGTAATATATTTCGGAATGGTTTTGCGTATTATGAGGGTGACAACATGCTGGAGAGTAAATAGAGGAGAGCTAAACACAATAGAGTTTCTGACTGAATTAAAAATATGGTTCAAGCCTCATGTTCTTAAAAGATCATTAAATATTCATATGAATGAAAATAAATAAACTTAGTTTTATATTACTTATATATTCACATTGACGTGACTAGTTTCTACAAATTGATCAACTAATTACAGAATATTGAAATTTTACAATACAGTGTGGAACAGCGAAATGGAATAAATTCGATAACGAAGAAGGGAGGGCATGTAGAAAAAACGCTTAAACACGTCGAATTCTGTCTTTAAATACGAACTTTAAAAAAATGGGTAGGGTGTGTCATGTAATGTAGTGGCCAATACAAAATTTCTTATTTTAAATGCAAATCCCTGTATATTATTTATTTTTTGGATTCTCCAGAAAATTCTATATATAATTCATGTACAATGTTCTACACGTGTCTTCAATTGTTTCGGAAATATTAAGTGTTTTCAAATTTATTACAAAAAATAACATTAAAAAAAGAAGAAAAGTATTTTGTTTCACAAATACGCTACATTATACTAAAAAAATAATAAGGAATACTGATTATTTCTTATTAATATGAAACAAGACAAAAAACCCTAAATGTCAATGTAGGAAATGTTCAAAATGCTTGCTGCGAAGGTCTTAGCAACAAGCTAATCTGGCATAGAAATGTCTTCTAACGTTACTCAAAATCTCAGTCGTAATTGATCTAATAGCAAGAGTGTTTCGTCTTTTTAGGTCATCCAAGTTGAGGGGTTTAGTTTTGTATCCAGTACTGTTGACATATCCCCACAAAAAGTAGTCCAATGGCGTCAAATCAGGTGATCGTGCTGGTCATTCTATCGATCTGCGCATCCCAATCCATCGATTTGGAAAAAATTCGTTCAGGTACTGTCGAGCATTAATTTCGTAATGCTGCGGTGTTCCATCTTGCTGAAACCATATTGTCTTAGTAGGAAATGATGGGGTTACTGGATCAGGATATAAGTTTGTCAATGTTATCACGACATTTCATCAGAAAACAAAATATCTTCTAATTGGATCACTTTCTTGTCTAACCTTACCATCATTTGTTTACAGAAATACGTTTTCCTATTGAAATCGTCTTCCATGAGTCGGCATCATTTTACAAGGGTGCAATTTATTTTCCTTTAATACTCTAAAAATTGATGTGTGGCTAACGTTGAACAGTGTGGCTTCTTTTCGCTCAGAATTATGTGGGTTTTCTTAAAACTCAAGCATAATATACAATTTCTTATTAGCACTTACAGCATTGGCAGCTACTTGTTTTATCTATCTGACAAGACCAAGGTCGCGAAATTGCTTTTCTATTTTGCTAAGTGATCCTTGCGATACAGGCGGCAAATTTGGATATTTTGTATTACGTACAGTTAACGAAATTCAAACGACAATAGCACTGACACTGATCACTACTGTTATGCAGGTAGACAACAAGATGTTAAGGCTATGCGTTTTGACGAAAATAAACAAAACTATTTTTTATTTACATCAGTATAAAGGAACGCAGGAATGGCTTTTGCTTCCTATCTCAATATCAAGAACTAAATGGGAATTATGATTGAGATTAATGTAGCGAATTTGTGAAATAAAATAATTTCCTTTTTTTTAATGTTAATTTTCGTAATAAATCTGAAATATTTCCGAAACAGGTGTAGGACATTGAACATGAATTATGTCTAGAATTTTCTACAAGTCCTCCTTTATTCGTTTCGAATTTATTCCATTTAGTTGTACCACACTGTATATGCACAACCATATTTTTTGCTACGTACGAAGTCATGGTAGGGAGAGCCGAATCGACGCCAAAAAAAAAAATAGGGGCAGGAAATGTAAATGCAAATTTTCTAAATTTCATGCTGCGAATTGGAAAATAGATCAGAGAAATACGTGGCTAGCTGTTGTAAGAATGCAAAAATAAATAGTACTATGGGCTTAATTTCAGTATTAATACTTAACATTGAAAATAACATACATCCCGAAAATTGTTATATTATTTTTGATGAATAACAAAAAAAAATGGTTTATAGATGCTTCTATTATAAGAAATAAAATATCATTCACTTTTATTCCATTTGGCATTATAGTAAAATTATGTGTCTGCTTATCATAAAAACAATTTGTTAGTGTTGGTTTTAAGAAAATTTAATATTTAGACAAAAAAAAGTCATAGAGGCGCGAAATTTGTTATATCTATATTAAAATATAAAAAGATAAAGTTTGTTTGTCTGTGTATTTGTAGAGACAAATTTCTCTATTGTTTTCAATTGATTTCAATATCGTGGTAACAAAAAATGACACATACGTGAAAATTGATTTTTGGGAATAAAAAGTGATCAAAAATTGATAATCGACTCTTGTCTTAAAATGCGTTATTATTCATATTTAATTTATGACGTACACTGAAAAGTGTGACTAAGTGATGATTAGCAAGTGAAATCTCAATAAATTACAAAATGTTGGAAATATAAAAAAATATCTAGAGACAACAATATAGAAAATAATAAATTCCAAAAATGACTAAAATATTAAACACCATAAAATGTTAAGAATATTAAATATACTTACATAACAAAACGTAAAATGACAGTAGTCACAAATCTAGTAACATGTAAAACATCAAAGATAACTACAAAGTCAACGTCACCATAAAAAAAAGTCAAACAGGTCAAAAATGTGATAATGCCAATAATAGCATAAATGTCTAAAATATCAAAATGTTAAAAATAGCAAAAATGTCAAAAATGTAAACAATGACTAAACTGTCAAAAATGCAATAAATTGGTAACAATCTCAAAAATATAAAAATTCGCAAAAATATCAACAATCTAAAACTCGTTGCAATTTTTACAAAAGTCAGTTATGCCCAAAATGTCGAACAGCTCACAGAAATATCAAATTTGCCAAAATCAAAATTCTCAAAATTATGAAATACTATAATAATAATACCAAAAACAGAAAATTGTCAACATATAACAGTCACAATAAAATTATGAAAGTTTTAGTTTTCCTCAAACTCAATTTGTTTGTTTTGTACGAATAAAGAGAGTCTAATGGAAATGCTTTGGTGTGTCACAAATGTAAAAATACAGTTTTGCACCCTAACACCAAACCTTTATTTTAAACACTCAACGCCGTTTCAACAACTCTAAGTTGTCATCATCAAAGAGTAAACCAAGTTTAGCGTTGAGTGTTTAAAATAAAGGTTTGGTGTCAGGGTGCAAAACTGTGTTTCTACAAAGAGAGTCTGTAGAGAAGCTCTCACTTCCGTCGGGATCGGTCAGTCGCAATTGCTACTTTTTCATACATCCTGAACTTTTCACATTTTCTTCAGACATTGTTAAATGATTTCTTTATCCTTTAATGATAACTAGATGTCGGCCAGTGGTCGAAATTCGACCAATTCTGTCAATATCTCTGACAGGTTAAGTAACCTGAAAATTTTATCGTGACAATCTATCCTAAGACTTTAGGGAGAACAGCAATTACACGGAACCGCTCCAGATTCGGAACCTCTGTGTAATAGTTTCCTCGAAAATCCTAGATGTCGGTCTAACATCTCGCTTCTACAAATAAGTAACGAAATTCAAGTTTTTTTCAGATATAATTCATAGGATTTTATTTGTGTTCAAATTCGTAATTCTTAATTTAATATGACAACAATTCAACCGCTAATGGGCTACCCTATATATTTATTTTTTCTAACCTCCATGTATTGCTATAATTGCACTCAATTTTCTAACATTTATTAAAATCCTTATTATAGTAATTCCATCTCATTATATATTTCCACCACCCTGTATATGCAACTGCTCATGGACCACGCATAATATTTTTTAACATTTTTGAACCCCCCCGCTAAACCATTGCGTATATGCCACTGCTTTTGAGCCACCGTATTTACTCTTTCTGTTTATGACATTTTTAACTATCTTCTGTAACTATAATTCTACTCCGACCTATATTTCAATCATCATATATATATGGAACTCTTCGTGGGCTGCTCTATAAATTATTTCATTTTCTATCATTAATTATCATCATCCTGTATATTTATAATTCCTCTCACCCTATATTTCATCTTCCCTATATATACAACTGCTTATGAGTTACGAAATGTTGCATTTCCATTTCCGCCACCCTGTATATACATCTCTGTATAATATTTTCTGCACCACCCTGTATAACTGTAAATCTACTGCGCTTTCTATTCCAAGAACCCTGTAAATTCAACCCTATATATGCAACTGCTTATGTGCCACCCACGAAAAAAAGATTTTTAACATATCTAGAATCGCCCTGTATAATTATAATATACAACAAATACTTTACCACTAAACAATAACAACGCTTGCATGCCACTTCCAGAAGTACGTGCTCTAAGTATATAACAGCATAATTACTCAATGTTTTGAGTCTGGCGGCGACGGCACATTCAGTTGTTTGGCGTTGACATTATGGACTGAAGGTCGTCAATAGCTACTAAACAAAACAAAAATGAAGAAAATCGGTTGAGCGACATAGGAGAAAATGGTACCTAATCATTTTGTCTTTGCCTATTTATATATAGATTCTTTTGTCGAGTTTTCTGATACTTCCAATATATTTCGTCTTACAATCAACTACCTAATACGAAAACGACTTTTTTGCGACTTTTGTTCAATTTATATAATAGTAGTTTTAGTTCTTTTCACAAAAGGTCATACGTTCGCGATAGTTTTAAATTCAAACAGCTGATCAGTTTAATTTGAAAAATCGAACAAAAAAAGTTTTATTCAGTTCTCGTTAATCTGCTAAAGTAAGTTTCACTTAGGGGAATACGCCTTTGGCCCAACTGAAAAATCAGCATTGTCATGCCAATCGGGCTCGGGTACAATCGGGAGGCCTTCGTTACTGATTTTAAAATATTATTTTCAATTTGATGTAGTTTTTTAATTATAACAAAAATAAAGAAACAAATATTAGTTAATAACATTTAAATATGATTTTTTCGTTTATAACAAATCTCTTTGTTTGAAAACCTAATTTAAGGTTAGCATTACCTACTTTTCATCAGTTATTAATTAAATGTAATGATGGATAATATTATAACAACAAGAAATTTTGGGGAAAATTCTCAAAGGTCCCATTTGAATACATTCAAGAGGGCAATTTTTGCTGGTCATTTAAAATCTTCGAGGAAGACAGTTGCTGATACACTTGAGAAATCTCACTGATACAGGGAGGGTGGTTATAAGTTTATAATTGTGTACGTGAATAATTCTGTATATGTTAATTTTGGGAAGAAATAATTTGTTTGCAAACAGTGATGAATGATGAATGTTGAATTTCTTTTGTTAAATGTAAACGAATGAAAATGTTCATCGTAGCGTGTGGTAAAATGTCTACAGGTCATATCGACATAGAAACTATTGCACGTCGAACATGAAAGCTTATACAACCGTGGAATTTAGATATTCACTAATTGTTTTGTCTTTGGCATTAAATAAAAGATTATAAAGTTTCTATTGTTACTTAATACTAACTTTTATGCTGTGTCTGGGCAAAATTTCGCCATCCCTGTTGCGCATTTTTTCAAAATTTGAGACGGTGACGTATTTTGAAGATTCATTCATCAAAACTCACCTACAGGGTGATACAATAATCGTTGAACTAATTGTTGTGCCTTTTGTTATATTAATTTATTGATAGGCTCTTGGTCATAGCCATTGTTATTAGCTATTAATTCTGTATTGTCCAGTCTATTTTTATAAAATGCGTTCGGTTTCATCGCAAATTTTAAGTCGTTAATAATGAAAAAAATGTAACTTACAATTTATATATCAATCAATTATTTTAAGTTTTTTATGGAATTTTTTTAATCTTTTACCGTCATAAACTTTTAAGCTGTTTATTATATTCAATTCCTGTATATACGGATAGATGTATTACACTTTCCGTTTTTTGTAAAATGATATCAGCCTCATTATAGTAATTAGTAAAATAAATGCACTCCACAGCAGTGGAAACATTCGATTCGTTCTATCTGCAAATTATATGCATAAATAAAGAGTACAAGGTAACAATTTATAATCAAATGCATAATTGGCTGTGTTTCCGCAGAAATTGGTATCACCTGATAGCTAGAAAGTATTTCGATTCAACACGCTGCAATTATGTGTTTTTTTATTGGTATCTCTAAACCATTATAAAACGGTATCGAGACATTATGGAAATTTATATTACCGTTTTTTTTTTTCATTTTGTCTATTTGTGTTAGTTACACTTTAATCCGAGGTGATGCATTATGAGCTTTATGTTGTTAAGGAGTTGTCGTGTTGAGACATAGATTAATGGTTTGACATTTGGTATAGAGGTGTGAGAAATTTTACTTTAATACACATGATCTGAGGAATAATTGGTAACTAGAACAATATTGAAAATGTAGCATTGAATAGGTACCTGTCCTTAGGTCAACTTAAATATCATAAATCAAACTCAGATTTGAAATTTACATTTTTACTACATATTTTAAAGCTATTGACAACGAAGTCAGAATCGACTTTAAAGCGTTTGGTATTTTGTTTCAATATACAGTTTCTTATTTAAAAAAAAATGTGGTGATATTCCCAAAAAAACATAAAAATAATGAAGAACATGCCACAAATAACATTTAGAAGACAATTGAATAGCAAGTTATAACTTTACCTAATAGTTGTGGCACCACACTTCTCAAATTTGTTGAAGCTTATTTGTGGGATCTTCTAGTTTCTTTTAATGCCATTCTTTGGAAATCAATGCTTTGAAGAAAAAGCCTGTACATGCAAAAAAAATTAGTAATTTCAAAGTATTGGTCTGAATTCGTTATCAATGCCTTTAAAATCAGAACAAAATATACTGACTGACAAAGAAATTGAAACACCCAGAAGAAAATGTTTAAATTTAATATTGTTTAGGTAAAACATGGAATATTTTTCCGACTTGACCATACAATGTATGGTATCACACTCCCTTTAAGGCATGCTATTAGTGCCTTTAGGGGAAAATTCACTTAACCCCAAATATCCTAGATATCAAAAGGGTTTAGCACTATGGGAGCCCTTGCCAGGTTTTCAGGCCCATGGTTAGAGTCGTGGCAGCTGTTTCCCATAAACTTACCGTCCGGGCTGTTCCTAACAGGACGGCTTTTTGCATTTGTTGGTAAAGATGTTCGTCAAGACCGAGGTATTTTAAATTGTTTAATAGAGGTTTTGGAACAAGTCCTGTCGTTGACATAACAATTGGTACAGTTCGTGTGTTGTTCATGTGCCACTGAGTCTTTATTTAAAATTCTAAATCCCTATATTTGGTTATTTTCTCAGCCTGCTTGATATTTATATTATTGTTGTTAGGAATTGCTATGTCAATTAAAGTTGTTTTCCGAGCGACATTATCTACGAAAACTATATCTGCTCTATTGTGAGCAACAGTCCGATCAGTCAGTATCGTGGGGTCCCAGTACAGCTTGTAGTTGTTATTTTCTGAAACAGATTCTGGTTTGTATTTATAGTATGGTAATCTTATCGACTGTGATAATTCAAGTTTCAGTGCTAGTTCCTGGTGCAGTATTTTAGCCACAGCATCGTGTCGTGTTGTATTCAGTTGCAGCAAACGCTTGACAACCTCCTGTGATATGCTGGATAGACTCAGATGTTTGGCAACCGTACCTGCACCTGTCGCTGTTAACAGAAGAGTATTTAACGATGTACTTTAGATAGTTCTTAGTTGGAATTCTTGATCTTGGATTGCCAATATAAAGCCTTTCGTCTCAGGAAACATATGACCAAAGATCAACGAACTACTAGTTCGACGCTGAATTGTCGACATAATCTTGGTTGACGTCATTTATATGTCTTTCATGAACCGGTTTCTCTTTCCGTTTGAGCAGTTTCTGATCAGTTGTCTGGTGGTATACTTGAACTTATTGTTCTGTCAGTCGCAGAGGTGTTAATTCATCAACCTGACATATGACACTGTGTAGATCAGCAAATTCTGATCTACACACATCTGATATTTTTTTATTATTAACATTGTTAATAATGTGTTTGCCCACTGAGGTTATCTATACACTCCCCAACACCTCTTGGCATTGATTCAATAATTTCTACTTCTTCTTGAGGTTTACTATCCCAAGCTACCTGTATTTCATCTCTTAGAACCTCCAAAGTCCGCGAGTGCTGGGGTAAATTTCCGAACTTTCTTCTCATATAAAAAACTGTTCTATGGAAGATAGATCTGGGGATCTGCGCGGCCATTGCAACAGATTCACATGGGTCTCTTCAAAAGAGTTTAAAATAACTCGAGCAACATTATCGTATTTAGATATGGAATCCCTGAGCCAATTAAAGTAAGGAAGTACATACGGCTCCACAACTTCCTGAAGATAACCTTTCAATAATGTCTACATGGTTCCTTAGATCTAATGGAACGATTCTAAACAACTGACATGATAAAATTCGACCTCCTACTATATTTTGTTTTAGTACTTTGTTTATTTGTTATTATTCTCTCGTCTTTATTTCTCGCTAAATGATTTGAACAAATTTCCGCCCCACCTTTCAATAATGTCTATATGGTTCCTTGGATCTAATGGAGAGATTTTCTAAACAACTGGCATGATAAAATTCGACGTCATAGAGTATTTTGTTTTAGTAATTTGGTCGGTTTTATTTGTTGCTAAATGATTCTGAACCAATTTTCGCCCAAGCTTTCAATAATGTATATATGGTTCCTTAGATATAATGGAAAGAATCTAGGTCCTCTTATATTCGGTATTATGCCTGCGAGAGCTGTGATTCTCCTTTCTGCTTTTAATATCGTCCAGTTTACATGCTTGCTAAAGTTTAGAGCTTGCTCAAGCCTTACTCCCAAGTACTTCAACTGTTTAGTCGCCCCAATTCTGGAACCTTAGATTTCGAAGAAAATAGGTTTGATTTTCCTGCGAAGTGATAGTATGGCTGCTTCTGTTTTTTGAGGTGCTAATTTAAGTCTTCTGGAAAATTTATAAATATCAGAGTTAATGTTAATCTGTTATTATAGCATTAGTAGTATTAACAACATATTTGAATTAGCCACATGAAGACTTACAGAAAGCTACAGTTAAATTACAGAAAGGTTAATACAGAGATACATGATAAGAATAACAAGACAGAAAGAAATGTAGTCAATAAAGATAATAGCAAGACTGTATATGTTATACATAGATTAATACCACTGAATTCCGGATGGGAAGAATTTGTGACAATACGGCAGGGTATTAAATCGAAATGAACAATTTCTCAATTGATTCAAAAGGCTGTGAAAATTTTAGAAAACGATGGAGCATGTAAAAAAAATTAAGAAAGTTTTATCAGTAAGATAATCGAGAACTGTTTCATAGCTGGTTCCTTGTAGGTTCGCTGAACTAATTTGAGTGTTTGTAGTTCCTGAGCACCTTATATCCTGTTCTCTTGGTAAGTTTCTATAAGCCCGTGATGCCAGAGACATTATTTTTGTCCTCTAATTGATATAAGTAGATGCAAAACTCTGTAAGCTTATTTGTTGTTCGAAAATCCATAACAACGAGACTTACAACGACGATTATATTCGTGTCTAGTCGAGCAGTAATTACAGCTCGAGGTGGGAATACTCCTTATTAATTATGCCCTTGTATTCTAATCAAAAAGTTTTACCTACCCCTGTAGCATTTAAGCCGAAACTAATTATCCATCATTTTTATAAAAATTTAGCCTTACATTTTTTCTTAATTTTGTGTCAATATTTATATAATATTCCTTATTTAAAATATTTTATATAAACTAGTTCCTTTTAAAAATTATTTCACCACTTACTGGTAAGTCTAACTCTCATATTAAAAATAACGCACATTTCTTAGAAAAAATATCGCATTTACAATAGTTATTGTATTGTATATGTGATAATTTTTCACACTAGCAAGTTTTGACATTGTGGATCTATACAATAATGTTCCTGTCACCAAAACACTTCCCATAGTAAAAGAACGATTAGAACAAGATTCTTTACTAAATCAACATACTCAATTGTCCATTAATACAACAATGGACATACTATCATTTTATACAAAGACAACATATTTTCAACTTAATGATGACTTCTACCAACAGGATTTTGGCATGGAAATGGGGTCCTGTCTGTCTCCTGCTTTAAGCAACATTTCTATGGAAACATCTGAAGAACAAAAAATTTTCTCAAAACAGATTAAACCTATGGTTTGGTGGCGTTATGTTGATGACATATTCGTTATTTGGGAACATAATCTTGAGGATTTACATGCATTACTTAACGACATAAACAACACAGAACAAACTATTCAGTTTACACTAGAGCTTGAACAGAATAACAAAGTACTATTCTTAGACATTTTAATAACCAAAAGACAATCGAAATTTGAAACAGAAGTTTACAGAAAACCGGCTCATACTAACAGGTATCTCATCTTTAACTTTAATTATCCAAATTCAGGAAAAAGAGGTATCATCAGATCTCCATATGACACATCAAAAACCAACTGTTCTAACATAAATAAATTCAATGAAGAAAAAACGTTTATAAAAAATATACTTTCTGCCAATCATTACCCAAATAAATTTATTAATAACGAGTTAAACAAAATCGAATACCAAACAATCCCTAACAACCAACATCAAACTTCACCAAGCAACACTGGCTCCCAAGATAATCATATTAATATAATAAATATACACACAGGATCAATCAGAAAGACTAAAAAGAGTGGGAAACAGAAATAATATCAAAACATCATTTAAAACAAGAAATACACTAAAATCAATTATATCAAAAACCAAACCAAATAACACAACTCAGAATACAAAAAATTGCATTTATAAAATCCCTTGTGAAAGTAATAAATTCTATATTGGAGAAACCTCTAGATCTTTAACAGTTCGAGTAAACGAACACAAAAATTACATAAGAAAACAACAATTTGAAAAATCAAAAATTTGTGAACACGCTTGGGACTTTGGTCATAAAATACAGTTTCAAAATTCAGTTATATTAGACAAAGAAGAAAACCCCACCAAAAGAAAACTAAAAGAGTCTGCTTTAATTTTGTTAAATGAAAACGATTGTATCGCTACTACCTCCGTAGAATTCAGTCTTTCCTGGTTGCCGATGATTAAGGAAGAAATTGCTAATGGTCATGTGCTTGTGAACAACACAATATCATCAGATTTTTCCTAGGTTTTCCCTTATGATTTTAATGGGATCACTGAATCAACAAAATTCATTGGCCGCATTTTTGGCGAATGCACAAAGTCGCACCTAGGAGCGCCATATAAAATTCCGAAGATCTCCCTTTCAAATTCGTTCAATTTGAAAGGAACTTTATGATTATATGATCTTTAGAAGTTTCTGTGCTACCCTGTATATTACAAATAAAAATATTTTAGTTACGTCAGAAATCAAATAATACATATTATCAAATATTTTAATTTATCTTAGAATTGTGCCTTTTTATCCATAGTTTCTTATTCATTGACAACGGGGTCTGACCTAGACCCCGAAACATTTTGAGAATACAGCAATTTTTTAACCGTGGTGTTATTTCCCAAGAAGTACTTAGACATTAAAGTAGTTCTCTCTTGTTTTTTGCCTATTAATCCTTCAAATTTATACACACGAAAAAATAAAATATTCGATAATTGTGTCCATGAGTGTATAGAAATAATTTTTCAAGATTTCAATCATATGAGGGAAGCTCAACTGATGAAGGGTCTTGACTAGGAACAATATGTTGTCTTACATTTATTGGATTATAAAACAGAAAAATTTTTTGATAACAAAGTATTCATAATGTAAATCTTGTTCAGAAAAAGCTTTCATGTCGTAGACAATAAAGTGACTTTTTGTTGACCAGTGTAACATAACTTCTTACGTTCTGCTTATGCTCATCATCAAACGCACAGATTAAAAACCGGTCGCAACCGGCAGAGTTCGATTATGGAGACACGCAGTCTGCATCAACAGTGACTTTATACTGCCGTTTCTTCCTACAAATGACACACATTACCTTCGTCGTTCTTTCATCCAATGATGGTATCTTTTTCATGCCTACGTGACCATCTGAAAACACGTCTTGCTACCCGTCCGCGTCCCGACTCCGACCCATTATACCTGTGAGCCTCTAGCCCCAGTCACAACCAACAACTTAAATCTTTCACATAATCTAAAGATAAATTCCAGCTTAGAGTTGTTGTACACGCAAAGGCTCTTTATGTTTTGTACGGCGTGCCCGAGGAACACAAGCAAGAGGTTTAGATAAAGACGATTTTGCTGTTGGAAATGGGACGGTCAGCCGGTAATAAAGATTATTTATTGGGGTCATTAAAACCGACTCGCATTATTAATTTTAGACAAGCGAAAGGGAAACTAATTTCATGCATAATATGGATTGTTATCTTCGGTATTAATTCCTTTTTTATGGAGTATATGTATAGAAATGTTCGGGAATAACAAGTTTTATGGTCCTTCTAAAATTGTTTTCGATTTGTAGTTAAAAGAAAGGGCTTCAAACAGTGTCTTGGTTTCTATTGAGTTCCAGCAAGCCGTTCAAGGCACTTACTGAATAGGATAATGAAACATGTTACTACCTCTAAACAATATTTTTACAAAATATCAAAATCACACTAAAGTATAAAGAAGAGTGAGCTGTTTTTTGCTGGTGCGCTGAATTAATTTAGGTGTTTTTAGCTCCTAAGTACCTTTTATCTTGTTGTCTTGATAAGTATCTACAAGACGGCGATGCCAACAACATTGTTTTTGTCCTCTTACTAACAGAACTGTTTGTGAATCTCTGTTAACCTAATTACTACTTGTATATTTCCGTTAATACTAGTATGGTGGATATTTTACCACATAGTAGATGGCTACATACCGAGTGTACTAACTATGGTTTATATTACGTGATCCTAAAACAGAATTTGCAACATTATGGAAATGTTTTTGGATATTTGATAAGGTCTGGATGTAAGACAGTAACTTAGACGGATCCAATGGTTTTGAGTTTTCAGTAAAGACAACAGTGTAAAAGAGCATGAACTACAGATATTTTTTTCTAGCACTCATCAGCTGTTTTGTTATATTTGTTAATAAGGTGTTAGGTTCTCCGAGCATTAGGTATTATGCCCACAATTTAGCCCTCCATTGCAATTGTCGATAGTAGAGTAAGAATTCAGCTTTGATCACCGAGCTGATATTAATTGATTAATTACTCTTAAACTGGATTTTTCTGGTATAATATTGTTTCTACGAGCTTTTAAGTATATGAAACTAATCCCGGTACAATTTTCAGATTAATTCAACTAAAGGACCATTGGAAGACCCTTGAGTTTATCATGGTTATCAAAAATTCACAAGATACTGGATAATACTGTAAATTATGTGATAATGTGTATAGAAGTTTTTGCAGCTAGTAAAGTATATATAACACTCACTTAGCAGAGTGTTTCACAATCTGATGATAAATAATGTCATACTCTCTTCCAGGTGTCATTCTCTTGTACGCAAGACAATATATATATATATATATATATATATATATATATATATATATATATATATATATATATATATAAAATATATATTGTTTCTGGTTAGGGAAACTTCATGAGTTGCGCTTCCCACAATTGAATGTCCTCTCGAACACTTCTTTAGGTATTTGATACATCTCATTAAAGTTGAAGACGCGAGATGTAAAGACTGACATCTAGGATTTTCGGGGAAACTAGTACATAGAGGTTCCGAATCTGGAGCCGTTCCATGTAATTGTTGCAACTGATGAAGGTTCCCTAACCAGAAACAATATATATTATATATATTGTGTTACCTACAAAATAATAACACCTCGAAGACCTAACCTAGGAATTACGGGTAACAGCAATTACATGGAACGGCTCCCGATTCGGAATCTCTATGTGCTAGTTTCCCCGAAAATCCTAGATGTCGGTCTTTACATCTCGCGTCTTCAAATAAATAATTTTATTGGACATTCAAGCAACCATAATAAATACTGTAGAACAAATAAAACACAATATATCTAACTAAATACTGTTAGAGGAATAAATAACATAAATGGGGCCTATAATGCTACTTGGGTAAATATTGTAAATAATGTAGGTATATAAGGTGGGTAAGAAATTAAAATGCTTAAAAAAATAATTTTCCATCAAAGCCACACTTGGAGATCGAAAATGTATATTTAAAAATTTCCAAACATTTCAGGGTTTACATCTCACAAGACAAATAATAAATAACAGGTGAAATTGATATATTTGACATTATGAGTTTAGTTCCCCAGTATACCAATACTTTACAAAATATTCCCAGATTTTTATGTGATGCAGATTTTTTTGTGAGCAACATATTTTCGTAATATTATTAACAGCGTTTCTATTTGTTGCCTATACTCTCACATGTACTTTATATAAAGACTTATCAGACACCAATTGATACTATATTCAGGGTGTTTCTCAAATAGAATTTCAAACTTCTGCTTTACATGGAAGTCATTAAAATAAGCCAATAAGTCCCCATTAACATGTGCCCTAAAACGAACCCTTGGGAAGTTATATCCCCTTAAAAGGTCTCAAACAAATCTGTTTTTTTCTTTCTGTTATTAATAAATATAAGAAAAAAAATGTATGAGTTTTATATAACATTTTACATTAAATAAGATGCACTACTCCGTTTTTGACATATGCAAATCATAAGCGTCCAATTTAGGTTGGTGAAGGATGGTTTCAACCAGGTTGTTTTTTATTTCAATTTTTTAACCGACTTCCAAAAAAGAGGAGGTTAACAATTCGTGTTTTTATGTATGCTCTGTGATTATTCAAAAACGGCTTTGGCAATTTTGATGATTTAAACGGCATTGTATTAAAACGTCGTTTAATTTCGATTGTGGTGTTATTGTCCAAAAAAAAACATAGATATACTGTTTTCCAGAAAATCAGAAAAAAACAGTATTTAAGGGACTACACTTAAGTGAATTTCAATGAATCTACACTGTTTTCTCTAAAATGGCTTAATCAATTTGAATATTTAAAATTGTAATCCATAAAGAGTTATTCCAGCTTGATTCCGTGTAATTTTCTATAACGTAATACATACCGTTTTTCTGAAAATCGGAAAAATATGTACAAAATGTAAATGTCAAATTTTCATCATAAATATCTAGCTTAAATGTCAAGATATGCCATGAAAATGTAGGGTACAGGGTGTTTGTATCGGTTTTCATTTTAAGTGGCTTGGAGTAATGTGAAATGGCACAAAATATTCCACTAGTGTATCGAAAACAAAAACTGTTATTAGAGCCGATCGTTTTTATAAAATATTGCGTTGAAATTCAAACAGCAAGAAATGTGCGCACTTGAAATATAGAGCGAGCGGGTTTTTAAAATCTTACAAATAAATGTGATATTGAGTGGTATATAAGCATATAAGATGGTTGAAAATATAAGGTGGATTAGAATTAAAGTTATACATGGTGGTTCAAAAATGTTGTTTTGGGTGGCATATAAGTAGTTTAGTACAAGGTAGTTGAAATAAGGCGGAAGAAGAGCTATCGTTATACATAGTGGATAAAAAGCATATTCAGTAAGGATATTTGAGTTATAGGGCGAAGGATTAAAAAAAATATTAGAAGCAGTTGCATATACAGGATGGTTGAAATATAAGGTGGAATGGGATTATAGTTATATAGGATAGTTAAAAAAAGTTTTATATATATAGTTGCTTTTACTAAATATTTAAGGTAAAGTAAGATTTTAGGTATACAGGGTGATTTAAAAAGCAGAAAAATAGAAACCGTACATAGGGTGGAGAGGATTAATACTTATACAGGGGGGGTTGCAACATCGTGTGAAGTTGAATTATAGTTGTACGGGGTGGTTCAGCAAATGAAAGACAAATAATTTATATTGAGTTACCAATATATAAAAACATATACAGGGTGGTTCCAATATGGGGTGAATTAGACTTACACTTATAGAAAGTGGTTCAATTAATAAAACAAATGAAAAATTGATATATTCTTATATAATATCTTATATAATAGCAATTCGCACTACCGTACCGTGCAAACACGAAGTTTACAAAAAGGAATTTAATGTATTTTATAGCCACCTCAGTTAAATTTATGGAAGTAAGATATTTAAATTTTAATTTTGCCATTGAAAAAAAAATCGATTTGGTCGTTCAAAATTCTCTATACCAGTGTGGTGTTATTACCAAAAAGTCGTAAATATTAAAAATATTTCAGTTCAGCTTGTGTTATTCCCTTTTCTGAAGTTTTATTTATTAGAAGCGTTGGACAAAGCTGTGAAATATAACTCTGTATGTTAATATGCCCTATAAAACATGCAAGTATTGTTTGAACTCACAACATTTGACAAGACAGCATGATATAATGTTTTTTCCCTACAAAATCCTTTTGTCAGATTAAAAAAAATATATGTGATCAAACTCATATTGCGAGAACGTATCCTAATCCATAAATATTAACGTTCCACATTATCCATTAATCCCCGTGTTCGCCAGCGTTTAATATTCAAAGCTACATTTCCACATATCGCCATCGACGTTGGCACTGGGTGTTATCACGACGGTTGCGGTGGGGCCGCGAAGAATTATTGCTCCACAGAGCGCCACTACGCAAAGCCTCCATCGCATAAATTCAAATCGTGCAAAATGTATTACCAGTTACAGGCACCCAAAATTAAAGTGTTATGCGACCAACTACGCAAGTCAACAAAATTGTTAGAGTTCCCCACACGTTGCGTAAAAAGAGCGAGTGTAAATTCCAGAGTCTGTTAGAATTTACAGTGATATTATTGGGGCCTAAATATAGGAATACTATATTTTCGAAAATTTGAACAAGTGCTAGTCTAGCATACATAATTATCGCTCTAAGTACATCCTATATTAGTCTGAAGTTGGTAGACAATGTAACTCGTTCTTCGAAGTTTCCTTGGACTTCCATCGTCTTGAAGTGGTTGATCTCATAACGATTCAATAGCTGTGTATCAGCTATCGTCATCAGGTGAATGATAGGAAATTCAGAGTATCCGTCGTATTTATATTATAGCCTTAACCGGTCATGCGTCGCCGGTCATGGTCATTGGGTCTTATCTGGTCCAATCAGCGTCGTCGTACCTGGAGGTTGGTTGCCTGTGATGCGTAGCGGCAGAGGCCGAAGAGCTCTCCAAATATTTTTAATTTGGACGCTGAGCTCGCTAATTATATTTTCGTTCGAGACTATATGCGCTGTCTCTATCAATTTTCTTTTGTACCAGTGCTCTTCCTTTTAAATTGCTCTAGCCTCGTCCTAGTTGATATTGTGGTGTTCGGTCCCTGCGTGATTAGCTAGCCCAGACTTCGTTACCTCTGCCCTTTGAGTAGCTGTGTGGTGTTCCTTAATCCTGATCTTCAGCGGTCGCTTTGCCTCTCCAATGTAAAGATTGCCACATTCATGGATTGTCTATGGGTTCCCCGTTATCACCAACCATCGCCAACACCTACATGGAATGGTTCGAAGAACATGTACTGAGGAGTTTCGAAAAGCAGCCTAAGCTATGGTTGAGATATGTCGATGACTCCTTTATTATTTGGCGAAAATTGAGAGACAAAACTACAGGCATTACTGGAGCACCTGAACCAATCCCAACCATCCATTAGATTCATCATGGAGATGGAAGATAGTGGCTGCTTACCATTCCTTAATGTAAAGTGCAAAGGACTAGGACCGGAATCCAACCAACAGTCTACAGGAAGCCTACGCATACAGGATTATACCTTCACTACAATTCCAAACACCCATCAGCAACGAAAACAGGCGTCATCAAAACACTAATCCATAGACCCAAAAATATCTGCAGCACACCAAAAGCCCTCAAAGAAGAACAAGTGAAACTTAGAAAAGACCTTTTGGCTAATGCATATCCGGAAACGATGATTACCTAGGCGTTTGAAGAACTGGACAAACCATCTAGGCAGGAAGAGGACATCACGGTAGCAACTCTAATATTACCGTATACTAAAGGCTTGTCGGAGAAACTTAGAAGAATTGCACACAGTTATCAGATTGATCTTCAAAAGCAACGACACCTTGAGGAGCCTGATAACAAGAACGAGGCCCGACGCACCAGCAATACCAAATAACTGTATATACAGCATACAGTGTGAATGTGGCAATCTTTACATTGGAGAGACAAAGCGACCGCTGGTCATCAGGATTAAGGAATACCGCACAGCTACTCAAAGGGCAGAGGTAACGAAGTCTGGGCTTGCTAATCACGCCTGGACTGAACACCACAATATAAACTGGGAAGAGCCTGGTACAAAAGAAAATTCATAGAGACAGCATATATAATCTCGAACGAAAATATAATTAGCGAGCCCAGCTTCCAAATTAAAAATATTTGGAGAGCTCTTTTTCGGTCTCTGCCGCTACGTATCACCAGCAACCAACCTCCAGGTTCGACGACGCTGATTGGACCAGATAAGACCCAATGACCATGACCGGCGACGCATGACCGGTTAAGGGTATAATATAAATACGACCGATACTCTGAATTTCCTATCATTCACCTGATGACGATAACAGATACACAGCTATTGAAACGTTGAGAGATCAACCACTTCAAGACGATGGAAGTCCAAGGAAACTTCAAAGAGTACATCCTATATTTCCTAAGACTAGGTGAAAATTTATTACAAACTAGATACAGGCATTTGTTCAATCACAAGGTGCTGTATGTGAAGCTTCAGCTTACTCACCAAAACTTCTCTGTTGATCCCTATGTAACCAGAACCGTTAGCTAAAGCATAACCTCGGCTATCATGCTACTTCGCCTTATTCCTGTTCCAGGGTTCTGCTGAATGTGGTAACGAACCATTTTCCCTCATCTTATTCTTTCAGTACCGCGTTCTTACCGTAATCCTAGGGCTATTTACTTAACCGTTCTTTCCTATGTCAATCTAATCACAGTAAATAAACATGTTATCGCATGCTCTTTTATGTCACTCAAAGTCCCACATGAATGTACGGTGCCCACTGAGATGCTGGTTAATATAGCACTTCAACAGTCTGGGTTTACAGGGTCCGCCCCATAACTCTTCCACCTGCTGGTGATTTGTCTCTTGCAATTGTTACTACCCTAAGTTAAGCCTAAGCAGAAATGGTTGCTCTGCTTATGTGATTGTTCCAGTCTCTTATGCATTTTAGTATCCAGTTGTTTCTTCTTACCAAGTTGCTTGTGGTTCTGATTTCATTACTTCTTTCTCTTGTTTTCTTGATAGTTCTTCTTATATTCTGATCTGTGTCGTCTCTTGCATTCTTTGTGTTTGGGAAATGTTAGGTCTTGCTTCTACCGTGTATGTCATTATTGGTCTTATAGTAGCTTTGTAGCGCCTAGTCTTTGTTTATGTTCCAATATTTATGTTGAGTTTTTTAGGCAATTAGCTATCTTGCGCTTTCGCGTTTGGTTTATTAGTTCTGCTTCTATATCTCTGTACCTAGTAAACGTGTTTCTCCGATTATTGCATCCCATAATCTGTTTTACGCTGTCGTCAATCTTTGTCTTACAACTAATCGGTTGTTTACTAATGACAAGTGTCTTCGTCTTATGGGGTGAGGTTACTATATTGAACTTTTTGCTACTGTACTGAACTTGTGTGTACATTCTTTGTTTCGCATCTTACAGCCTGTACCTCATTACAAGGTCTTTATTTTCTTATCCATTATGACAGTGAGTAGGGAGTATATATTTTTAATTCCATTAATGGTGTCTAGCGCTACTTGTCTGTTGTATAGACCAACCTCACCTTTGTAACTTCGTACTACACTGTTAATTCCAAAAACGACCTTTCCTGGCTCTATTTTAACCAAAGGAAAAATTTGCGGTAAACCTTGACGACATGCACACAGTAAATACACCTCTCATCGCGTGCTTTTTTGAACCTTTTAAGGTAGGACCTGAATGTAAAGTGCCCAGAAGAATCTCTCTGGGTTTACAGCTAAAATATTCCTTAAATTTGCCCTTCCAATGATATGAAAGGAGCACAGGATATGTGAGTTTACGAAATGCCCAGTTAGCATATGATATTGTATAAGATCCACACACACAAGCGTTTTTAAATACATGGTATGCTCATGGTAACCTCAAGAAACATAATATAAATTCTGTATAATCCAATGTTGAAGTTCACTTCTTTTCGCTGTTGATTCAATTACACGCCGCAATATAAACTATTCAACTTGTACAACCGTTGCCTTTAAATAGCCAGTGTAGAATATACTATAATGTCATAGTTACCTCTCCCTTACCAGAGTGTATTTAAGAAATCTCATCGAAATTTCGAGGCGCCCTTTGTTGATACATTTTATACACATTCATCGAATTTTCAGGATAGCCGTTGTGTTGCGCTTCTTTTTTTATTTCAGCCGGTTTTTTGTTTACGTGTTGCGTTTATCGGAACGATTAATTCAGAAGGTTTCGTAATTTTTTTGGGGGCATTAAATGAGTTATATGACAATACAAAATAATTATAGAAATTCTCTAATAACATTGCAACATTTTCATTTTAGCTGGCCTGAGTATTTATCTCAAAATTATTTTCTGAAATTGCATTAGCGACAAATATGAAATCTTGTCATCGAGAAATTTTGCAAAGCCCATAAAACTTTTACCAGACTACACGTCATCTCTCGCAGCAACTGCAAACAGAAGTCGCCTGAACGAAAGCCGCAAAGGGCTTTGACACCACAAACGACGGTACTACCATGTGACGATGCCGATGCGGCACAGAGTTACATAATTCATTAATTTATGAGTACAAGAACTCCATGAATTTTTCATTGTTGATTGGGTTCAACGGAACACAAAAAGAAATCACACACGATTGATTTTCTTAGACTTGCGATCATTTTCATAATTTATGCGGTGCATTACGAAGGACCTTGCCTTGTCAATGGCCTCATCCAATTCATTAGACTGGTGAGTTTGAAGACCTTTCGATAGGAAGAAGTTCATCAGTCCCATGGGGACGAACGACCTGAGGGAATGTAAAAAAGGGTCGAGGTACTTTATGGTGATAAGTACTGACAGGGCATTTGTCGTTCGAAGTGGTCCGGTGGTAGTTGAATATATTTAATTTAAATAAGTTGTTTAAATACAAAAAATTTTCCCTAATGAATTTTGTGTAGCGATTTGGGACAGCACTTTTGTATGTTTAAAATAAATGTTTAAATTATAGTTGAGCCGTAACCAAAATACGAAACTGCCTGTCCTTGTCAATGGCCTCATTAGAATCATCAGATGCTTAAGTTTGAAGACCTTTCAATAGGAAGAAGTTCATCAGTCCCAAGGGGAAGAACGACCTCGGAGAATTTAATACACTCTTCGAGGTACTTTATGGCGATAAGAACTGTCAGGGCATTTGTCATTCGGTCTGAGCTGGTGGTTGGTGAATATATTTAATTTAAATAAGACTGCTTAAATACCAGAATTTTTCCCTAATGAAATATGCGTTGGGATTTAGAACAGCACATTCGGAATAGTTCAAATAAATGTTTAAATTATAGTTCAGCTGTAACCAAAATATGAAATCGCCGGCTACCGTCCTTGTCAATGGCCTCATTATAATCATCAGATGCTTGAGTTTGAAGACCTTTCAATAGGAAGAAGTTCATCAGTCCCAAGGGGAAGAACGACCTCGGAGAATTTAATACACTCTTCGAGGTACTTTATGGCGATAAGAACTGTCAAGGCATTTGTCATTCAGTCTGAGCTGGTGGTTGGTGAATATATTTAATTTAAATAACGCTGTTTAAGTACCAGAAATTTTCCCTAATGAAATATGTGTAGGAATTTTGAACAGAACATTCGGTATATTTAAAATAAATGTTTAAATTAGAGTACAGCTCTATATGAAACCAAAACATGACATCGTTAAGTGCCCCGCTTTCGGGGAGTAGGTTTACGTGCCCAAGGTCATAGCTGTTTCTGACTGTTCCGGATTCGTATGGTATCTTTTTTCAAAAAGTTTGGTGAAAGAGGTTTTGTGTAAACTTTTTTTATCAATTAATACTGTAAACATTTTTGCAATTTTTTAAGATTTACCAAGAAACAAACTATTTGACGGGATGTAAAATCGATGTTAAGTATTTTTAAAATGCTTAGAGGGCGGGTTATTCATTTCGAGGAATCGCTAACCAAATGAACAGAAACCCAACTACTGTTATGAGATCTTGTCAAGCGTAGTTTGATTTCCGACAACTCTATCACGCACCGCTGAGCTTCTACGGCAACAACTACAGTGGTACACTCTTCTCTGTTAAATATCGATTCAGCTTGGGTGGACATGATGGCCGAAGAACCGTTAGACGACCTCGAGGCGAAAGACGTCAACCTCAATTTGATGTGAGCAACATATACATCGAATAGTATTCTTTTACCTTAATGGGCTCATGGATCCCAAATTTCAACAAGATAATGCTCGGCCTCATGTTGTTGGAGTTAGTTTAAACTTTTGGAAGAGATGAATGTGAATCTGTTGCCATGTCCGATCAAATCCCCCGATCTTTCGCCTATAGAACATGTTTATATACAGGTGGCTTGGGATAGTATTCCTCATAAGAAATAGACAACCTTATTGAATCAATGCCAAGACCTGGTGGGTTGTTAAATCGTGTTCAAATTTTAATCATTAACTCATTATAGCTCCATGTTTTACCAAAACTATATTAAATTTAAACATCTCCTTCAGGGTATTGCGAATTCTTATCAGTATTAAGTTTATTCCACGTCCTAACCTTTCTGTAATAGTTATCAATTGAGTCAATTTATATTTCAGTTAATTTTGACTTTTGATTTTTCATTAAAGTTCCCATCCCAGGCTCTGTATTGATTACTAGAAAGTTGCTGTCGAAAGATGAACAAATCTCGAATTTAGTGGTAGCAAATACCTTTATGGAAGTGTTTGAAGCCTACTCTCCTATTGGACGAAAAGCTGTGGAACCTTTGGTGTGTCACAAATGTAAAAACACAGTTTTGCACCCTAACACCAAACCTTTATTTTAAACACTCAACGCCGTTTCAACAACTCTAAGTTGTAATCTTCAAGGAGTAAACCCAGTTTTGGGTTTACCCCTTGACTGTGTTTTTACATCTCCTATTGGAGTGATTTAGAAGTACAGGTATTAGATCGAACTAGGGGTCTTAGCTTGCCTACTATCCTCATCTTACTAAAAGGCTGATATAAAGGAATTACACAGTCGAGATCTAATTGGTGTCCCATATTTCATTAGATAACTGCCTTGGTGTCTTCAAGCGGCAAACCCAAAGTCGAGGTGAGATATGTTGATGGCACATTTGTCATCTGGCCACACGAACAAGCGGCTCTACAATTGTTCGTTAACCATATCAATGACCATCATTCCGACATTAAATTGAATCCATAGGATCACTTCCTTTCTTGGATAACTTGGTTTCACGGGTATCAAATGGCCTTGGTGTCTTCAAACGGCAAACCCAAAGTCTAGCTGAGATATGTTGATGACACATTTGTCATCTGGCCACATGGACAAGAGGCTCTACAATTGTTCGTTAACCATATCAATGATCATCATTCCGACATTAAAGTGAAGCCATAGGATCACTTCTTTCTTGGATGTCTTGGTTTCACGGTTATCAAATGGCCTTGGAGTCTTCAAACGGCAAACCCAAAGTCTAGCTGAGAAATGTTGATGACACATTTGTAATCTGGTCACATAGACAAGAGGCTCTACAATTGTTCGTTAACCATATCAATGACCATCATTCCGACATTAAAGTGAAGCCATAGGATCACTTCCTTTCTTGGATGTCTTGGTTTCACGGTTATCAAATGGCCTTGGTGTCTTTAAGCGGCAAATCCAAAGTCTAGCTGAGATATGTTGATGACATATTTGTTAACTGGCCACATGGACAAGAGGCTCTACAATTGTTCGTTAACCATATCAATGACCATCATTCCGACATTTCAGTGAAGCCATAGGATCACTTCCTTTCTTGGATGTCTTGGTTTCACGGTTATCAAATGGCCTTGGTGTCTTTAAGCGGCAAATCCAAAGTCTAGCTGAGATATGTTGATGGCACATTTGTCATCTGGCCACACGAACAAGCGGCTCTACAATTGTTCGTTAACCATATCAATGACCATCATTCCGACATTAAAGTGAAGCCATAGGATCACTTCCTTTCTTGGATGTCTTGCTTTCACGGTTATCAAATGGCCTTGGTGTCTTCAAACGGCAAACCCAAAGTCTAGTTGAGAAATGTTGATGACACATTTGTCATCTGGTCACATAGACAAGAGGTTCTACAATTGTTCGTTAACCATATCAATGACCCTCATTCCGACATTAAAGTGAAGCCATAGGATCACTTCCTTTCTTGGATGTCTTGGTTTCACGGTTATCAAATGGCCTTGGTGTCTTTAAGCGGCAAATCCAAAGTCTAGCTGAGATATGTTGATGACATATTTGTTAACTGGCCATATGGACAAGTGGCTCTACAATTGTTCTTTAGCCATATCAAGGACCGTTATTCCGACATTAAATTAGCAATGGAAATTGAATACATAGGATCACTTCCTTTATTGGATATCTTGGTTCCACGGCCGCCTCAGATGCTTAGTGTATGGAAAACTAACACACACTCCTAGATATCTTCATAGCCAGCCTCAACACCATTCAGCTCATAAAAGTTTAGTTATGAACGTCTTGGTACATCGAGCTATCTACATATTGAGTCAGAAGTTAATTTGGGTACAGTGTAATTTAGTAAACAACAGCTAGTCATTTGGGGACTAAACTACAATTGATCCTTATAGAGCGTTTCAGCTCAAGAAGAACGTACTTCCTTCGTGTTTTCACGTGTGTTTTCACCACAAGTTGCCGATAGAGACTAACAAATATAAAAATTATGAGTGTCCCTGCTATGAAAATTATAGGTTAACAGTTTGAGTTCACGGAATACTGCTGTAATTTATACTTATACACAGGTTTTACAGTGCATCTAGTTTACCTGACCAATGTCACACCATATATTAATAACCTAAACTTTATATAAATAATGCAATTATTTCTACATTGTTTTCCTTATCACAAGTCCCACAAACAAAATGCTTAACATCCTCGATGCACGATAACCAATCTAACTTTGAATTGTTTTCATTTTAATTGTCGCTATTTTGTTTTGTTATTTTTGTTCTATCGTGACATGACTGATAAAATAGAGTAAGTAATTGGATTAGTCAGAGGTTATTTTCGTTGGAGTCACGCTATGCGATAGTTACATCATTTCAAGAAATATGAAAAAAGAGCGGAGGATGATATAGTTTCACCAGGATCTAAGGCGAAGCCACTATTCCAGTTTTAGAAACGAGCTTGTTTAGTTTAATATTCTTTTAATGTAGCTTAGCTTTTGACATGTTACGAAATAAATGATTTTAAATATACTCCAGAAACATTTAGAATGGTTGGTTAGTACGGTTGTTTTACTATTGAAGACGAGTTTGAGTTTAATATTACGTTATTGTTGCTTCAACTTCCAAGGCTTGTTTCCGAAATTATAAAGGGTGGGCTTGTGAATTAGGATATGGTGAATGTTCAATATTTTCATAAATTGTTTCTTATTATCTTAATTTGATTTGAATAAAGTTGGCGTTTTCGTTCTTAAATATTAAAAAAATCTGGTCCAGGGCATTCAGATTTTCCTCTTAACAAGATCGTACAAGTCAGAAAAAGTCGCATGAGAACAAGTTTCGGTAAAGTCAGTTCTTGCTACAACGTATCTTTGGGACTATATAAATGTAGAGTTAAATATAGTTCTAGATATAGACAAATAGATATATATATATATATATATATATATATATATATATATATATATATATATATAGAGATGTACGAAAAAACCAAAAATTCACTAATTGAATAATGACTATTAAGCAAAATGTCAATGTGTTTTCACGTTAAACTGAAGCAGTTTTATTTGGGCCGTGTGTTTATATACTTTCGCCAAAGTTCGCAGGGTCGTTGATTGGTCGGTGTTGGCTGTCGCTGTCGTTTCGGTTGCGTCGCTTGTTAGCAATTTTGTTTTGTTGACGCTCATTGTGTACAAGATCTCCAGCCACCCCAATATCCCACTCCAACCTATATTGAAACCATCATATGTAACTGCATACAGGCCATCAAATATAGGACTTCATTTATAAAAATTTTTAAATCACGCTGTATAATTCTAATTCCACTCCAGCATTTATTTCCAACAACCCCTATCATTCTATTAATATTTTATAACAACTTTGTATAAAAATAATTCTACCCTTTCCTATATTTCAACTAATCTATACAATTAACTGTTTAAAGGCTAGCCTAAATAAATTTCTTAAATGATCATATATATAAACTAGCGGACCCGACAGACGTTGTCCTGTCCCATGTAAACTTTTAAAAATTAGCTGTAACAATATAATCTGAACGCCATCTATCAGACGTAACTGAAACTAAAGCGCACTCTTAAATATTTGACACAGCGACTACAGCGCAGTCTGCCGGATCCTATGTAAGTTGTGCTAATATAAACAACAATTTTTAAACAAATAATTTAACTAAAAAAACAATATCTAGTTGACCGTATTGTCGAAAATCATGCCGATTTGTTGTACTTTGTTTCTGGAAAACTTTAGTGTTTTGTTCAATTGTCACTGAAGTGTACATTTTCCGTGAATGACCTGGACTATCAGGTCATTATTTTGTTCCCACATACAACCCTCTGTTTATATTAATATTTATTTACCGTAACTCAACTACGGTATTATCATTGCCTTATTTAATTCAAGGACGTTATCGTTAAAAATACACAAAGTACTATTAATGCAATGATATATATCCATCGATATATTTTATTGAGCTTTTATTGTAAACGATTTTTTAAGAGGCGTTATTTATAGAAGATATCGCTAGTTGAAGATGAACAAATTGTTTACCAATCGTGTTTAAATATAGCAACAGCTGTTACATTGCATTGGTTAATAATGTATTTTTGATGCATTAGGAAAGTGATCGGCTAAATGGATTTGTTTTCGCTCTCAATAATGCAGTTAGCGTGAGGAATTTTGCGATCGAAAATTCTCAAAATAGGACAGCTGCATATTATAAAAGAGGTTAAAAATATTAGCATTATGAGTTATTTTAATGGTACGAATGAAAACATTTTAATTCATTGTTAGTAGATCACAACTGAATTGTTATTATTTAAAGGCTATTTGAAATTTTTGTGTTCGGAAATATTGATGAATTAGCTAATGTCTGTCTATACAGGGTGACCCAATGAAAACAAGCCACCTGGATATTTTTCTAATCTGTGATGGTATTGGCGAATAATTATAATTTTATAGATTTTTTTGTTATTATGACAAGGAAGTTGAAACTGACAATGGAAATTAAATCATTTTATTATAGCAGATGTTCGATATGGCTTCATTGTATTGCCTGTTTGACGAAGAGCATAATTTCGACTTTAATTTAATTTTTGAGGTGCCCCTTTGTGTAATATTTCTCATATATGAATAAATTTAATAAATTCTTTAGTTAAAAAGAAAATTGAAATTATTGTTTTTTGTGTTTTAAGAAATAATTGTGTTAGAGAAACTGCTTGTAATTTCAATGAAATGCATGCTTAAAGACCCATAAGGCATAAATACTTTACTAAATTGTGGAGCAAATTCAATGAATTGGGAGCCGTGGTTAACAAGAAACGGGAGCCAAGTAGCAAGTACGATTATTAGGACGTGTTGTACCCGAACTGAAAAAATCTTTAAGACAAACTAGAACCTCTATTGAAACCTCCTTTTATTTAAATGATGAGGGAAATTGTTATAACTGCCTATACTGGAGTAACGTTAATCCACAGTTATTTAGATACACTCATACTCAGCTACCTCTACATCTAAGTGTGTGGGCTAAAATATTAGATGATCATATCGTTGATCCTTTTTCACTTGTAGATCAAAGAATAACTGAAAATTCTGAAAGTAGATTCTGCATAGTAGTATAGTAATAGGTGGTGGTTAAAAAATACGTGAAAAATAATTATATAGGGTAACCCTTAAATATATAGGACAGTGGGGCAGAGTAGAATTATTGTTATACAGGTTGGCTAAAAAATTAATAAGCAGACGGGGGGTTGAATTATATGCTGGATTACAATTATAGTTATAAAGAGTGATTAAAAACATTGTAGAATAAAATAGTATATTTCAGAGCTCACTAGCAGTTGCATTTACATGATGGTTGCAATATAGAGTGGAGAATAATAAAAGTTATAGGTGATTGCAAAAAAATATATAATTATAGGGTTCCCAAACGGAGTTAAGGTTGAAATATTAGGCAGAATAGAATAGAAGTAGAATTATTTTTTTGCCTGTTTATTGGGTTCTCTCTCCTCAATTTTTTGCCAGCAACAGATAAGTATTTGAAAATTGTATATGAAAAACAAAGTGTAGAAAGGCAAAATCGTAAAATTGCACGGATTACTAGCGGTCTGTACAGAAATTCTTCCTCACAGTTATTCTGAGAGAAAAAGATCAACCAGTATTCCTGTATATAAGTAGTGTATTGTATATTGTCTTATAATTATCTGTGTTTGGAGAAGTTTCAACTCCGACTCTGCCGTTGTCAATCGCTTACAGAAAATCTGAACTAACAACAAAATCATCATTAAAGCGATTTTTTTTTAGAAAAAAACGTCGAAATACAATACTAAACGGTTGACTACAACTCTAGAGTCGGAGTTGAATCGTCTCTGGACACAGATGAGTATAACACAATCTACAATACACTATTTATATACAGGAATACTGGTTGAACATTTTGTAGATATATCTTTCTCTCAGCATACCGATTTGAATCAATTTTGCTGTACGTGTTTTTTTTTGGCACGCTAATCACGAATTTTGAGCAAACCGATTAAGTTTCAAAAAGATGGTAAGCCATCTTGAATCCTCCATCTTGCTCACAACAAAAATCAAATCTGCCCTCAGATTCATGATCAACGTTCCAAAAAAGTTACGTATAATAAATTTCATCCAAACCGGTCGATTTTTAAAAAAATCAGACCACGGATTCGTAATCAAAAAACCCTCGTATATCAGATTTGCTGCAAATGTATTGAAAATGTAAATTGCAAAATGAAAGTTTGATTTATGACATTTCAGTTGACATAAGAAAAAATTTGTTGTTTTATATATATATATAGGTAGCACAAAATATTCTAAAGATCATGTATTACGGATAAACAGCTTTCATATTCGAAGAATTTGCCTTTGGAATTTACAAGTGCCGTTCCTGGATACGACTTTGTTATAAGATGCGATCAAAAATTCTGTTGTTTCAGTGATCCCATTAACGTCATAAGGGAAAATCTAGGAAAACCCTTATGAACTATCCTAGATACGATTGAATTCTACAGAAGTAGAAGCGATACAATCTTCTTCATTCAAAAGAATTAAGCAGATTCTTTCATTTTTCGTTTTGTGTTATGTTATTCTTTGGGAAATATAGTTGAATTGTCACATTGTATTTTATGACCTAGGTCAGAAGCATGTTCATATTTTATTTTTCAAATTGTCGTTTCTTTATGTAATTCTTCTGTTCAATTATTCGTACGTTTAATAGTATCGATGCTTCTCCAATATAAAATTTATGACTTTAATGGGATCACTGAAATAGCAGAATTCTTTGATCGCATTTTTAGCGAATGCGCTATCTCATAACAAAGTCGTACCATTAGTACCTAGGAAAACCACTTAAATTTTAAAGGGAACTCTTTCAAATTCTTCCAATTTAAAACGAGTTTAACCATAATACATGATCTTTAGAATTTTTTGTGCTACATGTATTTATAATAATTTGGTCAAGTGCGAGTTGGACTCGCATACTTAGGGTTCCGTACCACCTTAAAGATTCGAATATTCCAGTTTCAGACAAGCGGGGAATGAGTGCATTTTTTTATACTTACCCTTATATCTTTTAAAGGAAGCGTTTTAAATTTATAAAAAATATACACTTTGATTTTCCACACATAGACTTTTTATTTTATCTATATGTATTTAATTTTCTAATTTGGCCCCCAAAAAGCAACATTAGAGTTTTATATTATATTTTTATTTAAACTGTCAGAAATGCCTTTTATAATCTACTGTCTGAGTTTTGAGGCTCTGTAGATTGGAAGAAAAACGGCAAAATAGGTCAAATTTTAAATTATAAATTATTAAATCTGTTATTCAAATTATTTAAAAATATAAATAAAATATATTTTCAAATTTTAAATAGTGTAGTATCTAAAGAGGGAATTAAGTCGATGTTTAATATTTTTAATATCTTTTATACATATGATTTAAAAATGTGATATATTTGTAATTCACATAATGAGCCTTTTATCTGATATATTACATGGTGCGTTTGAAAATTGAATCTTTATTTTATATTTAATTGTATAATTTGTCCTTAAAATTACTATGGGGGTTTTCTAGTAATTTATTTTCCGTTTAATTCTATTATTTGGAGGCCAAATAATAGAATTAGATATTTTTGTTCATATTTTTCCTATAAACAAAAAAAAATGAGGACTTAGAGTTTGGGGAATAACGGGGAGAATGGGTAATTTTTTTAAAATATTTTTTTAATATATTTTAAAATATTCATTTAAAAAAATTAATATTTTTGTTAATATCTTTTAATTAATTTATTTTAAAAATATGAAAAAAATATATTTGTTTTCGTCATAATGAGCCCTTTCATTTGATATATAACATGATGGGTTAGAAACAATTTTAATTTTATATTTTCCATTTAATTCTGTAATTGGCCCCTCAAAAATAAAAGTAGAGATTTCTCCTTATTTTTCCAGTAAACTTCAGGTCAGAACCTATAAATCTATTTTTTTTTCAAAACTTTATGTTTTATAGTTTCGGAGATAAGAGGGGGGAATGGGTAAATTTTGGTATATTTTCGTTAAAATCTTTTTAAATATATATTTTTTTAAATATGAAAAAAATATATTTGTGTTCCTCAGAATGAGACCTTTCATTTGATATATTACATTTTTTTTAATTTTCATTTAATTCTATAATTTGCCCCCCAAAATTAACATTAATGGTTTCTCCTTAATTTTCCTGTAAAGTTCAGCCAACGCTCTATATTTCCTATTTTTTTCAAAATTTTAGGCTCAGTAGTTTCGGAGATCAGGGGGGGACGGTCTATGTTTTTAGTTTTCCCCCCCAGAAGTACCCCTAAAATCAAATTTTTTTCTTTTACGATATGTAGTCCTGATCGGGTCACCAAACTATACATTGATACCAAATTTCAACCTCTTCCGTCCAGTAGTTTATAGTATTATAAGGATATCCGTATATTGTATATACAGAACCCTAAAAAACAACAATTTTTATTCTTATGTCAACTCAAATGTCATAAATCAAACTTTCATTTCGCAGTTTACATTTTCAATACATTGACAACGAACTCAGAACTTCAATATACAACTTTTTATTTCAATTGTGGTGTTATTCCCAAGAAGACATAAAAATTAAATGTTGTTGCTTAGGTATTAAAATTCCCTCAACTCAACGTTCAAGAAGATTAATGAAAGTTCAGCATAAGTGAAGTGAAACCAATATCGTCAACTTATTTATCTACTTCCCTCACCAATTTTTTTATAGCGATTAAGAAAAGTTACCAATAGCCATGCTTGACGTAATCGATGTGAAGAATCTCCACAAGGTTTACATCCGGTAATCGAAAAGCTAACGCTTCTCATAAATAAATAAATAATTTATTTATCGACCGGTAGCATTCAGCTATTTCCACCAATCAAGGAAATACCGTACTATTAGAAAGGGCATTGCCATTTCGTCTAAGGAACTTCAAGAAATTCTGAGCACCCTGATAAAAATTCATTATGCAGCTAATCTGGTATGATCGGCGGCTTGGTGTCATGAATGTTACAATAATGAAGGTGGTTTGGAGGGTTTATATATTAGGGAAATAAATTAATGTCAATTATGTTCCATGATTTAGGGTTCCTCTCGAACTTTAATTAATTGAGTTTCTCAAAATACACTGACAAAGAAATCACAACAGCCAGAAGGAGATGTTTAAATTCAATACTAGTATTGTTTTGGCAAAACATAGATGCTATAGTGTGGAGTAAATGATTAAAATTTGAATAAATAATACCTAGGGGTGTAATTTTTTATCCCGACTTGACCATACAATGTATGGCATCACACTCCCTCTAAGGCATGCATGACGTGCCTTTAGGGGAAAATTCACTAAACCCCAGATATCCTAGATATCAAAGGGTTTAGCTCTGTGGGACCCCTTGCCAGGTTTTCAGGCCCGTGGTTGGAGTCGTGGCGGCAGTTTCCCATGAATTTCAAGTTGTTTTCCAAGAGACTTTATCTACCAAACATATATCTAATCTATTGTAAGCAACATTACGATCAGTCAGTATCGTGCGGTCCTACTACAGCTTGTAGTTGTTATTTTCTAAAACAGATTCTAGTTTGTATTTATAGTATGGTAATCTCACCTACTGTGATAATTCAAGTTTCAGTGTTAGTTCCTGGTGCAGTATTTTTGCCACAGCCTCGTGACGTTCTTTGTATCCAGTTCCAGCGAACGCTTGACAACCTCTTGTGATATGCTGGACAGATTCAGATGTTTGAAAACCGTACCTGCATCTGTCGTTGTTAAGAGAAGGGTCTTTAACGATGTCATTTAGATAGTTCTTAGTTGAAATTACTTGATCTTGGATTGCCAATATAAAGCCTTCCGTTTCAGGAAACATATGATTAGAGATCAACCAATTGTTCGACGCTGCACTGTCGACATAATCTTGGTTGACATAATTTATATGTCTTCCATGAAGGAGCTTCTCTTTCCATTTCAGCAGTTTCTGATCAGTGGTCTAGTAATGTGTGTAATTGGACGTGTTGTTGTCTTAGTCGCAGTGGTGTTGGGTCATCAATCTGGCATATGACTCTGGGTAGATCAGAAAATTCTGGGAGTTTCTGGAACACAAAATAGAAATTTGTTGATCTAATAGTTTGTTAAATCTGCCAATCCTCTTCCTCCTTCATAGTATGGCAAAGTTGTACGTTCGACAGAGCTCTTTGGATGATAATTTTGAGCTTTTGTTAGTAAAACTCGAACTTTTCACTGTAATTGTTCAATATCAGTCTTGCACCAATTAACTATACCGAAAGAGTATCTAAGCACTGAACACGCATAGGTATTAATAGCCTGAAACAGGTTTTTATTGTTTAGTTTTGGTCTTACCCTTCTATAAACCTCGGCTGATACGTCCTTTTTCATGGTCAAGTGATCTATACGTTGAGCCTGCTTTATTACAAGGAATTTATAAGTATGACCTTCTACCATAGATTCAATTGAGGTGCCATCTCCCATTTCGTAGTTCCCTTGGTGTATTTTGCCTTTAACTATATTAATAATTCGACATTTGTCTAGGCGAAATTTCATATGGATGTCACTAGAGAAAGTTAAAGACAAGCCATTATTATTGTTATTATTCATGCTTTTGTAAAATTTGATTTAATCGATAGGCAGAATGGATGTTACTAATAAAGACGCGATTCATAATTTTGTTAGAATTAAATTGTTTTTGGGCGATAAAAATCACGTTCTCAATAAAATTGGTAGAAAAAAATTGGAAATATGAAAAATTGTAAATTAATAAAAATTTTCATGGCGAAAATATACTCTCTTCGAGGTGTCATTCCTTTGTACGCAAGACAATATATATTACATATCAATATAATACATTTTGTTTCTGGTTAGGGAACCTTCATCAGTTGCGCTTCCCACAATTGAATGTCCTCTCGAACACTTCTTTATGCATTTGATGCATTTCGTTAAATTTGAAGACGCGAGATATAAAGACTGACATCTAGGATTTTCGAGAGAATCAGTACACAGAGGTTCCGAATCTGGAGCCGTTCCGTGTAATTGCTGTTCTCTCTCAACTCCTAGGACAGAAACAATATGTATAATATTGATATATAATATATATTGTCTTGCGTACAAAGGAATGACACCTCGAAAAGAGTATTCAATATCTCTGACAGGTGAAGTAACCTGAAAAAATTTTATCGTGACATTCTGTCCTAGGAGTTAAGGGAGAACAGCAATTACACGGAACGGCTCCAGATTCGGAACCTCTGTGTACTGATTCTCTCGAAAATCCTAGATGTCGGTCTTACATCTCGCGTCTTCAAATTTAACGAAATGCATCAAATGCATAAAGAAGTGTTCGAGAGGACATTCAATTGTGGGAAGCGCAACTGATGAAGGTTCCCTAACCAGAAACAATATGTATTATATTGATATATAATATATATTGTCTTGCGTACAAAGGAATGACACCTCGAAGAGAGTATTCAATATCTCTGACAGGTGAAGTAACCTGAAAAAATTTTGTAGTGACACTCTGTCCTAGGAGTTGAGAGAGAACAGCAATTACACGGAACGGCTCCAGATTCGGAACCTCTGTGTACTGATTCTCTCGAAAATCCTAGATGTCGGTCTTACATCTCGCGTCTTCAAATTTAGCGAAAATATGTCGAAAATGACAAAATATTATCAAAAAACTCCAAATTGTTATTAATATTTAGATTTTTAATCATTAAGTGACAAAACAGTGATGAAAACCACTGAAATGTTTAACATGTCAAAACTATTCTATTATGTGGATAATACCCAAAAATTCAATATACCTAGTGTCAGAAAATTATGAAATTAAACAGCCTGACTGTGGAATTAAAACTGTACATTGTATTTCTGTGGAAAATAAGTTAATTGTAAACAAATAGGGACATTGTTATGAATTTCTCGGTTAAATACAACAACATACACATTTTTAACATATTTTTCAACTTGGGATTCATATAAATTGTCGTTTTCTAAAACAACAAACATTCATCTCTCAATGTAATTAACAGAACGAATTACTCGTTTAATTTTTTCCTTTCCGAGCGATAGTAAATATATTCAGGCTGACAGCAGAAAGTACACGCTAATAGCTCTTCAAACATTATCTGTACAGGAAAAGAGTGTTTACTGTTAGATTACGATATCTATTAGCAATTACAGGTTAACAAGTTTTGTACTTGAAAAAAAATTGTTTTTGAATAAACGCTGCGATAAATAATGAACAATAAATTAATTATTCGAATGAATATATGATGTGACTATTAATAACGAGAGATTGTATCGTAAGAGAAACAGCGTATGGACGTCTTGTGTGTTGTATACACGTATAAATGTGAATGCATTTTAGATAAATCTTAGCATTTTTGAATTAATTTCTCACGGAGTTTTGAAGCGAAAGCTTCTTAACGGAGGCCTATAGTTACACCTACGATAACAGATGAATTTGGTAGTGAAACGGAAAAATTGCAGTTCCGACCGACACGACACCTCCGACGTGCACGGCACTTCTTTGACCTTTAAAAACACATACAACTCAGGTTATACAGTGATGGGCAAATGTGTGGAACCAAGCAAATATCTCGGGAATTATTAGAGATATCATAATGAAATTTGGAAGGTGGATACTGCAGTAGATTGCCAATTTGTTTCCAATTTTTTTTACAATTTTGATCATCCTGTTTTACCGGAAGTAATGTCGATTTTAAAATTTGCAATGAAACACCCTGTATAGTATTTTAGTTTCTGATGAAACATTTTATTGCGAATACAAAAATATTGGGTTTGATATTGTTTACTTCAATACCTACCGAGATATTAACAGAAAAGTAACTAAGGAAAGCAAAAATTCGATGATAGCTAAACTCATTTCATTTACGCAAGATATAAACAAACCGCTCGGTAAGGATTTGTATTTCTATTGTCCAATCGGTTGCATTATACCGTCACAGCCAACAGCACTGCTTGTTCCATAGTCGAATTACACGTGCGTTTGTTTAAATCAGGCGCAAATTAAATATAAATTAAGTTTAGTAGTCCATGAAATTCATTGCAGAAGTAACAGTAGTTGTTCAAAATAAGTTATTAGTTTTTTTTTATTTGAACGTAAAAAGATTGTATTGTTTGAATTTGATCGTAAAGTGGCCGAATTAAGTGAAACAGAAATAATAGAATATTAGTGATAACTGGGTATGGGGAGAGGAATAGGACGCATCAAGAAGTTTGTGACCTTTTTAACATTGTTCATCCGAATACAAAAATATCCCGTTCAGTAGTGACGAAAACTTTGCGAAGGTACGACACAAGTGGAACAGTTAACAATTTACCAAAAAGTGGACTGTTAAAAAGTGCAAGTAACGAAGGTGTAGCTCAAACTGTTGCTATATCTTTGGAAGAAAATACTCACTTATCCACTACCGACTTCGCCAATATGCATGGCATTAGCCGTAGTTCAGTAGGAAGGATATTAAGGCGAGAAAAATATCATCCATACAAAATTCGCCTCGTTCAAGAACTCTCCAAAGACGATTTCGACAGACGTTTGCAATTTTGTGAAACAATGATGGATATGTATAACCGTGATAATAATTTTATAAGAAATGTGGTGTTTTCAGACGAAACTACATTTTGTTTAAATGCTACGGTTAATCGACATAACTGCCGCTACTGGTTGCAAAGTAATCCTAATTGGGTACAAGAGGCTCATACACAACATCCCCAAAAATTGAACGTTTGGGCCGGCATTTATAACAACAGAATCGTGGGACCCTTCTTCCTACAAGAAACTTTAACCGGAGGTATTTACAGCTCTTGGAGATACAAGTTATTCCGGCATTGACAAATGGACAATTACCAAATAATATCTAGTTTCAGCAGGATAGAGCACCACCCCATTACGCTCGCCTTGTTCGAGATAATTTAGATAGGACATTTCATCACAGATGGATTGGAAGAAGAGGTACTTATGAATGGACTGCACGAAGTCCCGACCTTAATCCACTAGAGTATTTTCTATGGGGTTACTTAAAGTCTAAGGTTTATGTTGATAGACCAAATAATTTGCAAGAATTAGCTCCAAGAATAACTCAAGACATCCAGAGAATTACACCAGAAGTAATAGCTAATGTTAAAAGAGAATTTAAAAACCGACTTGCTTATTGTCAAGAAGTAAACGGTGCTCAATTTGAACATCTAATACATTAAGTTTAGTTATGTTTATGTAATGTTTTGAATATCACTTTGATTTAGTTAATAATTATGATAATGTATTTCTTTAATGGATATTAGATTTTGCCTTTCCTTAATTACTTTTCTGTTAATATCTCCGTTGGTATTGAAGTAAACAATATCAAACCCGATATTTTTGTATTCGCAATAAAATGTTTCATCAGAACCTAAAATACTATACAGGGTGTTTCATTGCAAATTTTTAAATCGACATTACTTCCTGTAAAACAGGAATTTCGAAATTGTAAAAAAAAATTGGATACAAATAGGCAATCTACTGCAGTATCCACCTTCCAAATTTCATTTTGATATCTCTAATAATTCCAGAGATATTTTCTTGGTTCCACACATTTGCCCATCACTGTATATTAAGAGCCTCTTTTTCTATAGAAAATCAATAAATTTCCTGATATTTTAAATTAGAGATTTGACATACGTCCGCAACCACATCAAAAAAAAAGTTCCAGCGTACCAAGCTTATAGATAACGGATCAAACGATGCCAAACTTATAAACTTATCTAGGGAATAAATTAAACAAGTGTCTAGCTGAAACTATTAAATAACAAGTTCAAGAAATGTCCAGAATGACGCTAGTGTAGAAAGAGGGTACGTTTAAGCACTCTCTGGGAAAGAACACCACAAGTCACGAAATTTCTGTATATTTCCAAACGTTTCGAAGTCTAGATACTACTAGAGATCATATAATAATAAGGTTGCTTTCAACTTTGAAAAGTTTGTAAAGGGTGATCTTCAGAACTTTATGTGGCGCTCCTTGGTGCCACTTCGTGATTTAGAATTGTCGGTACGCTTATAATGTAATTCGAGTGTGGTTAGCTGTATAAACTCTTTACTACCTACATATGAAGCTTCACATACATTTTGAATTTTTCACATGAACTCTTGTTTCTCAAAGTACAATCTCCCACCCAAGAATTAGCCAAGTATTTAGACTAAACCCTTTAACCTGTACTCGAGCATCCTAGTTAGCTTTGATGTTGTATCTCTTTTCACCAATGTCCCTATTTATCATCCGGACAACGCTGCGCGCATAATTCGTCAATCTCAACAACCCCCGACTACACCAACTCCGTCAGGAACAGACCCTCAACACCGGAAAGCCTTCTTTCCCTACATTCGAGGAGTCACTGACAAAATAGCACGGATTCTACAGCGACATCAACATCAAATAAACAAAGTCTTCAGTATCACTCGAACTATAGCCAACTTAACCGTGAACCCCAAAGACAAAGTACCTAACGAGGATCAATGGTTTACGAAATTCCATGTTGCGATTGACCACAAAGCTACATCGGTCGTACCAACAGACGTGTCAACCATCGAGTATATTGTTTATATACTCTCTATCTATCAGTTCGTAAAAAATCCGACTTCAGCTCTCGGACATCATCATATCCAAACAGTGCACTCAATCAACTTCGAGGACAGCAGGACTATAATATCCCTCAATTTCCATAGGGAATCCACTATTCACGAAGCTATAGAAATAGAGAAACGATCTCCCTGTCTAAACCGTTATAGCCAGATTAAGCAAACCAGACACGCCTACCAACACCCAACCAATCATCTCGCAGATCCATTCCCACGTGACAGTGCATTAGCCAAAAATTCGATCAAAGAATATTGTTAATTCAGCGATTCCATTAAAATTATAAGATAATTATAAAACCTAGAAAAAACCTTATGAGCTATCCCGATTTTGGGTTGTTCATAAGGATATGTTACCATTAGCAATTTCTTCCTTAAACATTGCCAACGAGGAACGATTGAACTCCACATAGGTAGTAGCGATACAATCGTTTTCATTTAACAAAATTAACGCAGACTCTTTTAGATTTCGTAATGTGTTGTGTTCTCCTTTGTGTAATATAAGTGAATTTTGAAATTGTATTTTATGACCAAGGTCCCAAGCATGTTCACAAATTTTGGATTTTTCAAATTGTGGTTTATAAGTGTAATTTTTGTGTTCGTTTATTCGAACCTTTAGAGGTCTAGACGTTTCTTCAATATAGAATTTTATGAATGCGATTTTGGGTATTTTGAGTTCAGTTTTTTGGTTTGTTTTTGATATAATTGATATTAGTGTACTTCTTGTTCTATTTCCCATATTTAAAACAAAAAGTACACTAAAATCAGTTATATAAAAACAAAACCAAAAAACCCAACTCAAAATAGAAAAAAAAATGTATTTATAAAGTCAGACAAATAATTTATATTGGGTGACCTATACAGAGAAATGTATAGATAATTAGAGTTACACTTATAGTTAGTGGTCCAAATAACAAAACAATAAAAAAATGTGGATAATATACAATAAAAGAAATCAGCTAGAGAGGGAGAGCTAAGAATACGATAATAATCAATAGAATTGTACCTTAAACTGATTATTGATTGCACACGGTTTTTAAACGGTTTTTATTTTAAGTCAGTTGAAGTCGGTTGTTTTTTAAATCTAGAGGATTGGAGGAGGAACTCATCATGCCGAAGAACTCGGATTCGGATACGGGTGTGACAAAATGTCTTCACTGACGACCAGGCAAATAACTATTCTTGTATTCAGGTAAAAATCGGATAGGAGATCATCATTACTCAAAGAAGAAGATTGACATGTTTATGCCTACCAGAAATGCGAGAAGAATCGTTTGTACAAAAAAACCATTACAACTTGCACCCATTTGAGGCTATCTTTGACATATATCTAGTGTTTTGACAGGAATCCATATATTAAATATGACAAATAAGAACCAAACCCATAGTGGGGATTGTTTTCATCCTCCAATTGAGAAAGCACTTTAAATCTATCGAATTGTCGTTAGCATTAATGAAAAATCAAATTTTAATTCTATTCATTGGGTTTCAACCTTGGTCGGCGTTCCATTATCCAAAGCATGGTAAGCAATTGAGTCTAAAGAGAACGGAGGTTTTCGCGGCCAGAGTCGTAGCTTATTCTGCTTTTTTCGGATTTGGACGCTGTCATTTTTTCGAATTAATTTATTTATATACCTAAACCTAACCTAACCTTTCCGGTAGGGCAGCTCATTTGGTAGTCATGTAATCAATCCCCGATGGATGGTAAAGCATGGCACCCAACATTCTCAGTGAGTGAATGGCCAGCCAGATCGCCATATTTGTCACCTATAGATTATTTTTTGTGGGGTGCTTAAATAGCAAAGTATACGCTACTAAACCGGCGAATTTAGAAGAGTTACAAGAGAGAATTGGCCAGAAGATACATTGTATACCTCCTGAAAATATTGACTATGTTCAACAAGAATTTAATAATCGTCGTGGTGACTATCAGGTACCACAGTTTCAACATTTACTTTAATCATTAACATTAAATTTAATAAAATTTAAAATATAATTCTAAGTATTTTATTTAATCTAACTACAGTAATTGATTTGTGTGTACGTAGAATGGAAAGCTCTTTCAATTAGCATTATGGAAATTGGGTGACGCCATTTAAAAGTATTGTCAATGAGGTTATATCAATTACATCACAAATAATAAAACAAAAGCGAGGCGTTAGAAGATTTTTTCGAAAAACTCTCACATTAAGAAATAATTCTTTAATAATGGAAGAAACCAAGTAAAACAGATAACTCACAGAAAACCTCCTAGTTTACCAAGACCATCAAATATATAAACAAGAAGTAATAGAGAAGCCAATCATCGTAAATAGTTTATACCTTTTATTATTTTATTAAATTCATGGAGCAAAATATAGACCTAATAGAAAAAAAATTAGCAAAATTTGTACAAAAAGAAAAAGAATTTAACAATCTCCATACTCTCAATAAGTATATTACAATTTCAAGCTACTTGACAAGTAGATATTAACTAGCGAGTAAAAATAAATGACACTGTAAGTGGTTTCAGTGAAATTAAAACAGGTTTTCCACAAGGTACCATCTTGAGTCCCCTACTATTTATTTTATTTGTAAATGACCTACTAGTTGATACACCAGAGGGAATTATATTATCTTTTGCTGATGATACGGCTGTGATATCAACAGGAAAAACATGGAATGCAGTCGAAACGCAAATGAATTACTATCTTAATTTGATAAGTAAATGGCTTGCCTTAAACAAATTGTCTCTAAATGTTGATAAAACGGTTTTCATGACATTCGGAAACTACTGCAATAGTCTTCCTCGCCATATAAATATTAAGATGAATACCAAAAAAATAAGAAGGGTAGAAACTTGTAAATACTTAGGAATTTGTTTTGACTATAGAATGAGATGGGACACGCATGTTGAATATTTAATAAATAAAACAAAATACTTAGCCTATATATTTCGGAAAATGGCTAAAATTATGTTGAGAGACTCGTTGATAATGTTATACTATGCATTCTTCCATAGTATTATTTGCTATGTTACATAGCTTGGGGAGGGATTTATTCAACTAAACAAGTTTTATTAGAACGTTTACAAAATAAACTCCTGAAAATTATATATAAAAAACAAACTTTTATCGAAAAAACACTAAATCTGAAATAAATCTTTGCTTTTGAGTCTCTTAAATAATATTATGACGTTTAAAAATAAATTTATAAAATCCAACAGTTCTACAAGAAATAGAAGTATTATGATTCCAAAAAGAAATAAAACTATAAGCAGTAAAAATAGTTATGTTAAAGCTATTAATGTTTTCAACAGCCTACCAAATGATTTGAAAACTCTAAAAAACCGTAACACTGTTAAAAAGAAAATAAACCCATGGATCTTGGCTAATATTTAAAATTTCAAATAGCAGGATAGTAAATTATAAAGGGAGAAATCGATATAAGTTCTAATTCTTTAAAGTATATATAACATAATTATTTCAACACTAAATTTGTAGGATATTAGTAATAAGATTTTAGAGGAAATTATCATTAATGTTAGTGTTAAGATTATCAGACCTGCGAACAGGTAACTGAGTTTACCTTTGCAGTGTTTATTACATTATACCTAATGTATAAGTATTGTAAACATTCTGATAAATAAATAAATAAATTATTATAACTTTTCAAAAAGCACTGAATAATCATTCTGTATTTTGAACTAGGATAGAATAAAACGTCCAATGCGTTAAATTTGACATATCAAACAGCGTCATTACAAGTTAGTTTACGACTAGGATAAATAAACGCGACTTTAATTCGCTAGATGCCATGTAAGGGAAACATGCAATTGGTCCACAGCCAATTGGATTAGAATCGCATCCGATTCTGTCATATTTCACGCAAACTTACCGATTACTTTCGGCACACTTCGTTGCATTACTTTCTCCATGATCAAATTTAAACTCATTTTGAGCCACTAACCTACCGTAAGTGTATCTCCTTTGTGCTGGTAAGCAAAAGTGTTTCGCATTTAAATATAGATGCAGCGTATGATAAATCGAGTGGCTTCGAACTTTCGCCCACTTGGATCGGAAATGTGTTTGTGTGAAATCCGCGATCTCTAAACGCGGGCCAAGCACCAATCGCGATTGGCCGTATGCCATTGAGCCACAGCCAAAAACGTTTCGCGTTTGTTTTTGGAATAGCTGAAAATACTGGTGGCATAGATCACACATATATTCGTAAAATCGAGAAAGCTCATTTGGTCGACTGTGAGCATAAATCTTCTTTAATAATACATTTATTTTTTACTTTTTTTGGTTTTCACTTCTTAGATTCTAAAATTACGTTTCTCAGCAAAAAAGAACATAAAGGGTGAGTTTTTTTTGATGATCTGTATGGGGATCTCTGAAACTAGCGGAGATAGAGCAATGGTTAAATTGGGAAAGATTTGCAGTTTTACTGGCCCAATTTAATGACACTTTCGGATTTTTGTAAAAAGTCATGACTTACTAGATATTTTGAAAAAACGAAATTCTGTAGACTTAGTCAAATCCCTCTAGCTCCTTTGTTTCTGATTTTATAAAAAAGTGTAAATATCAAAATTGAAGGGAATTGTATTCCGAACATGATTGTCATGTCCTCGTTTGCGTGACAGCTCTCGTTTTCGAGATATGACACAAACTTATCTTTTTTTTTAATGTAAACCATAGTTGGCTATGACCTCATAAAATCGGACATTTTTAGAGCTTTTCCACGATATCATACTCGATATAGTTATTCATAAAAATAACGAAGTTATGGATGATTTTCTCTCTTATTTCCACTTTTAACGTAAGTAGCCATGAAAAAGATTGTTTCACTTTGACGCCTCCTCATTTGAGAGTAATTCCATTAGTAGTGCTGAACTGACAGTCGATATTGACACGTTTTCGTGATAAAATGGAATATTCTAACGAAGAAAAACTGAATATGGTGGAATGTGATATCATATGCCATAAAAATTCAGTTCGTGCAGCTGAGGAATACTTTCATAAATATTTTAATCGTCGTCAACCTGCTCTATGTACATTTAAGAGGCTTTACAACAGTTTACGCAGATATTGATCTTTTACTAAACCACCAAAAGAGCGTAATCAAATTAACGAAGCAACACAAATAAATGTTTTGGCAATGGTAAATAAAAATCCATCTATCAACTCGAGAGATTGCGAGAAGCTGGCACATCTCAACGAAATGTACTGAAGTCGTACAAGTTCCACAAACTTTCACTTTCTCAAACTTTGCATGCAGGTGACGAACATGGACGTATTTTGTTTTGTACATGGTTTAGAGACAAGTGCCTTGACAATCCACAGTTTCCATTAACGGTGTTATGGCCAGATGAAACTAGCTGTACTAACTGCTAACCTTTCTATTTAGAACAAAGACGACCGCAGATAAAATTTGGTTTTAATGTTTGGTGTGGTATCATAGGGCCTATTATTCTGGGGCCTTTTATATATGACGAAATACTTACTGGGGAGCGCTACTTGCATTTCTTGCAATACACTTTTCAAGACATGTTGCATTATTTTAATTTGAGAACTCTTTTAGAAATTGAGTGGTTCCAACATGATGGAGCACCTGCTCATAACTCGTTATTAGAAAGGCAACAACAGATAATATCCATCCAAACTTGTGGGCCATACGTGAATGGCCACCCCAGTCTCCCGATTTGGCAGTTATAGACTATTTATATCTATCTATATATCTATTTATAGGGTGCGCTAAAAAACAAAGTATACAAAAGAAAATGACCTAAGGGGGGCGGTATTATTAGCAATTGAAGAAACTGATAGGTGGTCTGTGAGGAAAGCGGTAATCTCAATCTTTAAAACATGCAATTTTTGTCTAAATAACAATGGTGGACTTTTCGAACATAAATTGTAACCATTATTATGTGCTTTAATTTCTTAAGTTTTTAGTAAGTAAGTTTTTTGGAACAGTTATTAATAAATCAATCTATTTCATGGCTAACTACGTTAAAAGTGAAAATAAGAGAAAAAAGCATCCATAACTCCGTTATTTTTATCAATAACTATATCGAGTATAATATCGTTGAAAAGCTCTAAAAATGTCCGATTTTTTGAGATCATAGCCAACTTTGATTTCCATTCAAAAAAAGATAATTTGTGTCATATCTCAAAAACGAGAGCTGTCACGCAAACGAGGGCATGACAATCATGTTCGGAATACAATTCCCTTCAATTTTGATATTTACACTTTTTTATAAAATCATAAACAAAGGAGCTAGAGGGATTTGACTAAATCGACAGAATTTCGTTTTTTCAAAATATCTAGTAGGCCATGACTTTTTACAAAATTGGGAGGGAGAGGGAGAGGGAGAGGGAGAGGGAGAAGGAGAAGGGGTAGGAGAAGGAGAAGGAGAAGGAGAAGGAGAAGGAGAAGGAGAAGGAGAAGGAGAAGGAGAAGGAGAAGGAGAAGGAGAAGGAGAAGGAGAAGGAGAAGGAGAAGGAGAAGGATAAGGAGAAGGAGAAGGATAAGGAGAAGGAGAAGGAGAAGAAGAAGAAGGAGAAGGAGAAGGAGAAGGAAAAGGAGAAGGAGAAGGAGAAGGAGAAGGAGAAGGAGAAGCAGAAGGAGAAGTATAGGGAGAGGAAAAGGGAGAGGGAGTGAGAGGGAGAGGGAGAGGGAGAGGGAGAGGGAGAGGGAGAGGGAGAGGGAGAGGGAGAGGGAGAGGGAGAGGGAGAGGGAGAGGGAGAGGGAGAGGGAGAGGGAGAGGGAGAGGGAGAGGGAGAGGGAGAGGGAGAGGGAGAGGGAGAGGGAGAGGGAGAGGGAGAGGGAGAGGGAGAGGGAGAGGGAGAGGGAGAGGGAGAGGGAGAGGGAGAGGGAGAGGGAGAGGGAGAGGGAGAGGGAGAGGGAGAGGGAGAGGGAGAGGGAGAGGGAGAGGGAGAGGGAGAGGGAGATTTTCACATTTGGTACTAATACAACAGAATATTTGAAGATGTTGATGATGGTAGATTCAAAGCCCTCGAATATTGTGAAATCAACCAAATTTAAAAATAGTGTGTAAGAGAACAGTTAATTTTGGCAAAAATAAACCCAGAGCGTATTCCTCTAAACAAATAAAACATCCTACCAGTGTGAAAACAGATTTTCACAAAAATTGAAATGTGATTGGAGGGAAATTAAAAATATAAATTTAACAGCGCAATTACACGTGTTTGCATCTGATTCCGACAACTTTGTAGCGACGTTCTGGCAAATTGTTAATTTGCACTTTTGATATATTAATAGAGCACGTCAACTAGTAATTACGATTAAAATTTCTGGGCTCAAAATCGGATCCCTCCGAGTGGGTGGCGGGAGAATGTAAAACAATCGACACGTGCACAGAAGAAAACAAAATATTTTGTGTAACAGACATTATTTATTTACCGCCAAAACGTTCGGGAGACGCGTGTTAGACAGCAAGGTTTTGAAAACATATGACATATGAAAACGTATTTATTCTAATGTTTCTTAATCGCATTCGTTACGATTCCCTAAAAATGTTATTTTTTTCAGTAGATGTGCAGTCATAAGTGGTGTGGTGAATTTTAAATTACTACCTGCTTTATTATTCAAGAAAGAAAATTGTATCAACAACAGCTAGTTCTGAATAACAGCATTTATTCGGATATCGTTAAATGGAAGCAAATTTCAAAAAGCGGGAGGATATCAATTCAGCTTCATGCATAAAAAAGTGTCCAGCTGAAAACATTAAATAACACGTTAAAGAAGAGACCAAAATGATGCTTGTGTGGAACAATGATATGAATTACTAGATATAAAATTATGTTAATGTTAAGCCATCGGTTTTGAACTGTTTCAAAACAAAATGTCACACGTGTATATTGTTACAATGTATGCATTCTCGCCGCCCCTTCAAATAGAGGGCTTAATTTGTGAAACAAATAGATAAAACACCAAATAAAGGGATGCCAAAGAAATATCTGTGTGAGACTTTACTCAATGAAAGTTCTATTGTAATTGTTACAGAATTTTCATAAAATTAATAGTCTAGTCGTCCTACAGATTTAATTTCTACAAGCTGAACAAATGTATAGTTGATTCTGTAAGCAGGATAAACCGATATAGATGTGTCAGAAGGAAAAGAACGACCAGTCTAGTATCGATAACCTTGAGTTATTTTTGACGTTAGTGAAGTGATGTGACTTATTGACTGTATAATGCATAGAGGTATTATACTGGAGGGCAAGTGAAGTAGCGAAATTCATGTAATAGCAATAGAAAGAGAGAGAGAATAAGCGGGTCGTTCCTGATTGGTCAGTGTCAGTGGTGACGCCTACCACATCGACTATTGGTAGGGTTTTGACGGCTGTAAATTGTTAAACTTAAAAGACACGATATTTTTTTATATAATTGTGCACAAAGAAACTGCAAGATGCCCAATTATTGTATTGTTTGCAAAAAAATCTAGTCCTTTAGACGATACACGGCATTTTCATGTGTAAAAACTTTTATATCTTAACTACATATGCAGATCAGTATCATTTTAACAAATCTTACATTTGAATTTGCTCTATTAACTACAGGATTCCAAAAAACGAAAGTATGAAAAGGGCTTGGATGACTGCTATGGAAGTCTCAGAAATTGTGAAAAGTGCCAGAATCTGTAGCGATTTTAATAAAGATTCTTACCATCAGCAGTTCAGTTCCTACATTAAATACATACCAAAATATTAGTGAATATTGCAATCCAAATGAGGTTTTATTTTTTCAATACTTGTAGTGCTTGAATTCTTTAATTTCTATGAGTATACTTTCATTTTCTTTTTATTATGTATTTAATTTTCTAATTTGGCCCCCAAAAATTAACATTAGAGTTTTATTTTACTAATAAACTTTCAGAAATGCCTTTTATAATCTACTGTCTGAATTTTGAGGCTCTGTCGTTTGGAAGATAAAGGGCAAAATAGGTTAAGTTTTAAATTATAAATTATTAAATCTATTATTCAAAATATTTAAAAATACAAATAAAATATATTTTCTAAATTTAATTAGTGTAGTTTCTAAAGTGGGAATTAAGTCGAACTTTAATAATTTTGTTAATATCTTTAAAACAAATGGTTTGAAAATATGATATATTTGTTATTTACATAATGAGCCTTTTATCTGATATATTACATGATATGTTTGAAAATTGAATTTTTATTTTCCATTTAATTGTATAATTTGTACCTAAAATTACAATGGGGGTTTCTGATATTTTTTTTATAAATTTCAAGTGAGCCCAGTACCCCTAATTAATTTCAAAATTTTAGGTAGTATGGTTTGGAAAATAAAGCGAGAAATTCGAATGTTTTATATTTTCATGTTAATATCTAGTAAACAATTAATTTTAAAAATATGAAAAATATATATTTGTATTCCTCATAATGAGCCCTTTCATTTGATGTATTGCTTGATGCGTAAAAAAATATTTTTTGTTTTCCGTTTAATTCTATAATTTGGCCACCAATATTAATAATAGGGATTTCTTCGTATTTTTCCTGTAAACAAAAAAAAAATAGGTCTTATAATTTGGGGAATAAAGGTTGGAATGGGTAATTTTTTTTAATATATTTTTTTATATATTTTAAAATATTTATTTTAAAAAAATGAAAAAAAAACATATTTGTATTCGTCATAATGAGCCCTGTTATTTGATATATTACATGATTCGTTAGAAACAAGTTTAATTTTTTATTTTTCATTTAATTCTGACATTTGCCCTCCAAGATGAATATTAGCGGGTTTCTCCTTATTTTTCAAAAAAGTTCACGTTCTGGAGATAAGAGAGGGGGGGATGGGTAAATTTTTTAATATTTTTGTTAATATCTTTTAAATAATTTATTTTAATTTTTTTTTCAAAATTGGTTTGTATTCGTCATAATGATTTGATTTGATATATTACTTTATCCGTTAGAAACATTTATAATTTTTTATTTTCCATTTACTTCTATAATTTGCCCCCCAAAATGAATATTAGGGGTTTCTCCTTATTTTTCCAGTAAAGTTTAGGTGAGGCGCTATACCTCTATTTTTTTCAAAATTTTACAGCATTTGGTTTCGGAGACAACGGGGGGGAGGGGGAATGGTTAAAATTAAGAAATACACAAAAACTTTCAGAATAACGCATGAATAAATGACACCAAACAAATAACGGGAATACAACCGTTAAAAAAACCAAAAGACGGTGAGTAAGTAACTACAATGATACGGAACTAAAAAAGCCATTTGAGACGTGATGAATGCGAACTAGCGCTGTCCTGAAATCCAGCAATGCCATGAAATGTCCTTAGAACTGGAACCACTGGCCTATTATCTGCTGGAAGAACCAGTTTTTCTTTATATCGAAAAATAAAATAACAACTCAGTTTGTGTATTTGAGTACTTCAGTCTGTTGAAATAATAAAAGATATCTCAAAAATCCGTTTATATTAACTTTTTTTCGAAACACGTTTTTCAGATATGATGTGATCATGGAAAATAACATACGAAACTTACTAAATAGCATTTAATTTCATATTCTGAATTTAAATAAGGACCATAATATCCGTACAATTAATTGCACTCTTAATTCTTTGTTAATGTTGAACTTATCTCGTTTATTCTAATTATAGTTGAAAACTTGGCATCGAGTACCTCGTTCGTTGTTGCATTGTGTTATTCCATGTAAATAGTTTCAAGCAATTACTCTTTACATCATTTACGTAATCCGAAAAAAGACTTGGCAAGATTATTACACGAGATTGATTCAACCCAGTTTGATAAGTGCTCTTCTGAAACTAATTGCCAAAAATTATGCCCGACATAATTGTAGTTTGCTTTAAAATTTAAGTTACTTTGGAGGCCAACTTAAAATAGATTTGATTTGCGTTCCTTAACTTTTCGGGAAGATGTAAATATTGGTGCTATTTGAAGTTTTTCTGCCAATACGAGATGGTTGATAAATGTTATATTATCATTTAGATTTTCGTTAAATTGTTAATGTGTAATATTAGAATTTATCCCTGGTTAGAATGCATTTCTTTCGTTCAAGTTCTATCTAAAAGGTTTAAATAAGTAATTTCGAAAAGATTGTTGAGGAGTTCTTGAATTATTTTGTCTGTTCATTGGGTTTTCTCTCCTCCAAATTTTTTCCTGCAACAGATAAGTGTAGAAAGGCAATTTCGTAAAATTGCCTGGATTACTGGCTGTCTGTACAGAGATTCTTCCTCACAGTTATTCTGAGAGAAAGAGATGTCTACACAATGATCAACCAGTATCTAAGTAGCTGTATATAAGTACTGTATTGTATATTGTGTAATACTTATCTGGGTATGGAGACGTTTCAACTCCGAGTCTGGAGTCGTTGTCAATCGTTTAGTGTTGCTTTCGAGGTTGTTTGTAAAAAAATTTGACACTGACAATTTGTTGTTTGGCGATCAGTTGACGCTGATATACTAGTAAGTTTCGACATAGTTAGTTTTTTTACAAATGTACCTGTTGATAAATCAGTACAAATTATAAAAAATAAATTACAACAAGATATTACCTTACACAACAAAACAAAATTAAACATTGACACGATTATGGAACTAACCGAACTTTGCTTAAACACTACATATTTTTAATTTGAAGGAGATTTCTATAAACAAGAATTTGGTATGGCCATGGGTTCTTCTTTATCTCCTATAATCAGTAATATATTCATGACATATTTTGAAGAAAGATTCATAGGTAAATATAAGAATTAACCAAAAAAAAGTGTGGTGGAGTTTTGGGAGTATGGTGCTGAAGAACTGCACTCATTCCTAGATTACATCAATAGTCAAGAACCCACAATAAAATTTACAATGGAGATGGAAATTTTGCATAAACTTGCAATCTTGATGTACTTATAGATAGAACAAACAACACAATAAGTACAAGTACTTATCGAAAACCTACAAATACTAATAGATATTTGAATTTTCACTCCAACCATCCCTTAAATGTAAAGAAAAGTGCTTATATGATAGAGCAAAAAACATATCTTCATCCACCCAAATCTTTAACCATTGCTCTACCTCCGCTAGTTTCCGAGATCCCCATACTGATCATCAAAAAAAACTATCCCTGTATTATACATTGGAACAGAGACTTTCCATTAGTGTTTACTGAACTTTATCAGTCATTTCCTTGCGTATGGAGTTTTTTATTTCTTTTTCTTTACTACCAAAATCGCTGCCACTCTTAACAAACGGTCCATCGTGCTAAAAACTAATTGTTATCAGTCAACGTGCTTCCTTCCAACATTTTTAACCGTCGGGTAAAAATGGCAGAGAGTGGGGCCCTTAACAGCACAGAAAAAAAATTATTTTTTGTTTTCCTAAATGTGCACCTGTAAACAATACCTTTGGTATGTTGATTCAGAATATCTCTACTAAACATATTGCATAATTTTGAAATATCGACATATTGATCAAGTACCTCTTCGTCAATTTTTCCGAAATAACTTGAAAATAGTCAATGTATTGAACCTAATAGATGTCGGTGACATCTACCGTCTATTGAGTAATTTAAGTATATGAAGGCATACTATGCGTATCTGACGAGAACTCCTGGTTCGAAACGGCTGTCATACGTTGAATGATATAGTTCTAAATATGTAGATATATATCTGTATATATATTTACTTATGTGTTTTTATATAAAACCACTCGAACCATCTGTCAAGAGTATGGTATATGTTATAGCATAGTATGCCTTCATATACTTAAATTACTTACTAGACGGTAGATGTCACCGACATCTATTAGGTTCAATACATTGACTGTTGTCTTACTGATGTGTATAACATCCAAGTATTTCACTTTAGAACTTGTCATTCAAGGAAGAACTCCTGGTTCGAAACGGCTGTCATACGTTGAATGATATAGTTCTAAATATGTGGATATATATCTGTATATATATTTACTTATGTGTTTTTATATAAAACACTCGAACCATCTGTCAAGAGTATGGTATATGTTATAGCATAGTAAGAATTCATATACTTAAATTACTCAATAGACGGTAGATGTCACCGACATCTATTAGGTTCAGTACACTGACTGTTGTCTTACTGATGTGTATAACATCCAAGTATTTCACTTTAGAACTTGTCATTCAAGGAAGAACTCCTGGTTCGAAAAGGCGGTCATACGTTGAATGATATAGTTCTAAATATGTGGATATATATCTGTATATATATATATATATATATATATATATATATATATATATATATATTTACTTATGTGTTTTTATATAAAACACTCGAACCATCTGTCAAGAGTATGGTATATGTTATAGCATAGTATGCCTTCATATACTTAAATTACTCAATAGACGGTATATGTCACCGACATCTATTACGTTCAATACACTGACTGTTGTATTACTGATGTGTATAACATCCAACTATTTCACTTTAGAATTTGTCATTCAAGGAAGAACTCCTGGTTCGAAAAGGCTGTCATACGTTGAATGATATAGTTCTAAATATGTGGATATATACCTGTATATATATTTACTTATGTGTTTTTATATAAAACACTCGAACCATCTGTCAAGAGTATGGTATATGTTATAGCATAGTATGCATTCATATACTTAAATTACTCATTAGACGGTAGATATCACCGACATCTATTAGGTTCAATACACTGACTGTTGTCTTACTGATGTGTATAACATCCAAGTATTTCACTTTAGAACTTGTCATTCAAGGAAGAACTCCTGGTTCGAAACGGCTGTCATACGTTGAATGATATAGTTCTAAATATGTGGATATATATCTGTATATATATTTACTTATGTGTTTTTATATAAAACATTCGAACCATCTGTCAAGAGTATGGTATATGTTAGAGCATAGTATGCCTTCATATACTTAAATTACTCAATAGACGGTAGATGTCACCGACATCTATTAGTTTCAATACACTGACTGTTGCCTTACTGATGTGTATAACATCCAAGTATTTCACTTTAGAACTTGTCATTCAAGGAAGAACTCCTGGTTCGAAACGGCTGTCATACGTTGAATGATATAGTTCTAAATATGTGGATATATATCTGTATATATATTTACTTATGTGTTTTTATATAAAACATTCGAACCATCTGTCAAGAGTATGGTATATGTTAGAGCATAGTATGCCTTCATATACTTAAATTACTCAATAGACGGTAGATGTCACCGACATCTATTAGTTTCAATACACTGACTGTTGCCTTACTGATGTGTATAACATCCAAGTATTTCACTTTAGAACTTGTCATTCAAGGAAGAACTCCTGGTTCGAAACGGCTGTCATACGTTGAATGATATAGTTTTAAATATGTGGATATATATCTGTATATATATTTACTTATGTGTTTTTATATAAAACATTCGAACCATCTGTCAAGAGTATGGTATATGTTAGAGCATAGTATGCCTTCATATACTTAAATTACTCAATAGACGGTAGATGTCACCGACATCTATTAGTTTCAATACACTGACTGTTGCCTTACTGATGTGTATAACATCCAAGTATTTCACTTTAGAACTTGTCATTCAAGGAAGAACTCCTGGTTCGAAACGGCTGTCATACGTTGAATGATATAGTTCTAAATATGTGGATATATATCTGTATATATATTTACTTATGTGTTTTTATATAAAACATTCGAACCATCTGTCAAGAGTATGGTATATGTTAGAGCATAGTATGCCTTCATATACTTAAATTACACAATAGACGGTAGATGTCACCGACATCTATTAGTTTCAATACACTGACTGTTGCCTTACTGATGTGTATAACATCCAAGTATTTCACTTTAGAACTTGTCATTCAAGGAAGAACTCCTGGTTCGAAACGGCTGTCATACGTTGAATGATATAGTTCTAAATATGTGGATATATATCTGTATATATATTTACTTATGTGTTTTTATATAAAACACTCGAACCATCTGTCAAGAGTATGGTATATGTTATAGCATAGTATGCCTTCATATACTTAAATTACTCAATAGACGGTAGATGTCACCGACATCTATTAGTTTCAATACACTGACTGTTGCCTTACTGATGTGTATAACATCCAAGTATTTCACTTTAGAACTTGTCATTCAAGGAAGAACTCCTGGTTCGAAACGGCTGTCATACGTTGAATGATATAGTTCTAAATATGTGGATATATATCTGTATATAACTTGAAAATATCCCGTTGACAACAATATTCCTATCTTAAAACCCCTTTGTTGACTCAGAACACGACAAAATACACAAATACCTTTTAAAATCATTACCCCATATCTGTCCGTAAGTCCGCATATCTTCATCGAGATCACGTCATTGAGATTAGATTTAATTCTTTTATTTTTCCTCAAATAACCTTCAAACATGTCCTCAAAAATTAAACGCTTTTGTTTTATTCATGGCAGCATATCTCAAAATAATGAATAAATTAAAATTCCATTTTGTACCATTCGAGAATTATGTAACTTGCATACATAGCCGCTGTTTATTTAGACAGTCGAGTGATTATCAAGCCGTGGCGTGTTAAAAATTCAATTATTCCTACCTGGAGTGTACATTTCATATAAATCAAATTAAAATTATTATTAATTATGGTCGTTCCATCGGAATGGTAATTTAACTTGGATTGTTATGTTTTGTTATTGTTATTGTGTATTTTCGAGACCTTGGAATATTAAAGCGAGTGATAAAATGTATGTCAAAAGGTATTAATTAACAACCAAAAGTTGGTAATGTGAAATTTACATTGTCTGTTAACTCGTTTGCGGTTTCTTAATGATTTTCACTGAACTCATCTTGGGCCATTGAAACTGCTCGATTGGAAAAAAGAAATTTGTTTAAATCAATGACTATACAAAGTAACCATATCGGTCATTTTGGAGGTCATCGTTTTTAGGGTTCCGTATATACAATATATATATGTTCTGAGAGGCTTCCGCGGTCATTATTATGAACTAAGCTAGGTTCCGGGTGAGAACCGCGTCTGAATTTATTGAATACTCGACGTTTCGACTCCTGCTTTGGAGCCATTATCAAGAGACAAAAGTGAAAAACTAACTAACATAACTTTTCTGACTTCCCCTTAGACTCTACCAGTTTACACGTCCTATCCAAAGGTTTCAATTTCGCAGTGACGCCGAAAACTATTCCAACTGAAAGAATCATTTCTCAAGTTGAGGTAGCTTTGGTTGAACTAACAGATATTGAGGCTGAAGATACTCGTCAAGACATTGCTAGAGTACTCCGCACATCAAAGCCACCAAACTCAAACCTAACTTCTAACGAAAGACATGCACTAAAACAACTACGTAACAACGATGACATAACTATTCTTCCTGCCGACAAAGGTAACGCGACTGTTCTTCTCAATACTAAGGACTATGTTCACAAGATGAATTCCCTACTCCACACTGCAGACTACGAAATAATGAACAATAATCCTACTACTTACTTAGAGAAAAAGACTAAGGAAATCATCAACAGGACACAACTTCCTCTTGACGTCAAAAAGATCATCATTCTTCGTGAAAAGTCTTCTAAAATTCCGAAAATTTACGGACTACCCAAAATTCATAAGCCGGACATTCCTCTTAGGCCCATTGTCAGTTCGGTACAATCCCCGACCCAAGAATTAGCCCGGTACTTAGCGAAAACCCTCCAACCTCTAGCCGAGCAAGCATCCTCGTACGTAAAGAACTCTTCTTCCTTCCTAGATATCCTAAGTGGTTACAGAATTTCAGAAAATGATATCCTAGTTAGCTTCGATGTTGTATCTCTTTTGACCAATGTCCCCATTTCTGAAACGTTAGATATTCTAAAAACAAAACACAATATCTCTTCTGACATCATCAAACTTGTACAACACTGTTCTTCTAACACTTATTTTTCATTTCAAGGCACTCTGTTCAAACAAGTCCGTGGGGCCCCCATGGGTTCACCTCTTTCTCCAGTGCTTGCTAACATTTTCATGGAACAAATCGAAACCCAGGCCCTAAACTCGTCTAATTTAAAACCTTCCTGTTGGCTTAGATATGTAGATGATACTTTTGTCATTTGGCCTCATGGCAGAGATTCATTAGACTTCTTCCTACAACACCTCAATGGTATACATTCTAATATACAATTTACAATGGAAATCGAGTCCGATTCTTCTCTCCCGTTTCTTGATGTCCTCATAACAAAAACCAACAATGACAGATTCTCACATACCGTCTATAGAAAACCAACCCATACCAATCGATACTTAAATGCCCAATCACACCACCACCCTGCCCAATTGAGTTCTGTAATGAAATCTTTGACTCTTAGATCTATTCGTTTAACTGATATTGACAATAGACAAAACGAACTTAATAATCTTCAACAAATCCTTCGACAAAACGGTTATCATCCGGACCACATTGCGCGTATAATTCATCAATCTCAACAACCCCCAATCACACCAACCCCGTCAGAAACAGAACAACAACATCAAAAAGCCGTACTTCCATACATTCGAGGAGTCACTGACAAAATAGCACGGATTTTACAAAGACATCAAATAAAGACTATCTTCAACACCACGCAAACTATAGGCAACTTAACCGGTAACCCCAAAGACAAAGTACCTAACGAGGATCGAGGAGTTTACGAAATCTCATGTCGCGATTGCCCACAAAGCTACATCGGTCGTACCAACAGGCGCGTTAACCATCGAGTATATGAACACTCTCTGTCAGTTCGTAAAAAAGATCCGACTTCAGCTCTCGCGCATCACCATATCCAAACAGGACACTCTATCAACTTCTAGGACAGTAGGACTATCATATCTCTCAATTCTCTTAGGGCATCCACTATTCGCGAAGCCATCGAAATAGAGAAAAGACCTCTCTGTCTAAACAGACGCGATGACAGCACTCGCCTTCCCACAGCTTGGACCTCCGTAATTGCCAGATTAAACAAAGCAGACACGCCCACCAATACCCAACCAATCACAACACAGCCTCATCACGTGACATCTTCTTCTACCCCAGCGCTAACTATAAATAAAAGAAGCAGAGCAGACTCAAATTCAGTTCAGTTACCTAGTGACTCTTGGGGAGTAGGCAGATTGAGGCCCCGAGTTCGATCTAGACTCTGAAACTCTTTTTTACTTTTGTCTCTTGATAATGGCTCCAAAGCAGGAGTCGAAACGTCGAGTATTCAATAAATTCAGACGCGGTTCTCACCCGGAACCTAGCTTAGTTCAATATATATATATATATATATATATATATATATATATATATATATACGAATATAAGAAAGCATTGATAATTGGGAAAAGACAAGTAATCGCATTGACAGAAGAAAATATCAGAATAACGGATAGACACAACATAATGGAGCATGTCACGAAATTCTACAAGGATCTATACAAAGCCCCCGAATCCCTGGAAATACAGCTGACGAAAGAAGAAATACCTGAAATACTTGTGGAGGAAGTGGAATAAGCGGTCAACAAAATGAAAAATGGCAAGACAGCAGGTAACGACGCAGTAACGGCTGAACTACTAAAATACGCTGGTAGAGAAGCATGGAAACGCCTAGCCAAAATATATACGAATTGCCTAAGAACCAGACACATCCCAGAAAAATGGAATAGCGCCCTCATAGTATTAATCCAAAAAAAAGGCAATAAAGAAGACATTCGGAACTACAGACCGATAAGTCTCCTGCCGGTAGTGTACAAAATATTCACTAAAATCATACAAAACAGAATACAGAGTACACTAGATTCCGCTCAACCCCGAGAACAAGCCGGATTTCGTAGTGGCTTCAGCACAATCGATCACATACACACTACAAGGGAAGTTATCAGTCGAACTAGAGAATATCAAATACCACTTGCCTTGGCCTTCATTGACTTCGAAAAAGTGTTCGACACTATATATCCGAAGGCGGTAATCAACGCCCTGAGTGAACAAGGTGTAGATAAGCCATACATAGAAACGTTGGCTAATATATACAAGGAAGCTAAAGCCCATATCAGAATATACGAAGGCAGCCCTGAATTTCCTACTAACAGAGGAGTGAGAAAAGGTGACTCACCGAAGCTATTCACAGCGGCATTAGAGAGTATCTTTCGACGATTAGACTGGGACCACAAAGGACTGAACCTAGATGGAGAATATCTAAACCATCTGAGATTCGCCGATGACATTGTCCTAATTGCCAATAACGCAGGAGAACTACAAAATCAAATCAATGAACTTAGCAGAGTAAGCAAGGAAATAGGCCTAAAAATAAATATCGGAAAAACAAAGATAATGTACAACGAACTAATAGACACCCAAGACATCACAATAGATAACACAGTTCTGGAAATAGTAAGGATCAAACTTGCATGGATGACCTTTGGAAGAAACTCCATAATCTTCAAGTCACGAATGGCATTCCGCCTTAAGAAGAAAGTATTTGATCAGTGTGTTCTACCAGTACTGACATACGGTTGTGAAACCTGGATTCTGAAAACCGAACTTACAAGAAAACTACAAGTAGCACAAAGGTCTATGGAAAGATGCATGATCGGAATAACGAGAAGAGATCGGAAGAGAATAGAGTGGATAAGGAACAAAACCCAGGTAATAGATGTTATCCACAGAGTGAAATCTCTGAAATGGCAATGGGCAGGGCATTTGGCAAGAAGACAAGATAATAGGTGGTCAACAAAAATCACACAATGGTATCCTAGGGGTGTTAAAAGACCAAGGAAACGCCCCAATGTAAGATGGGACTATGACATCAAGAAAATAGCAGGCATAACCTGGTCCCAAAAAGCGTAAAACAGAACAACATGGAGAGATTTGCGAAACGAATATGTAAGAGAGGCTACACCATAAAATAATGGTCGAAATTAGCTGCATATGATGATGATGATGATGATACGAATATCACTCCGGATTTCTGCCTCTGTCACATCACAGCCATTTTCTCCTAAACTACTGGACGGAAGAGGTTGAAATTTGCTATCAATGTATATAGTTTGGTGACCCGATCAGGAGAACGTATCGTAAAAGCAGAATTTTTGATTTTAGGGGTACTTCTGGGCGGAAAAACTAAAAAGATCGACCGTTCTCCCCGTCCTGATCTCCGAAACTACTGAGCCTAAATTTTTTTTAAAAAGCGGAAACATAGAACGTTGCCCGAGTTTTACAGGAAAAATAAGGAGAAACCATTAATATTAATTTTGGGGGGCAAATTATAGAATTAAATGAAAATTTAAAAATAAAAAAAATAGTTTTAGCATTCGTGAATCGCTGAAGCTCTTTACCAATACAATGTTCGCTATTCTTTTGATGCCTTACAGATTTAGAAATGAGTTTCACATTCTGTTAGGACTCCGAACTAGAAGAACATCGAGAAGTATTGAAAGGTGGAGTAAATTCAGTTTCTAAATGAATTTTGACGAGAACTTTGATTAGTTTGATTGTATATCGGTAGGTAGTATGTTTCTTCTTAATTATTTAGTTAGTTACTTAGTTCTGGATAAGATGGATATTTTAAAATTTGAAAGTGAAATAAAATGTATTCAAAATTCCAAGAGTTGTGTTTAATCAGCATGCAAATGAGCTCACGAAATGTGATAATTGCAAACTTTAATCAGGAGATACAAACAAAAGATAAAACAAGTGGACAAAATCGTTTGAGACACGAGTTTATAATGTATGCTGCATATAAACACTTGAGCATATATCTGTATATCTGTATTATAGCAAGATAACCATAACCTATTATTGTTGTTACTGTTTCAATATTAAAACACATAATTCCTAAACCAACCTGATTTTAGTTGACTAATTGCATATTGCAAAGTATTGAGAGTTGATGTTTTCGTACTTACCGTAGATGGGAAATTTAAAAATGAAACTAACTGCCCCAATTAGGTTTCAGAAGATGTTTAATAAATTTATTATCAATATTATATTTTTCTAAGGCAAAATTGGTACGTACACTAAATTTTTAAATATAATATCAATGGCTGATCTCTTGAATGATATTTTTCCATAAGTCAAATGCATAAAAGGTTTTGATTTTTTAGGAATTTTCTCTTGAAGCAATCTGGCAACTCTGCAAGATTTTTGAAAATCGGCACCAGTCTATATACTTGGTACTATTGCTTGGCACCACTCTCCTTATACGCACTCTGAACAGGTCCAGTGTGCGTATAAAAAGAGTGTTGCTATGGTATAGGCTTAATGCTGAGTCGCTCCGCTATTAGTTGCAGTGATTCCGGTTTACTATAATAATTGGAAAACAGATATTTAGTGGTCAGATTTGCCGTTTTAAAGTAAATCTTACGATATCTATATAATTTCAACATTTGCTATTGTTATTTAAACTTTCCGAAGATTTAAATCCGAAGATGGTAGAAATAAGGAAGCCTCTGTAAGGAAGATAGTAGCCTTTACAAGCAAAGACTAATGAGATGTAGGAAGTATCGTAAGGTAGGACATATCTAGAGTCGTTGCAAGGAGAGCAACACAGTACCGACTTCCCCGTCGGGGAAACTAAAGAAGCCAAATGTAAAGGAACCGTCGTCGATTTGTAGCCAAAAACTCCAACTGCCAACGCATATGTAGCTTGGCTACGCAAGCACGTTTACAGTGTCTATATAGATGAAATTATTAATAAGAAGCAATGTGCAATGTTGCTCGATACGGGTGCGACGAAAACAGTGATAAGGCCTAACATTGTTTTAGAAAAGACCATGATAAAACCAACAAAGTGGCAATTGCGAACAGCGAGAGAAGAAGCAGCTAAAGTTCATGATGAAATAGATGTTGAAATGGTCTTGGGAAATCCAGCATTCCAATATCGGGCATTAGTGGCAGATATCGAAGACAAAGTCATCATTGGAATGGATGTCATGAGCTCCAAGCGATTTCCGTGAAACTTTAAAGATAGAATTCTGCGAGTAAACGACGAAGAAGTGGTGCTTCATGGGAAAGATGACATAATGTTTCGAGCAATCCTCGCAGAGGATGTAAATGTTCCGCAAAGAGCTGAAATCATCGTAGATGCTTGCCTAGATGGGGAAGCTAAAGCTGGAACAGTGTGATGTTTGATCCCAAACTTAACGACGGAAATGTAGGTAGAGGAGTCGCACTGGGGAAGGCCCTGTTTTGTGCCAAGGAGATTGTGCTATTAAGAGTAATAAACCTGCATTATTACTCCGTTGTGCTAAAGAAAGGAACAACTTTGGGCTATTATTCAACAGTTTCCTCTGTAGTCAGAAGCACACAGCATGCAGGAAGTCCAGCAGGTAAACTGCCTGAAGAACTCGAGAGACTCATCACCTGTTCATCCAAGAATTTAACCAAACCAGAAAGCTAAATTGAGGGACATCGTTAAAAACTACTAGGATATCTTTGATGTAGGGAACGGAAAAAGAGGACGAACTGATCTAGTGAAACATAAAATTAATACCGGGGACGCTCAGCCTATTCGACAGTCGGCGAGAATACTACCCCTAGCTAAAAGAGAGGAAGTCCACAGGATAGTCCGCGAGATGGAGGAAGAAGGTGTTATTGAACCATCCAATAGTCCTTCGGCTTCTCCAGTTCTCTTGGTTAAAAAGAAAGACGGTTCGATCCGATTTGCGTGGACTATCTGCAATTAAACAACGCTACAAAGAAAGACAGCTATTCCCTTTCAAGAATAGACGACACCCCTTTCAAGAATAGACGACACCCTAGATACGTTGGCTGGATCGAAGATATTTTCCACCCAGGACTTAAAGAGCGGTTATTGCCAGGTGGATCTTCCTAAAGACTGCATTTACCATCGGCTCAGGACTTTACCAATTCACGGTGATATTATTTCGGTTGTGTAATGCTCCATTCCAGCGACGTTTGAAAGACTGATGTAAACAGTGTTGAAAGTGGTTTGATGGAAAACGTGCCTGGTGTATCTTGACGACATTATCGTGGTTGGAAGATCATTTGAAGACCACGTGAAGAACATGGAGACGGTGTTTCGGCGACTTCGAAGTTTCGGACTAAAGTTAAGCCCGAAGAAGTGTCAACTGTTCCAAGAAGAGGTTCAATATCTTGGACATGTAGTTTCCGCAGAGGGAGTAGCGGTTGATAAACAGAAATGCCAGTTAAGAAGTTTCCTGGGGTTATGCACGTACTATCTTCGGTACGAAGCCGGATTTGCCAACATCGGCAAGCCACTTACTAGACTCACAGAGGGGAAGCTGCAGTACCAGTGGGACGAGGAATGCCAGCGATCATTCGAGACACTGAAAAGAGCATTGACCAGTGTCCCCATTTTAAGTTATCCATTGCCAGATGGGAACTTCGTCTTGGATACCGACGCACTACTGTTGGAATTGGTGCTCTCCTTTCGCAGATCCAAGACTGCCAGGAGAAAGTCATCGGCTATTTCAGTAAGACCTTAAGCAAGCCAGAACGGCGTTACTCGCAGGAAACTCTTGGCTGTGGTAAAGGGGCGGAACACTTCTACAAGTACCTCTATGGTAAAAGATTTCTCCTGAGGACTGATCATGCAGCACACTGAAGTGGCTCTTGCAATTTTAAAACCCCGAAGGACAAGTGGCCAGGTGGATTGAGATTGACCATCGCGCAGGTACAAGTCATAAGAATGCTGATGCCCTATCGAGGACACCATGCCCTGATGATTGCAAACATTGTCAGCGAGCTGAAGAAAAAGGGGCTGTTCTCTGTAGAACTACTGCCGTCGATGACCATTGGCAATCTGAGGATATCCAGAAAGACCAGAAATTAGATCCGGAGTTAAAAGAGGTTATCCGGTGGAAGGAAGAAGACCGCAAACCTAAGTGACAGGAGGTTTCTCCCGTTTCTCGCCCACCATTAAGTCATACTGGGCTCAGTGGAAATCCCTCATCTTGGAGAATGGACTCCTGAAGCGCGTCCTGGAAACTCCAGAGAAAGTTAAGGACAGAAAGCAGGTTGTAGTCCCTAAAAATAGGAGACCGGAGGTTTTGCGAGAACTACATGACGGTACAATTAGAGGATATCTCGGAGTGACAAAAACCCTGGGGAAGTTAAGAGAACGCTTCTATTGGGTAAACTGCCTTTATGCCGGAAGTCATGACGGCGAAGTTGACCAAGCCCAAGTCCACAGCATCCAAGCACTAGATGAAGAGAGAGATAACCTTCCAACAGTCTATGGCACTGTACTTTAATGGGCAGAAAGTGCAGTACGACGTGACCAGAAAGAAATCTCGTGACCTGATTGAGGTGCCCATAGAAAATGTCCTGGCTCATTGTGTAGCTCGAGATCTTCGGATGTCCGGAGGAATAGCCAAGGTGTTTGTCAAAAAGTACGGCCAGTTTCAGAAGCTAAGGGAGCAAGATTCAGTGGTAGCGAAGGTCCTTCATCTCGAAAATAAACAACCAGTGGGTACCAGAGACATCTTTTATTTGGTAACGAAAACATTCTGCCAGGACAAGCCCAAATATAGCGATCTTTGGAAGACTCTGGTAGAATTGAGGAATGTGATGATGGAGAAGAATCTGATGAGATTGTCGGTCCCAAAGATAGCCTGCGGCTTGGATGGACTGAATTGGAGGGTGGTGAGAAGTGATGGAAACAATCTTTCGATTCAGTAGCATCGACATCCTGGTATGCTGTCTCAATACTCGCAGCCCAGATTCGTAGACCGTTGACTGTTACTTCCACCAAACTTCCCGTTGTCGAAATGGAGAGTCCTGAGAATATCGTCACACCAGAAAGGATTCTAAGACATTCCGGGACGAAATGGTCTTAAGGAGGGGGAATGTTACGAGAACTCATCCGACAGCTGGTGCAATAGGCCATCAACCAATTCGTAGAAAGGGAATTATTCCGATACTTCTGGGAATCCGAAATGTTTGGTCTCTCAACAGGCCGACCGCTGCCGTTACTGGGAATTTTAAAACTTTCAATCATCAGATCTGGCAACACTGTGACAAACACTAAACATCTGTTCCCCTTTATATAGTAAACCGGAAATCTGTACAAGAAACACTCTTCTTATACGCATTCTGAACAGGTCGAATGTCGTCCTGGGAGTTAAATGAAACTAGTGTCATCATTCCATCTTAAAGCTTTGTTCAATTTGAAAATTTATCTCATCTCTGTGACCAAACGCATAAACGCACTTCTCATTCATCTTATACTTAATGATAAAGCACAGAATTCAACCTAAGTTTGCACACGAATTTCGAATTTGTCAATCAATTGAATTACAACGAGTTACTCAAATTGTAACCAAAAGCTCACAACCGAATTCCAATATGTTACACGATTCCATTATATGTAAATGAGTTCGCTAACGACTTCCAGAACACTCGTAATTCATAAAGTGTCACTTCCAGTCCTGATAATAACAATTACGAAGTAAATAGACGAAACTCTCGTCGCACTGCTCGCAATATTATTCGTGATTGGATAATTTGGATTAGAGCGAGCGACGTTTCGTCCCCGTGGATGAGGGAGAAGGGAAATGAAATCGGATTTTCGATTGTCGTTCTGTGAGAGGAAAGCTATTACGAAGTAGTCGGGTATTCGGGATGGGAGGGGGTGTGGTTTAGACGAAGGTGTGAGTTAGGTTTGTATCAGGGTCAAAGTGAAATTGGACCGGCATCAGGGAGAGGTTTGTTTATTGAACAGGAATTTGCAGGTAATTAATCATGGGAAATATAGGCCTAGTTGTTGTTATGGCACATTTAATAGCCCTGCGCCTAAATGGTCCAAAGGCATAGGAACTTACATTTTCATTTTAGTTAATTTAATTATTTAGCTACATAAATAATTGAATACAAGTCTCGCACTATGTTGCTAATTGTAATGTAGCAATTTACTATAAAAACTGGCGAGTACTGATTTCAAAAAATGATTATGCAGAAAAATAAGGGGAAGAGGTTGCTTAAGGGATATAAATTCCATAGCCAAATGTCAGTTTTGAGTAATATACGAAGCGTGTTTTTTAAGGAAGTACCGTCTTGCCACACCGGGACCAAAGCGCTACGGTTGTCGTTCTGAGCATGCGTACTGGGTACTTACTTCTCTTGCCAACATACTGACGACATTATAGTCTGATTCTTTATTGTTTACGTTGTTTACTGAGTGTTTAAGATGAGTCCCGCCGACTGAGAACTACGTTCTGTTGTAAGATTTCTTAGTGCCAAAGGCCTAAAACCGATCAATTTCATCGTGAGATCTGTGCAATTTATGGACTAAATATTTTGGGTAATGGAATGGTAAGAAGGTGTGTGAGAGCATTTACAGATGGCAGCACGCTTTACGATTTCCTCCTTGATCCTTGTATTTTATCTTTAGGGTTCACGGTTAAGTTGGCTATAGTTTGACTGGTGTTGAAAACTGTCTTTATTTGATGTCGGTGTAGGATTTGTACAATTTTGTCAGTGACTCGTACGGAAGGAAGGCTTTGTGGTGTTGTTGGTCTGTTTCTGATGGGGTTGGTGTACTCGGGGTTTGTTGCGATTCACGAAATATGCCTGCAATGAGGTCTGGATGATAACCGTTTTGTCGAAGGATTTGTTGAAGATTATTAAGTTCGTTTTGTCTATTATCATTGTCTGTTAAGCGAATAGATCTAAGGGCCAAAGATTTCATTATAGAACTTAATTGGACAGGGTGATGATGTGACTGGGCATTTAAGTATCGATTGGTGTGGGTTGGTTCCCTAAAGACTGTATGTGAGAATTTATCACATCAAGAAACGGGAGCGAAGAATCGGATTCGATTTCCTATGTAAATTGAATGTGTACCATTGAGGTGTTGTAGAAAGAAGTCTAACGAATCTCTGCCATGAGGCCAAATGACAAAAGTATCATCAGCATATCTAAGCCAGTAGGATGGTTTTAAATTGGACGAGATTAGGGCCTGGGTTTCTATTTGTTCCATGAAAATGTTAGCAAGCACTGGAGAAAGAGGTGAACCCATCGGGGCCCACGTAGTTGTTTGTACAGAGTGTCTTGAAATGAAAAATATGTGTTAGAAGAAGAGTGCTGTACCAGTTTGATGATGTCAGAAGAAATATTGTGGTTTGTTTTTAGAATATCTAACGTTTCTGAAATGGGGACATTGGTGAAAAGAGATACAACATCGAAGCTAACCAGGATATCGTTTTCTGAAATTCTATAAGCGCGTAATATATCTAGAAAGGATGAAGAGTTCTTTACGTACCTGGATGCTTGTTCGGCTAGAGGTTGGAGGGTTTTGGCTAAGTACCGGGCTAATTCTTGGGTTTGGGGATTGAACCGAACTGACAATGGGCCTAAGAGGAATGTCCGTCCTTGGGTAGTCAATAAATTTTGGGAAATTTAGAAGATTTTTCACGAGGAATGATAGTCTTTTTGACGTCAAGAGGAAGATGTGTTGTGTTGATGATTTTCTTGGTCTTTTTCTCTAAGTATGTAGTCGGATTATTGCTAATTATTTCGTAGTCTGGAGTGTGGAGTAGAGATTTCATCTTTTGAATATAGTCCTTAGTGTTGAGAAAACAGTCGCCTTACCTTTGTCGGCAGGAAAGATAGTTATGTGTCGGTTGTCACGTAGTTGTTTTAATGCTTTGATTTTGGTGGCTTTGTTGTGCGGAGTACTCTAGCAATGTCTTGACGAGTATCTTCAGCCTCAATATCTGTTAGTTCAACCAAAGCTACCGCAACTTGAGAAATGATTATTTCAGTTGGGATAGTTTTTGGCGTCACTGCAAAATTGAAACCTTTGGATAGGACATGTAAACTGGTAGAGTCTAAGGAGAAGTCAGAAAAGTTGTGGACAGTCATCTGAGGGAGTGAGGTGACAGCAGGTTTGTTGTTTTGTAATAAGTCCGGTTAGTTTATGTTTTTGAGACACTGTTTTCTTTTGAGCCAAGTGTGCCGCTTTATCGCTCGAAATGGAATCAAAATTGTGCTACAGAATTGGATGAGGGTTGTAAAGTATATAATGAGGTCAAGTTGATATCTGATTGAATGGATTGAATTTCGTAATAGGGCGAAACTTGCTTGGTTAAGAATACTGGAAATTGAACTTCAAAATGTGTGATGTTTTAGTTTGAAAGTGTTCGGAATGATGTTCTGGGTTCTGCAAGATTTAAGGAAGCAAGATCACAAAGAAGCAGAGATTTTCAAATGAGAAGATTACTGTATGTTTTAGTCAGTTGAAAGAAATCCTCCCCGTAGAGGCGAATGAAATGTTCTGAAAGGCTTCCGCGGTCATTATTATGAATAAGACTAGGTTCCGGGTGAGAACTGCGTCTGAATTTATTATATACTCGACGTTTCGACTACTGCTTTGGAGCCATTATCAAGAGACAAAAGTTAAAAAGAGTTTCAGAGTCTAGATCGAACTCGGGGCCTCAATCTGCCTACTCCCCAAGAGTCACTAGGTAACTGAACTGATGAAATTTTCAGGTTAACTTCACATGTCAGAGATATTGAATACTCTCTTCGAGATGTCATTTTTCTGTACGCAAGACAATATATATTGTTTCTGGTTAGGGAACTTTTATCAGTTGCGCTTCCCACAATTGAATGTCCTCTCGAACATTTGTTTATGTATTTGATACATATCGTTAAATTTGAAGACGCGAGATGTAAAGACCGACATCTAGGAGTTTCGGGGAAACTAGCATATAGAGTTCCGAATCTGGGGCCGTTCCATGTAATTGCTATTACCCTTAACTCCTAGGTTAGAATGTCACGATGAAATTTTCAGGTTAACTTCACCCGTCAGAGATATTGAATACTCTCTTCACAAAGAAATTATTTTTCCTAGGCACAGATTTTGTTTAACTACAATATTTTGATCACTACTGGCGCTAAAATCATCAAAAACGTGGCAATTAAATTTACTGGCAATGTTCCATAAATTATGTTTCTGTCATTTTCTCACCGTAAATTTCGAGGAATAAAAATTGACATTAAAATAAAAAATATGTTCAAATGTCTCGACTCAACTTGGAGAATGTGTGACATATGCCAAGAATTATTTAATATTAGCAGAAATATCTGATTTTTTTAACCTTGAACTATCCATAATTCGTGTGCAATTTTACTGGCAAATATTAGCGTGAAATTGCGCGGCATTAGATTGAAAGGTTTTTAATGTAAAATTTTTGAACATATGTTTTATAGCGATGCTTCTATTAAACTATTTACCTATACCTACTTTCCTCTCTAGTATTTTCTGTATAACCATGAAGTTTCAGTTCTTACTTTAGTACGGTGTTTTCCTTTCATATTTTTTACACAACAATTAATTTTCATTTGCTCTTAGCTGTTAAATGCCTTACTAGCTTTGTGAAAACAATAACAAAATCAAGTTCCAATGTTTATTTATTTATTTATTTATATATTTATTCAATAGGTCATCTTACAGGTTGTCCCTAAGGCAAACCCTTAATAAAGATGACACACAGTGACAAATAGAAAATTACAAATAGGTGAACCGAAATAATTAATTAACAACAAAGTCCCAAACTTTACAATATCTAAAGAGACAAACATAAAACTGTTAAATTATGTTGTGGATGTTTATATATCACTGTTTATGCCTGTATTATAAAACTCTTGTAACGATCTAGATAAATTTTTTTAAAATTATTAAAATTGGAGGAAAAGATATTTACGTTTAAATGACAAATTATATTATAAGCATTCATACTTCTTATTAACGGGGACTTACCGTAGTAGTTATTAGAATAGTAAGGAACGTCAAGAATCTGTTTGTGTCATGTTCTAGGAAAACTGCAATTAATTGGTAAATTCTTGAGACACCATTCAGAACACAACATATTGTTAATAATGTCTAAGCGCTTCTTGGAAAATAACACCACTGTTTAAAGAAAATTGCTGTATATTCCAAACGTTTCGGGGTCTAGATCAGACCCCGTTGTCAATGGTTAAGAAACTACGGATTAAAAAGGGCACAATTCTAAGATGTAAATTAAAATATTTGACAATGTGTATTATTTTGATTTTTGACGTCAATTGTGCCCTTTTTAATCCGTAGTTTCTTAACCATTGTCAACGGGATCTGATCTAGATCCCGAAACGTTTGGAATATACAGCAATTTTCTTTAAACTGTGGTGTTATTTCCCAAGAAGCACTTAGACATTGAAAAATATGCCACAAGTATCATTCAGAAAACAATATTGTTAATAACTTTATAAGCAAAACAAATATCGCAAATTCTCTTCTGATAAACAGTGGCTGGAGATTGTAGAATTTCAAGTAGTCACTATATTCTTGGTAATGCTGAAACCTAAAATATCTATAATTAAGTGCATTAACAATTTTTTTGTACATTTTCTAGGGATGTTATATACTTATCATACATAGGATTCCACGCCATACTACAATATTCTAAAGAACACCTTACGTAAGAAATATACAACCGTATTACTGTACTATGGTCTTTAAAATCTTTTGTATTTCTTAGTATATAGCCCAGGAGCCTTAAGGCTTTTGTACCATAAAGGAAATGTGGTTATCAAAGCTTAACTGTTTGTCCATAATAACTCCTAAATCTATAATTTGGGTTACTTGAGGAATAATATCATTATTGATGGTCATGTCATGTCATGTCAACTAGTGATGGATTAACTAATCTTGAAAATAGTATACAATTGCACTTCGTTGCATTCAATATTAATCTGTGGACTTGACAGAAACAAAAAAAGCTACAAAGTTCGGCTTGCATTAATTGGTAATCATTAATTGTTGAAATTTTTCAATAGATATTTATGTCATCAGCATATAAAAGTACATTACAAAAAGAAAAACATTCAGCTATGTCCCAAATGAAAATACTAAATAATAAGGGACCCAGGTGGAACCCTTGTGGAACACCCGAATTAATAGGAGTGACTCTAGTCTTTACATTGCAACATACTGGGTTCTGTTGGAGATATATGAACAAATAAGATCCAGTACCATGCCATGCACACCGAAATTTACAAGTTTGGCGACAAGTGTCGGATGATGTACCTTGTCGAATGCTTTGGAAAAATGGGTGTACACAGCACATACTGACTGACCGTTATCCATACAATTATAAATATACTGAATGAAAGGTACTAAGTTAGTAGCTACTGATCTTTTCTTAAAAAATCCGTGCTGAAATATTGTAAGACGATCTTTAACCAAAAAGAATAGCTTCTGAGTCAGAATTTTTTCAAAAATTTTACTCGTTAAATTTAATAAAGATACATATATCTATATGTTGAGTTTCCCAGATGGCACATGAACACTTTAGTTATACATTTGTCAAATTTCGTCTCTTATCTACAAGTATTAACTACTTATTTACGGGATTAATTAGGAGTACTTCTAAAACACGACTTACTCTCTTCGCATCACCAGTGGTATTTCCGAGGTCTTTCAAAGAATACTGAATGTTAAACTAGTATTTATTGTTAAATCCACTAATTATATAACTTAGTAAACAACAAACATATATTTTCAATTTATCACAAACCTCTGCAGTCTAACCTAACCATTCTCAATAATACTTCCCACCCCTATCAACAAAGAATATGTGTTTACATATTGCGATCCGCAGATTTGCTTTTGACTAAAATAAATTTCGAGAGAGTGTTTAAGAAATAGCAATAAATAATTGTTTCAACTTCTAACTTATTAAAAACGTAGTAATGAATCGTATGGTTCAAAAAATTATTAATTCTGTTCAAAATAAGTCTTTCAACGACTTACGAGTCCTTTATAACCCTTCATGGACAAAATAAATAATAAAGTTAAATCATTTTCATTTAAACAAGTAATAAATATTAGTTATAAAACATCAAATTTTTATCGAAATAAATAAAGTACAATAAATCAAAAATAGAGAAAAATGTAAGAAGAAATGTAGAAAACTATATATCAGTAGAATATTTAGAAATGTAACATTTTCAATTATTGACAGGACAATAAAACTAATTTTGTACATCATTTAGTGTAATATGATCAGGAATTTAAAGATACGAGGGTGGTTCATATATAAACTAGAATTTTTGGATGAAAAATTTAGTGTGGCTGCACTGGATATCAGACAGGTCTGTTATATACACCCATGCGCAAGCCCGGGAACTAGATTTGCCCTTTTTACTAATGAACACTTCCAGCCCCCATGCCATCCACCCCCTGAAACTTAACTCAGGTCCTCACGCTAACGCAGTTTTCCTTCTGCATAATCGCTGTCGTCTTGTTGGGAAAGCTTGGCTTTGGTTTGGTTCCGTGGTTTTACCTTATTGGTACTACAGCAACTGTCTTATTTGTGTTTCGTGGCTCATTCTTTGCTATGATATATAGCTAATAGTACCCTTCTGTGGGCGTGCACGTTGTCGTCGTTTGTTTGGTGGGTGTGTGTTTTTCTGTCTTCACTTTGCTTGGTAGGTTGGTTTCCCCCCGGGCCCCCCTTGTCTTCTGAAAAAAAGAACGTTATATACTTCATTTTTTACTTATCTGTCTTCTATCTCTGGGCTTCTTCGTCCTCTTCCCCTTCGCTAAGGCAGAGCTGGTTGTTAGGCCGTTTGTATCTGTCAATAAATCTGGGGTCATTAGTTGTCGTAGGTGAAGGTTTGGGTGCTGTTCCAGTTTGGTGTAAGCCTCTCTGGCCCGGTCTATTATGAAGCGTAGAGAACAGTCGGGAGCGCGTAACCTCACTTTTTAGTGTAGTTATAGCCATGATCGAGAAGGAAGTACCAGTATCTGTTGCGTAACGCATCATTATTCGTTTTTTGGTCAAAAATAATAGAAATTTATCGAACATTACTCGAGCAGCTCGGGAATGAGTGCCTTTTCTAGACTCAAGTGTATGAATGGTGTTCCGTTTTCCGAGAAAAAGTGGCAAACTTGTCACATGCGCACCAAAACAGTATTACCGATGAGAACGTCAACACTGTAGAAAAACTCATTTTGGAAGACCGACGCAGTACTGTACGCAATATGCTGAAAAATTAGGCATCAATGTAGGTAGTATTGAGCAATTAGCCGACATAAATATTCAAAAAGACATTTATTCAACCTATGCTGTGTATAACTGGGAGACAATTTAATGTATATAAAAACCTTAGAGATTTGAAAAATTGGGTTTGGGTGTTCTTAAGTAAAGATACTTTCACAGTGGGCAATTCTATGTGTAAAATGACCAGCTAAGCATTGGCATATACTTTCGGAAACACCCTGTGTATACGCAGAAATAAAACTATTTATTATAAGTATTTTTATTAATATATTTGTTAATATTTATTTAATTATATAACATGTAAAAGTTTATTACTTTTGTGTTACTTTTTTGCATTTTGCCGAATATTCGATTTCACTCGTTTCAGTTACAGAAAGAAAAGTCGTACGGCTCACTTTAAAAGCGACTCTTTTACTAATCGATAAATGACTGACTGACTGCTTAATTCGTTTATGATTACCAATGACCCGATTCGTACCAAAAAATCAACCGCAACACTTCTTGTCGCTGGTATTGCGGAATACTTTCTGGGTTGTACCGGTTGTCCTAGCAAAATAACGGTCCGTTCGTTATTAATTTTTTTTTTGAACATATTAAGTAAGTGACAAAATAAAAATTTTGAGCACATGCTCCCTTGGACCTTTATTGTTTATATTATTCATAAATGACCTATGTGATGTGCTATATTGTAAACGCCTTTGCTTCGCAGATGATTTGAAGGTATACTAGTCAGTAAACAGCGTTGTTGATTGTGGGTCTTATCCAATATACGAGTTTGACACTGCTGGAACATAGAAGAATATTCAACTCGCTGGTGTTATTGTATAAAGTTATTCATGGACAGATCAACTATTTTGCTGTCTTAAGTATGCTCAATTTTAATGTACCTAGTCGCTGTACTAGAGCTGTGAGTAGCTTCAAATAGAGCAGAGCTAGATCAAACGTACTGGAAAGTTCACCAATATACAAGGCGTGCTCAAATTTTGATGTACAAGTGATATTTCCGCGTGTAGTCAACTTTATAACGCTGCAGTGGAAAATTTGTAGGATTTTTACATATAATTCTATATAAGTTTCAAGTTTTTATTCTTACTTTTAATGTTTTTATTCTATAATTTTAATTCTTATTTTATTGTATCATTTTAATTCCTTGTTTTCGTTCTTTGTGCAATTACCTTAGTTGTCAATCGCTATTCAATAACTTTAAGTATAATTTAAATTGTATATTGTTCTGAGGAAATTTGTTACATCACTTTGATGGAATTTGTGATAAGAATATTCGATTTTTTGGCTATTTTCTGCAAAACTGCACGTTGCAAGTCGCAGAAAGTAGGTGAGAACACCTAGGGATCTTCTATAATAGATTATTCTTTAAAAAACTATACACATTGATAAGAGGTTTTGGAAAAATCGTTCACATCGGTGCACAACAAGAGAAGAAATCAGATAACAAAGATACAAAAAAATACGCACCGAATTGATAACCTCCTCTTTTTTGGAAGTCGGTTAAAAATTATGTTAATAATATATAACTTAAAGATAACTTACTTGAGGGGTAAACTAAAAAAGGAAACCCACAATGTACAAGAGAGAGCAGATAATGAAATTGACAGTTTTCGAAAGCAAGTGGTCAAAGGAACCTATAACCACCCACCTTCGATGGAAATTCATTATGGCCTATGTATAAAAGACAGCTTAATGCAGTTTCAGCAACCAATGTATAAGATGATTATGAAAAGGCCACAGCACTTGTAATTTCCTCTGCATTAAAATTTTTCCGAGCAGAGATCTTGAATGCTGACATTATACGTTTGATAAACCTGGCCCATACAGAGGTACCTTAAGAGTTTTGAGAGAAGTTTGCCACGTGAAGCTTTATTGTAGACGCATTTGCCATGCGAAGTTTTATTTGTCATTATGTTGAAACCGACAAATCTTGAGAATGGTATTAAAAAGTGCAACAATGCCATGCGCAGTTGAACTTGTCACAAATATGCAACTGTTGAATAATAAAGCTAGTATTCTTATTTGTTTAACTTCTGTAATAATTCAAATATACTCACCGACAAAGAAATCAACACCCAGACGGAAATGTTAAAATTTGATATTGTTTTGAGCAAACATAGATGCTACAGTATGAAGAAAAATGATTAAAATTTGAATACAAAATAAATTATTTCATTATATTTGTTAACAATGTGTTTGTCCATGTTATTTATACACCCCCAACAAGTTTTGGAATTGATTCAATAAGGTTATCTATTTTTTCTTGCGAAATACTATCCCAAGCTACCGGTATCTCATGTCATAGAACCTCTAAAGTCTGTGGGACTGGATTAAATTTCCGAGCCTTCTGTCCATCATATCCCAAACATGTTCTATGGGCGAAAAATCGGAGGATCTTAGCGGCCATGGGAACAGATTCACATGGGTCTCTTCAAAAAAGTTTAGTCTAAGTCGAGCAACATAAGGCCGAGTATTACCTTGTTGTAATACGGGATCCAAAAACTAAAGGTGACCTAGTTCTATGTGCAATAGCGGCCCAAATTGACTTCTTTCTCCAGGACGTCGTATTACACTTCTTCGGCCGTCATGTTCACCCAACAGAATCGAGATTCAGCAGAGAAGATGACCTGATGCCATTCCACATTCCAATGTTGTCGTTCTCTGCACCACTGTAGTTGTTGCTGTCGATGCTCAGAGGTTAGAAGTAGCACTAAATGGGGTTTACAATGTTGCAGTCCAGAATATCTTATACGACTAATCATTCATCAACCAAATTCGACTTGTCGGAAATCCATATCTAAAGGCAATAAGTCTTAAACCTCAATATACCCAAACCTTCCTCATGCCTTACCCTATCAAATGGTGAAGTAGTAGTTTGAACTTTATCGCGAACAGACACACAGACGTAGCAAGGGTCTATAATACAGTGTGGAACAGCCAAATGGAATAAATTCGAGAATAAAGGAGGGCTTGTTGGGAAAAACGCTTTGACATGTCGATGTGTATTTTTAAATGCCCATTTTGTCAACAAAAAAATTATATGGGGTACGCGTACACGCGCGTCGGATTCACTGCTAGTCCGTAATTTCAAAGACGCGACTCGGGCAGACGCGAGGAGGCTCGTGCAAGCTTGTGCTGGGACAAGTATGATCACTTGTTTCATTGTTTGGGTTTTACTTGCTCAGTATTAATTATTCATTAAAGCTGAAAAGTGCCTATGTATTATTATGGAGTAGACAAGTGACGTTATTTTTCAATTCAGTAGTCTATATGAGAACGAACCAACTTTGTGGAACACGAAATGCAGCAACCACAAGAACAGGAATAATCAATTTGATTCATGGACTCGTATACAAGAAAATTTAAAAGTTATTGGTGGTAACATCACCATTAGAGAGTTAAAAAAGAAACGGGACACCTTAATGGCAACATATATAAAGTTAAGAAGTGAAATTATAGAATCTATAAAGACTGGCAGTGGTGCCGACGAAATTTTTAAACCGGAGTGGCCTTTTTACAACGCAAGAAAAACAAAGAATTCCCACGGAAGTATTTATTAAATATTTTAAATTTTTTATTTTTTATAACACATCTAGCTAGAAATAACCACTAAATAATATCACAGCGGCTGCTGCAATAGTTTGTTCTTCTCGCTGCATTTTGAGTGACTAACCAAAAAGTTTACAAGGCTCGGGCTAAACTGCGCCTTGGGAAGAGTGGTGCTCGTACTGGTAGGCCCGATCCATGAGTGTGCTCAAGCCGGCGCAGCGCTTCCTAGCTCGTGATATTACTAGCCGTGGGAAGCCAGCAACTAGCTGCCAAAGCGCTGAGTCATAATACGGAATTGGATATTATGCTTGAGTTTCAAGAAAACCCACATAATTCTGGTCGAAATGCAGCCCACTGTTTAATATTAGCCACACATAAATTTTTCGAGTATTAAAGGAAAGTAAAATGCATCCCTATAAAATGATGCCGACTCAGGAGCTCATGGAATAAAGCCACACCCAGTAAACCCACAAGTTCTAGCCAATATAATAAGGTTTCAGCAAGATGGAGCACTGCTCCATGACGAAATCAATGTCGGGCAGTATCTGAACAATTTTTTTTTAAATCGGTAAGTTGAGAGGCGCGGATCGATAGAATAGCCATCACGATCTGCTGATTTGACACCATTGGACTTTTTGTGGGGATATGTCAAAAATACTGTGTACAAAACTATACCCCTCAACTTAGATGACCTAAAAAGACGAATTTATTCCATTTGACTGTTCCACACTGTATAGTGATGTTCAGATTCACATGTGGTGTTATTTCCCAATCAAACTATAAAAATAAATTAGAAGATGCCTCTACTACCCTTTAAAAATAACAAAAAGTTATAAAACGAAGTTAAAAACTTTAAATAGAAATTTGATTTTATTTTGATTTACAATAAATTTTCAATTTTTTTCCGTACTTAGGACTGAAAAAAGTAGAGTAATCGCGAAAATTAGTGTATAATTTCTGAGACTGCTTGTATATCAAAAATTGCTTATTGATTTATTCATCGGATGTTTTATGGCTTTTTAATTGGAAAACAATGAGCGGCCAAGTGAGTTTTTTCTCGCCTTGGTAAAAGGTTATAACGATAGTTACGAGCACCATAAAAATGACTGTGTTGCGGTTATAATCGACTAGAAAGAAACAGCATAACGGTAGTCCAGTTTACCTGCCAGCTATATTATCATTAAATTGTCCATCGAGTGAAATGTTACTCTCTAGCGTTATTAATGACTCATCTATCAATCAATCTACCATTAGATAGATTCGTACGTGATCGATGAATATGATCTGGTTCACGCAAGGAGTGGTGATTTTTATAATTTCACTGTGGCTGTTGCTCCTAGTATGTAATTTTGAGATCCGCAATTTCAGGCGGTATTACCGTTAGGCAACTTAACGTATAAATTACAAGCTATCACAGATTTGTGATAGGGAGACAATTAGGGAAATCATCGTAAAAAATATAAAAAATGTTCCTGGTTTTGATTAGCATTAGCATTATGACTTTCACAACAATTGTGTTGAACAGAGGTCGGATTTGAAATGCATATAATTGAAAGTGAAGTGATTTTGATCGTTAGATGATTTCTTTATCAACTTTCTGATGCTATAGAGTTTTTAAAATTTTTTTAAATTTATTTTTCACCTTTATTTTCCATTATTTTGGGGCCACCTTGTACAAATATGACTCTAATTTACCCAATTTCTTAACTGATGTATATACAGTGTGGAAGATCCAATTGGAATAAATTCAATAACGAATAAAGGAGGGCTTGTAGGGAAAAACTGGTCTCGTCGATTTGAATTTTTAAGTGCGGATTTTTTTTCAACAAAAAAAATATAGGGTGAATCATGTGACAGTGCCAATACCAACGAGCTTGGTCTTGTAAGACAGATTAAAAAAAAGAAGCTGCAAATGCTGTAAGTGATAATACAAAACTGGATATTATGGTTGAGTTTCAAGAAAACCCACATTATTCTGGTCGAAAAGCAGCCCCACTATTCAACGTTAGCCACAAATCAATTTTTCAGGGATTAAACATCTTTACAAACAAATGCAAAAAGCCGTCCTGTTAAGAACACCCCGGACGGTTAGGAAATTTATGGAAAACTGCCGCCACGACTCCAACCTCGGGCCTGAAAACCTGGCAAGGGCTCCCACAGAGTCTAATGCCATAGATTGTATGGTCAAGTCGGGGTAAATATTGCATTAAATGTACCAATATTCGACAGCCAGCCAGCGGTGTACTAATAGTACCAGTCAAGGCACATGGGCGGATCTAGAATTTTCTTGAGGTGGGGGCACGAGATGAAAATTATAGAAAATTGTATTATTATATGTTTCTTCTCAGCAATTTATTACGTTTTTATTTACATTACTATTTCCAGGAAATATGGCAAAAGTCAAAAGTAACCTTCCATTGCCTGTAAAGTACTCTAGCATCGAACAATATCTGGAAATTATTGAACTAGAGGCTTTCCAAACATATACCGATCTTATTTTTATGTTAAGAATCCCTTTAGTCGAACAACATCCTTACACAGTCTTTCATTTATATCCTATCCCCATATACGATGAAAGAACAGGTTTACATCATATGTTATCCCTCACTCAAAAATATTTTGCAAAGAATGATGATTCTTTAATGTTCATTCCGATCAAATACTTAAGTGCGTGTAAACCGTTGGCCACCCGTAAGAAACTGTGTCCTGAACTTTAGGCATATCCTATTGACATAAATGCGTTATTTGAAGCTCAACTTCTAAAGAATGTCCAGAACATACCCGACAACTGTAAAAGCTCACTAATATTCACTCAAGGATATAACGTTCAAAAACTAGAACCCAATACATAGCTCATAATTACTTCTGAACCCATAAGTGTTACAGTGAATTGCGCTCAAACAAACCCAAAAACTCCATATTGACTCTTCAATCAGAGTGTAGTGCGTTTATAAGAATTACAAAAGTTCAAGCCGAATCCAGAAAACAAACAAATGTTTTAGAATCCTTTCAAGCAGTAACAGTGCCGTTCAACTGTTGCGATGCAGTGTTGAACACACACCCATGCGCGAGCCCAGGAACTAGCTTTGCCCTTCAGAAAATTTTACTGATGAGCACTTCCAACCCCCTTGCCATCCACCCCCTGAGACTTAACTCAGGTCCTCACGCTAACGCAGTTTGCCTTCTGCATAATCTCTGTCTTCTTGTTGGGATAGCTTGGCTTTGGTTTGGATCCGTTGCTTTACCTTATTGCTACTAAAGCACGTGTCTTAATTGTGTTACGTGGCTCATTCTTTGCTATGATATACAGCTAATTGTACCCTTCTGTGGGCGTGCACGTTGTCGTCGTTTGTTTTGTGCGTGTGGGTTCTTCTGTCCTTCATTTTTTACTTAGCTGTCCTCTATCTCTGGGGTTCTTCGTCCTCTTCTCCTTCGCTAAGGCAGAGCTGGTTCTTTGGCCTTTTGTATCTGTCAATAAATATGTGGTCATAGTCGACTAGTTGTCGTAGGTGAAGGTTTGGGTGCTGTTCCAGTTTGGCGTAAGCCTCTCTGGCCCTCCTCTTCATTTCTGCAAGCACTGGTTTGTGTAAATCGTTGAAAATCACCGTGTTACGAACGAACCAGGGTGTGTCGACTGCGAGGCGTAGGCATAGGTTCTCCTGCCTTTGGATGGCCTGCCTGTTGCTCTTGCTGGTGTGTCCCCATACTATTTAAGCGTACGTCAGCATAGGCAAGATGACTGTCTTGATGAGAGTCAGCTTGTTTAAGAGCCCTAGCTTGCTCCCTCTTCCTATTAAGGGGTAAAGTTTGGCACGGGCAGCCCGGACTTTATTACGAGTCTCTTGGACATGCCTCGTGAAAGTCAACCCCTTGTCGATGATGACTCCAAGGTATTTGACTTCGTTCTTCCATGGAATTTGTCTGCCGTTGACGGTCAGGTTTCCTGTCGGCACGATCGTGCGGCTTCTCCCGTTGACGAACAGAGCTTGGGTTTTGTCCTCGTTGATGGCTTGCAGTGTCGGAAAAAAATCCTGAACACACTTAATGTAGAAGAACTAGACGTACTTTTTTCCATTGACTGGAGCCGTCACAGAGAGAGAGAGAGAGAGTTCGCCGTTTAAGCCAAATTTCAAAAGAAGTATTGACAAATTTTACGACGCTATGACAAAAATCCAAGATATACGAAGTGAAGTGCATTTTACAAGCTTTCAAAATATATTTTGCATATCGCTATCGAACTATCGTGGTTAATGCGATACGTTCTGCAAAATATTTCTACAAATTATTTAAACTGCATTTAATGTACGGTATCGACTTTTAGCGTTATTAATCTCAACGTTATAAGCTGTCACTAGGAAGCAAATTAAGGTTACAACTTACGAATTTTAAAAAAACTCACTTTATATCGGTTGTTTCAGATTTTCTTTATGAAAAATGCTGCGATCAAAATTTATAAACACAAATTTTGAGGATTTTCTGATTCTCTACAGTTTTTCTATTGACGGAATTATGAACAGATCATTACTTTTTACCCTATAAGCAAAAAACGGAATTATCCCACATTCTTGGGGGTTTTAAACCTCAAAAATTTTACTTCCATGAGTTTGCTGTTAAAATTATGTCAGTTATGACTTATAAACTATTATTTACATGATGCTGAAATATATGTCACCTAAAAATCTCTGTTGACTGGTGTATACAAGGTTAAAGTCAATCAAGAAACGGGAATGCAAACATTTTTCAAGTTAATTACTGCCACATGTGTTATAATACCACAATTTCAAACAGCTATGGCTTAAATTTATACTAGAATGTTCAGTCTAGCAATCCACGACATAATTCAAATTCATACAAATTCAAATAAGGTGTAAATAACTGAAAGGAAACAAAGGCATAATTGTCGCATACTCGGCATATGCATTTCAATTTGCCGCCTATCAAGAATCAAATCAGGCACTCGGGAATACCGCCAATTCTTCGAAATATCCACAAAGTTCTCGAAAAACGCGCTCTAATACGCGAAAATATCCGCAAAATTAGCGAGACACGTACGGTTTACATAACCTGATAACCGAATCGCTATCACCTTGAAAATTTATTTGCAAACTAAATATCGCACAATATGTTTGCCAATAGACAGAACACTGTTTGCGTTGCGATACGGCCGGTAAATAAATAATTTTGTTATTAATGTAGGGTCGAGGTGTTTCGGAAAAATATGTGTGCTAAAAGAGCGACATTTGGTCGAATAAATTTTATTTCATATGTCGACATATTCACATATTAAGGCATAATGCAAAAATTTCTGAAAACATTAATATGTGTTCCGGTGGAAGTTAATATTAAATAAATAAAAGTACCAAACGACCTTATTTAATAGCGCTATGTAGCGAACTAATCATATGAATTCACAAATTCCATTTTATGTAAAACTCAAATAAATAAAATTTATCAGCAAAAGTACGGACAAAGTGATACATACCTTCTGTTACCAGTTTGATAACATATGTGGTATTAAGAGTTTGTCGATTAATATTCTTAATCCACTTGAATTATACTGCACTGCCCTCCTAAGCTGAAACGTCCTATCTCACAAAAATTGAGAGTTTGCCATAAGTGTAAACTCGTTGCTTTAGTTTTATAGTATACCACCTGAGCCGTCCGCCATATTTTTTAGAGATTTTTTTCGTATTTTTTCCGTAAAACACTTGATACCCATACAGGATGGTGCATAAAATTTAATTGGTCTGCCATCTTTGAGAGTCTACCATATTAGATTTAGTTGATGTCATTTAGTTAACCATACACTGTCATCTAACCCTAACGTGTACGCAAAATTTCATGTCCCTCAGAAGTCAAGAAGTGATGTAAAATTCACTTGGAATATTTGAATACATACAGAACTGATAAAGACAGGGGCAGATCCAGACATCCAGACACGTGTTTCCAGGGAGGCAATTTCATGCTTTGTGTGGGGGGAGGGATCTTGTATTAAATTTATTTTTTATAATTTCGAACCCAGAGTTCTTGGGCTACGAGTATTGCATTAAAAATAATTGTTCTGAGGTTTAAACCCATAGAAGTGACCTTCTTCTAGGCTCTTGGAGTTAAGTTTACCTCGTTTTACTCTTAAATTTACTAACTTTCAGGCCCTCAGAGCCAAGCGGGGCGATGGAGGCCGCTATCTAAAAAGTTAAGGTAAAAATCTATTCAGCATAAACTCGTATCAAAGCTCCATAGTGACGGGCTTATAGGAAGACTTGTCCTACGTCTTTCCCCCGCCCCCCTCCGAAACAATCGTACTTTTTAAAATAAAACAATTATTCTTAACAATAGAAAAATTTGAAAAACTAAAAGTCGAGATAAAATACCTATCAAACATTTACAATGTGAATATTTATTTTATAATAATCTGTTAAATCAACATTAACATTTTTTCGTTTTTTTTTGTATGTATGTTACCTGTTTTCTTCTCCTGTGGTGCATATAGGTAGTAGAGCATGGTATTTTCGGCTCCTTAATTTAATGAGTACCAAGCTGGTTTTGTTTGTATACCAGGCAAATACCTATTTAAATGCAAATTTTTCCATTTTGCGAAGACGGTGCTTTTGGTTGCCACATTCTCCCGGCCTAATAGAAAATTCATTGCCAACACATGTCTAACTTTAAACCGCTATTTGGTACGTTTATAGACAGGGTGTTTAGTTATAGCAAACAAAATCGCAAAGTAAAGTGATAGAAGGAGTTGCATTTATATGAAGATTGAAACATAGGACGGACTAGAATGATAGTGGTCCGTAGGCACCCCTTATACAGGATGGTTGGAATATAGGGTGGAATAGACGTTTGGTGGTATAAAAATGTTGGAAAAAATGTGAAATTAAAATTATATATGGTGATTAAAAAACTGTTATATAATGTGGACATAAGCAGGTTGGTTGAAATATATGCTGCAGTTGGATTATATTTATATGGTGTGATTAAAAAATTATTTCTTTTATAGCCCATAAGAAGTTGCATAAAGTGTGGAGAGGAATTAATGTTACACAGGGCGATAATATAAAATGTAAAAAATGAACTAATTTATGGGCTAGCACACAAGGAGTTATATACTATGGTTGAAATATAGGACGGATTTGACTCCGTAAATATGGGATGGATTCTATTCCGTCCTATAGTTTACAGAAGGCAGTTAACAAATTTATGCTTGTCCGTGGGCAGTCGTATGTACAGGATGGTTGGTATATAAGTTGGAGTGGAATTATATATAGTTTGTCAAAAAAAGTTGAAAAAAGGTTACATGGCGTAGTCCATAAAGCAGAAATATATTTTGGGTTTATTAAGTCAACGCGTACTAGTACATTTTGTTCGTAAAGATTTACCTGTCAATTTAAATGAGAAAGTATCATTGTGTAATGTTGAGGCTCTCGATGTTATCTGGTTCTGTCTATTAAGGTTATACATACAAAATAAAAAAAAAGAATGAAAACTACATGGGTTCAATAAAACTAAAAAGTTGAAAATAAAACATTTTTAAAAAAATGTAGGTATAATCGACTTCTACCTATAACTAAAAAGCTAACAATAATTATCACAAAATACAATCCTAGCAAATAAATAACACATTTAATGATTTAGGTATCTACCCAGGAAGTAAAAAATATAAACATTAAAAGGTGCTTATTCTGTACAAATTAATTACCTGCCAATTTAGTATATTTTTGAAGTCGGTGCCAAGCAACAATCAAGATTGATGAATTAGTAGATAAGTACGCAATGAAGGATTTTAGATTTGCTTGCTCAAAAATATACTAAATTGGTAGGTAATTAATTTGTACCGAATGAGAACCTTTTAATGTTTATATTTTTTACTTCCTGGGTAGGCACCTTACAACATTGAATGTGTTATTTATTTGCTAGAGTTGTATTTTGTTATAATTATTTTTAGCTTTTTAGTTATAGGTAGAAGTCGGTTATATATATTTTTTAAATATTTTATTGATTGACAAGTCTTTAGTAATTACACAGCTTTTCAATTACGTTCAAACCAAATAAAAAAAAAATATCAATTTTATATAATTCCCATCGTCCGATTCGTAGCTGTAAAACATTTCAGTCATCCCTCGGAGCAGAAAGAATATTACGTGATTCAATAGTCGTGATTTCATTAGCACAGTTCCCTGTACATTTCCATCAGTTTAAATCGTTTCAGAATTCATTTCTCATTCGAAGCCATTCAGTCTCGCTCTCTGACGGATAATGACTGTAATTTAGAAAATACGGAACGCATTGCTATCGAAATTTTAATAAGTGGTCTCTTTTTCTCTCTGCTAGCTACTGCCGGCTACTGATTACAGGCTTGCTTCTTGATTAAATTCATTATAGGTTAGTTTGTTCGGAGTATTGCTACACATCAATCTGAATAGAGTTCTTTTTTTTTAATGAAACAAGGTTTTCACTCTCGGTATCCGATGAACTTTTCCAGAATTAAATCGTAATGAAAAGGGAAAGAACGAATATTAAGAAATGTTAAAGATGGAAGTGAGCTACAGGTAAAATATATTAGTTTTACGTGATAAAAAAAAATGAAAAAAGAGCAGCAGTCAACAGAGACTGAACGATGTAAACGAAAGCTTCTTACGATTTATACTTCCCGACTCTCCTTATCTGACTGTCCGTTGTCCTTTCTCTGTATCATTCTAAGTAAAAGTAAAATCTGAACAGAGCATACGGGAAGTCACTAATACAACTGTCTTCGCTATACTGACTACATTGAACAAGTCACATACGTTTAAATCAACCTCACCGTATATATCAGTAAATAGTGCAAAATTGAAGGCATTTTGTAAGATGAAATTCAACAGGAAACCGCTCTTCAAAAGTAGTTCGTAGCTGATATCTTATATGATTTTAACAGCAAATTCGTATAAATAATTTATTTAAACAATAAAAACTAGCAAAAATATGTATTTTTTTCTTGTTTTCTACTTGTATTGAGAAGAACAATGAAGAAATCGGAATCTTGTCAATGGACAAGTTCTAGAGGATTAAAAACCTTCCAAATGAGCCTTATAGGGATATTTCCCGCCGAGAAAATTAAAAAAATCGCGGAAAATTGATTTATTTTCAAATATTCTTGATTTTGTTTTAATGTAAACTATAAGATTCAATTGGGTATTGTGAAATAAATGGTTTTGGCAGAATTGTAATTTTAACAATTTAGATGGATATCTGCGACGTGTTTTATGTTAACCACGCTCTTTCTATTGGAATGTTACTTGAATCTTCTGAAAGTCCGTACAAAAATTTCTATTTGTCGATCTTAGATTTCCGTTCAGATCCAATTAAGGTGGTTTGAAACGGTTGTTAATATTGCATTATATGCACAAATACATGAAATGTGGGGAACTCTGCAAAAATTACTTATCTGATAAAAGTCATCTTGAGATTAATTGATTCTAACATTGTAGTCTATCATAGAGCAGAAAATTAACTTTGCAGTTTTTATTACAAAAAATTATAGTTAAAAAAAGTAATTTTTTATCGATTTTTCTGGATTTTCATTGCGAAAAATCCGCTAAACGAGACTTGTAAACACTCAATCTAAAGGTTTCCCTCTTCCTTAAAACTTTTTCAGTGACAGTATTGCGATTCCTTCTTAACACAGGCAAAAAACAAAAGAAAATTATATGTTTATGGGTTTTTATTGTTTAAATAATTTACTTCTTCTTGCTGTTAAAGTCATGTCAGTTATTGTCTATTAACTATTACTGTATTTTAACGAAGAAAACAACTATGTAGATGATGTTAATATTTTCGCATCAATCTCTTACCCCTCTCCATCAACATGACTACTGCGTAACAGTAGTTATGTCGGATATAGTCTTAAGCTATTGTAGAACAATAATCCATTGACAAGTCAGAATAGACTTTGAAACCTTTGGCTTTCCTTCAATATACGTCGTTTTATTTCGATTGTGGTGTTATTGCCCAAAAACATAAAAAAGTATTGTAGAACAACTTCAGATTGTTCCAAAAAGATGTTGTATAAAAGGACCCCTGCCGGTCAAGAGATTATACTAATTTTGTAAAAAGTTCTCCAATAGCACTTTAATAAAAAATTACGTCAAATATTGGAATCTCAACGTTTTACGTCTCTTTTAGCTATATTAGATATGTTTAAGTACGTAAGTACTTCTTGGAAAATATACACCACACTTACGAAAATTGCTGTATACTCCAAACGTTTCGTGGCCTAGGTCAGACCCCGTTGTCAATGGTTAAGAAACTACGATAAAAAAGGCACAATTCTATATATGTTTGAGGTCTGTGAAGTAATTAAATCTAATTTACAAATTATTTTGTCTAAATAAAGTACATATAGAGAAATAATTCTCTTCAATTTCATTCCGAACTAAAAGTGCATTTACAAAATTATTAGTATTTTACGCTATGTTTCTCTAACTTCTGAAGTGTCAACTCTAATTAGCTGGGTCAGCTAACATTTGGTTATCTGGTTATCTTTGTAACGCTTTCTTTCTTGGCTGCCCTTTTTGCTAACAACCGTATAGCGCGTCTACATACGGCATGACCTTATAATATAACCAGTCAATAGAAATTTTTAAGTGACATAAAATTCAACAGCAAACCGCATATGCCATCACGTAAATATAATAATAATAGTTTATAAATCATTACGGACATAATTTTAAGAGCAAAATCGTAGAAGTAAATTATTTGAGCCGTATAAACCTCCAAAAATATGGGGTAGAGATTCAGAAAATCTTCAAAATGAGCGTTTTTGATCACAGCATTTTTCATAAAAATAAAATGGAAATCGATATAAAGTGGGTGATGTAAAAAAAATCATAGCTTGGTTGTAATAACAAGTGATGTGCCGGATCATTAAAATTGTATATCCGCGGATACGGATCTGAATACGGAAATTTGGTCCCAAGATCCGAGGATACGAATCTTAACTTTTTTGGAGTACCCGGGGGTTAATATTGCACATAAACCTTTGGAAAGAGACAATCTGTTATGGACAAAAGTTATTGACCTGTATAAGAGTTAACTCTCTTAACCAAAGACATTAAAGTATAGTAGTCACTTGGAGGTCTCAGTCACATCGCTCGCACATATTTATCATCACTGGCAACAAGCGTTCCAAGTGAGCATTTTTTTAGTGCAGCAGGAATTGTTTATTTATGAGCCCCATCGTAACAGCTTTTTCGGGGACAAAGCTGTCAAGTTGCTTTTTTTGAAATACAATTTACCATTACTTAATTACAATTATGACCTAACTTTTTTTAAGTTTCTTTAATTGTCAGGGTGTTGTGAATCTAATGTCAACACTTTGTGTGTCAGGAACTCTTAATTGAAATATTACGAAGTTTTAAGTTTTAGTTTTTTTCTCATTGTAAAAGTGATCTATACTACCGAAATATTTCATTATTTCATTAAGCTTAACACGAAGATTTAACCCAATTTATCCCATAAAGATATTTTAAATAATATTTTATTATAACTGCCTATAATAAATGTTTAAATATATTATTACCAAGATGTGTGGTAGATCTCTTTATAAAGATGATTTAGTACCTTTGAGTTATATATTATCGGCATGGTACTCGCTTCACTACAATAACTGTTTTCAATATAAAGGTGCCAAATACGATTTTAAAAAATAAAAAATAATCTGAATGGAATTTAACAGTTTTTCATTGTTACCTTATCACCTATATATAAAATTTTATCCATGAAGTAAAAATTAATATGGTAAAAGATCCGTACAAGATCCCCCAAAACCTAACGGATACGGATCCAGATTTTTCTTCTCCCTCGTATATCCGCGGATACGGATACGGACGCGGACATCCGGCACATCACTAGAATAACAGTTCGAACATTAATCTGTCTCCTAATGATGGATTATAACGTTGAGGTTAATAACGCTGAAGATCGATATTTTACGTTAAGTAGATCTTGCAGAATTACAATTTAAATAATTTGTAGAAATATTTAGCAGAACGTATCATATTAACCCCGATAGATCGATAGCGATATGGAAAATTTATTTGAAAGCTCTTAAAATGCACTTCACTTCGTATATATCGGATTTTTGTTATAGTGCCGTTAAATATATTAATACTGCTTGTGAAATTTGGCTCAAACAACAAACCCTTACTTCTCTTCCGGTGCCTTGACTGTGACGGACCCAGTCAGTGGAAAAATGTAATTTAATTAATTTCAGTAAACTGTATACCCTTAATCATTAACTTACTAAACCAATGAGACTAATATGAGTATGCAATAGTTATGTAAATAAACAACTGCTGAGAAAAAACATATAATAATATAATTTAACATAATTTTCATCTCGTATCAAAATTCTAGATCGTTCCATGTGCTTTGATAGATATTGTCATTACACCACTGGCTGTCATCTATTCGTAAATTTAATGCAATATATTTAGTGTTATTTTAAACCAATTTCTCGGCATTATAGCGAAAATCTAAGATAGACAAATTGAAGTGGAATTTTTGAACTTTCAAAATATCTTTCTTCAACAACTACTTATTCAATAGTTACCATCGTGAGCCCATAAAAGCTTAACATCATAAACTGTCGTCTTCACAATGATTAATATTCAAGTATTTGTTACCAAAAAGTTATTTTTCTGACAAAAATCCACTTTTGAGGTTACTCGGTAAAAATGATCCAATCAGGATCTACTCTCTACAACTTTTCTGTAAACGGCATTACAATTTCTTCATTACTTTTCATTAGATGAGCAGAAAACAAAAGAAGTTCGTATTTTTCTAGGTTTTTATTATTTAAATAATTTACTTCTACGATTTTCCTGTCAAAATCTTAGCAATAATTATCTCTCAGATCGATACCACTATGTTAAAGTGGGGGGTTATTATTTCCAGTATTATAGGTAGGTCTTCGGGAGTTCCACAGGCCTCTCACGCGGGACCATTTGTTTTTAATTTATTTATTAATGATATTGGCAAAATAATTAATCACTGTAATATCTTAATGTATGCTGATGATTTCAAACTATTTAAAGAAATTGCAACTTGCAATGGTGCTATGTTACTCCAATCCGATTTAAACTCTTTATTTGCCTGGTGTATTATCAAAGATCTTGACCTGAATATCAATAAATGTTTTATTATTACTTTTGCAAAAATTTCACAACCTATAAGCATTTCATACGCTATTAATTCACAAACGATACAGCGAGTAAGTGAAATTCGTGACCATGGTGTCGTTTTCGATAATTCTCTGAATTTTCGTAGACACATCGATCTAATTGTTTCCAAGAGTTACAAGGTTTTAGGTTCTATCAATCATTCATTTAAATCATTTTCCCATAATACGATTCGTTTACTATATTGTACACTAGTACGATCTATTCTGGAGTACTGTTCTGTTATATGGAACCCACACTATAACACCCATCTAGCTAATATTGAGAAAGTTCAAAATAAATTTCTTCGTATAGTAGCATTTAACATGGGTTCGAGTAGAGACAATTATCAATATAGTGATATTTCATTACGAATGCATTTACAATCTTTGCAAAATCGGTGTAACATAGCTGATATTTGTTTTCTATACAAGGTGTTGTCAGGTGAACTTGACTGCCCTTCCTTACTAGGTAGAATTTCTTTGTATACGATAATGAGAACTCGTTCTTCAAAACTCTTCCATATTTCATTTCATAGGACTAACTATGGAGTTTGTTCAGCAATGACTAGGTTAATGCGTACAGCCAATCAGTACTCCTCGCATATTGATGTGTTTTATAACTCCGTCAATGTAATCAAGTGCTCCTTACAGTATAATATTTAACGCTGCCTTTTGTTTTTTTTATGTGTTCTGTTCTTCTTCGCGACAACATGTATTATAATTTTTATTTTAATTTTAATTAACTATATTTTATTCTGAATTATGTATTGTTTCTAAAATTTTAGTCCAATGTTAAACATGCCAACTTTAGGTTTATATGTTTTGTAGATTTAATGTTATTTTCACTATTTTTTTTTGTTTGTTGGTATTTTATGTAAATAGGGTTACCCGTATAAGAATAAATAAATAAATAAATATAAACTGTTACTGACGTGATGCTATAAGCGAATTGCTGTTGAATCTTATGTCCGAAAATAAGTTCAATTTTGCTCTATAAACTGGTAATTTTAAGCTATTGTAGAACAACTACAGGGTGTTTTAAATTGATCAAGAAGTATCTCTGCCCGTCAGGTGGTGATACCAATAATGTAAACCAATCGAATATTTATTTTTTCTTTCATATAATTAAACCGAAAATCATTAGTAAAAATATAATTACTGAAGCACGAAATTATATCTAATCATGCAGTATATCATAACAAATTAACCTAAATTATGGGTTTCTTAGAATTTCATTTTTTAAACTACCAAATAGCTAATTATGCTTAACACAATCATAATGAATTATATAATGACATAATGAACACTTTCTTGGACGCTCATAATACGGATATGGCATCAGAAAAAAAATACCCACCAATCATCTTTACGAAAAAAAAATCGTCTAAGCAAATATTTCGACAATGAATACTCTTCGATCCTTATTTGTACAGCTAGAATTAAAATTTTAATAAGTCATGAAATCTATTCATCATTTTCGTTTTTTTCACATTATCCTCCATCTTTGTAACGAGCCGTTCAAAATATAATATTATAATGGATTTTTTTCGTCTAACCGCGAGAGTTGTTTTTTTATCAATACTAATTCTATGCCCGACAGGAGATTGAAAATCTCTCATGATTCCGTGACTTTGCGAACTGACTGGTTGTTGTGTGTAAAAAAATAGTTTCTTTGTGTGTAAAGCGGGGGCCACACCTTTTTTTCTATCTAACATGATGAGCTCACAATTCATCAGCGGCTAATAATTATTATAATACAAAGCCGGTGAGGTGAGTTTACGGTCAACAGGATGAATTTGCGCTGGAAGTGCCCCGGGAGAGGGACTAACGGTATCTTGGCAGGATATTGATAAAAAAAACCACAAGTGTCTATAAGTTGTAGGTGATGATCTTTATTATGTAACACCTGGTATAACCATTTCGGTTATTCGTCAATGAGTAAATTAAGAAGCATTATGATATATGATTATACAGTGAGGCCCTAAAATAGCGTATAAATTCATTTTCTATACGTAATTATGAGTGTAAATGTAAGAGGTCAATTAAAAAAATAAATGAATATAAATAATAATAATTTATATTTAAAAAAGAACCGACTTCAGCTGACTTAAAATAAAAACAGTTTAGAAACCGTGTGCAATTAATCACTATTTTCAGACATATTTTTTTTCTGATTTAATTAAGGTACAATTCAATTGAAATTTTAGCGTACTCTTATCTCTCTCTCTCTCTGTCTCTTTTTCTCCCTCTCTCTTTCTTCCTCTCTATTTTTTATTCTTTGTCTATATTTTCCAATATATTTTAACTTTTTTATTTGTTTTATTATTTGGACCACTTTCTACAAATGTAAATAATTCACTATATATTTTAACCACACTCTATATGCTTATATAACTTATTTTATTTATTTGAAAAACCAGTAATAAATGCTAATACAAAACCTACAGAGGCAATGTGTGTTGTCTGTGCGTAGGACTGGGATATAACTGCTAATTAATATTCTTAAAACTAAAAGCTTAAACTAACAAATGCTAACAAAATCAATATAAAAATAAAATAAGTATATAGACTTCTCTTGTTTCATATTTATACAATTTTACAATAGTATAGATTATAGTTATATTATATTTATATTATACTTATATTGATATTATACTCTTAATACTCTTGTTTGATATTTACTGAAAGGAAATCCTTAAAATCATGAAACGTTGTTCAGAATCCACTGTTTTAATTCTTTTTTTCTCTGGTGTTCTCTAAGTGTTTTGAACTCATTAGGAAGCTCATTAATCAATTTAATGGCCATGACAAGACTTCTTTTCTCGCTGCTTCTCTTTTTCATCTTTGGCAACTGTATACTTTTACATCTGGTATTGGAATTGGATGTAATGTATCTATTACTTAATTCTCTATAGTGATATAATAGAGATTGTAGCAAGAAAATTTGATCCAAATTCAGTGGGTTTTTGTTAGAAATATATTTATTCTTGTTTACAATTTTTAATATTATATTTTGTAACCGTTGCAGCAGGTTAAGATTATTGTCATTGGCTCCTCCCCATGCTATATTGCCATAATTGATTATACTATGGAACAGAGCGTAATAAACCATTCTCAATATTTCAGTGTCCATATATCTGGATATTTTATAAAAAATAAAAACCAAATATTTGTTTTTTTTATAATGTATTCAATATGCTTGTCCCATTTTAGATGGGGATCTAAAATGACACCTAAAATTTGAACTGATTCACCTTACGTACGTTCTTTCAGTTTATATGAACGTCAATAGAATGTGGTAAACTGTCGCATCGATTCCTGAAAAGCATATAAACTATTTTATCTATATTCAGGGATAATCTATTTAAGGCTAGCCATTCCGATATTTGATTAAGGCAGTGATTCATTTTTGATTCTACACCTTGCCAAGTTTTGTCATAAGTTATAATCATAGTATCATCAGCGTACGAAAAGATGGTGTTAGCAGTCATATCTTCTAGAAGGTCATTCACATACAATATAAACAACAGAGGTCTAAGTTTGGTTCCCTGAGGAATATTGGTAGTTACGGGCATAAATTCACTCACTTATTGGTGTATCATTTTCTGAATCATCCTATACAACTATAATTCAATTCAACACAATATTACAACGGTCCTGATATCTTTAAAACCACCCTGTATCAGTACAAATCCTCTCCACACTATTGACTCTTACAATTTTTCTATTGTTTAAATAATTCCTATATACCAATGATTTTACTTCTCTCCATATATTTAGTATTTATATAACAACATTCACCTTTTTAAACTACAATTTATGACTATAAATTTACCCTACCATTTTTTTCAACCATACAGTATATGCAACTGCTTCCAAATTTTTTTTAACCTTCTATAATTCAAATATCCTAACTGCTTATGCTTATATATCTAATTTACGATACGCCCTCAATAACAATAATTTTACCCCACCCTTACTTCAAACACCTTATCTAAGCAACTACTTATATTTATTTATTTATTTATTTAAAGAGTACGGCCCGCCTACAGATAGTCGCATCTGTCCTATTACAGTGTGGCACAAGTTAACAATAATTGTAACATGAGAACAAGCAAGTACATTTAACTAAATTATAAAAGGGGAAAAAGAATAACGTAAGGTACAAATTCCAAACTAACAGACTGATCCTTCACATAGGTCAACAGCCTGTGATATGTGTTTCCTGAAAACCGAGTAACTTAAGGAGAAAATGTCATAACTGCTACTATTATTTTTTTCATCGATCATTTTGTACAATCGGTATTACTGTGGCAGCGGCGAGTTAAAACAATAATTGGAGTTAGAGCGTCCAATTGCAAATATTTCTCTATTACTGAGGGTGGTAAAAAAATGACTACTTAAATATTCGAAATCAAGTAGATTATTAATTATCTTATATAAGAAAAATATGTCAGAACATTTCCTCCTGAATTCTAGGGATACCATGTTATAAAATTTTAAATTTTCAGTGTATGGATGAAAATGCCTTTCCCTATTAAACGATAATTTACAGCATTTATAAATTGTGGAAGAATATTCTAATATCGATCTAACAAGACTATAGCATAGGATGGTAACCGATATGACTTTTTTGAAACCTTTGTTTATTCGTAATAAGAAACCCAACATTTTTTGAGCCTTTTGAACAAGTAATTCAATGTGTATTTCAAACGACAGTTGGTATCTAATACAACCCCCAGATCCCTAACGTGATCTACATGCTTCAATTTGTCACCCAGTAAATATAGATCACAAGGAGTTTGTGAGTGACTAGGTATTCTGGTGAACACGATGGAATGACATTTATCACTATTAACAAAAATTCTGTTTCTTGTACAGAAATCAGAGAATCTGTTTAAGTCATTTTGCAACTTTATATAATCAGAGGTGTCCCTGATAGTTCTGAAAATTATTAGGTCGTCCGCATAAAGTAAATGCTCGGTGTTACAGAAGCATCTCATTTTAAAAAATTATGAACAATATGAGACCAAGATGTGACCCCTGCGGCACTCCAGAAGTCACTGGAATACATTCTGATCTTACATTGTTCACTACAACATACTGTGATCTATCTTCTAAGTAGCTTTTTAGGAGCAGAAAGAGTCCTCCATGAACACCGAAATTCCCAAGCTTAATTAAGAGAGTAGGGTGGTGAACTTTATCAAAAGCCTTGGAAAGGTCGGTGTACACGGCACAACTCTCTAAGCTGTTTTCCATTGCTGCAGTTAACTCTTGCACAAACGGAACCAAATTAGGTACGGCGGAGCACTTCTTAAAAAATCCGTGTTGATTTAGTTCAAGAGAACACCTTACTTTGAAGAACAGTTGTTCTAGAATCAAAGATTACAAAATTTTACCAAAGTGACTGAGCAAGGAAATAGGCCGGTAATTCTGTACATGACTTTTGTCACCAAATTTAAACAAAGGAACTTTTTGGGCGATCTTCCAAATCTTATGGTATATGCTGAGTTTTACACATTTATTGTAGAGTATGTAGAGTGGCAGACACAGATCAGGACATGACGCCAAGAATACCGTAGGGTATCCATCAGGAGCCGGACCTTTTTTTGGATCGAGATCATGTAAAGTTGCTTTTATACTTTGCTCACTTATAAAGCTAACAGTGTAACAATTTTGAGAGAAAACTGGCTCGACTAACGATGCTGTGTTGGATGGTTCGAAAACTTTACTGAAATAGTCTGAGAAAAGTTCACAGATCTTCTTCTTTGAGGTTGCTTGAATAGTATTATGAGACATTATAGTAGGTATAGATTTGCTATTCTTTTTGTTACTAACAAACGACCAAAAATATTTAGTATCCTTCTTAATATTTTCTTCTGTAATTCTGATGTATTTATTATAGTCAGCTTTAATACTAATTTTTACCCTCTTTCTCAAATCCGAAAAACGATTATTATCAGCAGACAGTTTATATGTCTTCCATTTTCTATGCGCCTTAGCCTTATTGTTGATAAAATTTATAGTAGTTTTAGAGAACCAAAGGGAGTATGCAGATTTACTAATTATAATTTTAGGTAAATGAGTATTGACAATTTCGTCCGACTTTATAAAATGATAGGATATTCACATCAACATCAGTCGAGCAAAAAGTTTTGTCCCAAGCATGTTCTCTAATTCTTTCATTAATCACATAGTAGTCAGCACCATTAAATTTTAATTTACTATAAGAATTACAAGGAAGTGCTTTTGTACAATTAAGATCAATGGTAATATTAAGAGACGTATGTTCAAAACAATATAACTTTTCAAACCGCCCTGTATAACTATAATTATACTCCATCTTATGTTTCAATCATCCTGCTCCTGACATTTTTTAAAGCCTTTTATATAACTATAATTATTCTCCGTTCTATAACGCAAACATCCACTCGGTATAACTATAGTTTTTCTACACTCTTATTTCAACCACCTTGTATACGCCACTACATATGTGCTACAATATTTTTAGAACCACCCTGTATAACTTATTCAATTCCGACTTATATTTCAACCGTCCTATGTATACAACTGCTTATGTACCACCTCATATAAATGCACGCACGCACACACCTTCAACTGTATTCTACACAGGAGAAATTGTCGAAATAACAAATTTTCGTTTTATAAGCTAATGGAATATTTTCTGCAATTTCACGCGACTGTAAGTTAACTTCGTTTCTCAAATAAACTGACTTCAAAAGCATCAAAATGAAAATCCTTTCAAACACTCTGTACGACATAATTTCATGGCAAATCTTGACATTTAAACTAGATATTTATTACAAAAATTGACATTTACCATCATGTTTACAGTTTTTGTGCACATATTTTTCGGATTTTCAACTTTTGCAAAAAATGCTCGAAAAATTGGTTCCGATATTTTTCTCAAAGCCCACAAAATTATTTTTGCTCCAAAATATTTTTTTCACCGTTCACAAAATTGTTGCTCTTATATTTTAAAAATATTCCCACAAAAATTAACTGCCCCAAGTATTACTTCAACGTCCATAAAATTTTTATAGCTGCAAAATTTTTAACAAGACCGTGCCCTAAAAATTTGCCCGAACAATTTTTTCACAGACATTTTGAAGACGAAAAAAATATTTAGCGCAACAAAACATTTAACAAAAATTCCAACAACGTTTTTTTTGTCATGTGAAGAAATGAGTGGTGCCCAATTTGAGCATATAACTGAGATTACATTATTGTAAATTTTATTAACAACTTCAAACGTTATTATCTTCTATGACATCATTAATTATTCTACAGAATAAGCAATTCAAAACAGATTTTTCTTATTACCAAAACGTCAAAGAAAACTCAAAGAGTCCAACATTGCTATATGTACAGAGAGGTTGAAACGGCTTTGGAAGGCGGTTTCACAAACTATGCCTTTTCATTAAACTTTTTTAGAGGTGGTTGTCTCTAAGGGTTGAAGAGGCAGGTTCATAATTGTATTTTCATATATAAAAATTGACAGCGCTCAAAGTTAATTGTTTACTTTTGTTTATTTTTGGTCCTCACTGTATACGACTATTGACCATCTACTTATACATAAATAGGTACAAATTGTTTGTTTGTTTGTAAAATGTAAAAAATGTCCCTATTAAAAATGTCAAATATGTCAAAATTTTTAGTAATTTCAAAAAAGTCTAACTTTTAAAAAATGCCCTTCATATCTCAGTTATCAAAACTATCAAATATGTGAAATATTTCAAAAATATATTAAGAGAAAATATATAAATTGTCAAAGATGTTTAAATTTTAATAATATCAAAAATTTCGAAAACGCAGAAATCGTTGAAGTCGTCAAACAGCTTAAAAATGTTATAAACGTTATTGTCGACGTTAAATAAGACGGAAATGTCAAGTGTCTAACAATTAAAAAATGACAAATTTCAAAAATATCAAGAATGTAAATTAACTCCGAGAAATGTTTCACTCAAATTTCAAGAACGTTCAAATTGTTTGTGTTTGTAAAATGCAAACGAAATCAATGTCAAAAATGTAAAAAATGGGAAAAATGTGAAAAATGTCAAAAATAACAAAAACGTCATAAATGTCAAAAATTCCAAAAATGTAAAAAATGACAAAAATGTGAAAAATGGCAAAAATGACAGCAACGTCAAAAATGTAAAAAATGACAAAAATGTGAAAAATGCCAAAAGTGACAAAAAAGTCATAAATGTCAAAAATGCCAAAAATGTAAAAAATGACAAAAATGTGAAAAATGGCAAAAATGACAGCAACGTCAAAAATGTAAAAAATGACAAAAATGTGAAAAATGCCAAAAGTGACAAAAAAGTCATAAATGTCAAAAATGCCAAAAATGTAAAAAATGACAAAAATGTGAAAAATGGAAAAAAAGGCAGAAACGTCAAAAATGTAAAAAATACCAAAAATGTGAAAAATGCCAAAAATGACAAAAATATCAAAAATGTCAAAAATGCCAAAAATGTCACAAAAAGTAAAAAATGAAAGAATTTCACGTTTCTTTCATTTTTGACATTTTTGATATTTTGAAATTATTAACTTCATTGACAGTTTTAACATTTTCAACATTTTTCACATATTTGACATGTTTGACCTTTTCTATATTTTTGACGTTTTTGTCATTTTTGTCATTTTTGGCATTTTTCACATTTTTCTAATTTTTTACTCTGAAATATTTAAATAAGTTCAGACATGTCAAAAATTATATCCCAGTTGTGAAAAATATATAAAATGTAAAAAATATCCAAAACGTAGAAATCAATGAAGTCGTTGAAAATATTAAAAATGTATATAATAATATGTCAGAATTGTAAAGTGTTCAACATCTAAACAGTCATAGATTCTAAAATTTCAAAAATATCAAGAATGTAACCTCGAAAACAACACTAAACGGTTGACAACGACTCCAGACTCGGAGTTGAAACGTCTCCATACACAGATAAGTATTACACAATATACAATACATTAGTTATATACAGGAATACTGGTTGATCATTTATTTCTCTCAGAATAACTGTGAGGAAGAATCTCTGTACAGACAGCCAGTAATCCGGGCAATTTTACGAAATTGCCTTACTACACTTTGTTCTACATATACAATTTTTAAATACTTATCTGTTGCAGGAAAAAATTTGGAGGAGAGAAAACCCAATGAACAGACAAAATAATTCAAGACCTCCTCAACAATCTTTTCGAAATTACTTAAGCACAATTATTTTGAAAATTTTGTCATTATTTGGCAAAAGTTATTTTAGTGAATAATTTTGTTTTTATTTTTTACATATCTTGTCATTACAACAATGCGGGTAATTTTCTTTATTCTAAATTCATCCCGTATATAAAAATACTGAATTTTTGTTAAATAGCAATTTTCATAATTTCCATTTATACTACCCCGCTCTAAAAGAGAACCCTTTAAAAAAATTCGACTTTGTCACATTTTCTATGGGTATTCCTGTATATAACTAATCTGCCTGTTAATGCAAAACAAAATGGTTTCCATTCTGTCCTATGTATACAACTGCTTATGTACCACCTCATATAAATGCACGCACGCACACACCTTCAACTGTATTCTACACAGGAGAAATTGTCGAAATAACAAATTTTCGTTTTATAAGCTAATGGAATATTTTCTGCAATTTCACGCGACTGTAACTTAACTTCGTTTCTCAAATAAACTGACTTCAAAAGCATCAAAATGAAAATCCTTTCAAACACTCTGTACGACATAATTTCATGGCAAATCTTGACATTTAAACTAGATATTTATTACAAAAATTGACATTTACCATCATGTTTACAGTTTTTGTGCACATATTTTTCGGATTTTCAACTTTTGCAAAAAATGCTCGAAAAATTGGTTCCGATATTTTTCTCAAAGCCCACAAAATTATTTTTGCTCCAAAATATTTTTTTCACCGTTCACAAAATTGTTGCTCTTATATTTTAAAAATATTCCCACAAAAATTAACTGCCCCAAGTATTACTTCAACGTCCATAAAATTTTTATAGCTGCAAAATTTTTAACAAGACCGTGCCCTAAAAATTTGCCCGAACAATTTTTTCACAGACATTTTGAAGACGAAAAAAATATTTAGCGCAACAAAACATTTAACAAAAATTCCAACAACGTTTTTTTTGTCATGTGAAGAAATGAGTGGTGCCCAATTTGAGCATATAACTGAGATTACATTATTGTAAATTTTATTAACAACTTCAAACGTTATTATCTTCTATGACATCATTAATTATTCTACAGAATAAGCAATTCAAAACAGATTTTTCTTATTACCAAAACGTCAAAGAAAACTCAAAGAGTCCAACATTGCTATATGTACAGAGAGGTTGAAACGGCTTTGGAAGGCGGTTTCACAAACTATGCCTTTTCATTAAACTTTTTTAGAGGTGGTTGTCTCTAAGGGTTGAAGAGGCAGGTTCATAATTGTATTTTCATATATAAAAATTGACAGCGCTCAAAGTTAATTGTTTACTTTTGTTTATTTTTGGTCCTCACTGTATACGACTATTGACCATCTACTTATACATAAATAGGTACAAATTGTTTGTTTGTTTGTAAAATGTAAAAAATGTCCCTATTAAAAATGTCAAATATGTCAAAATTTTTAGTAATTTCAAAAAAGTCTAACTTTTAAAAAATGCCCTTCATATCTCAGTTATCAAAACTATCAAATATGTGAAATATTTCAAAATATATTAAGAGAAAATATATAAATTGTCAAAGATGTTTAAATTTTAATAATATCAAAAATTTCGAAAACGCAGAAATCGTTGAAGTCGTCAAACAGCTTAAAAATGTTATAAACGTTATTGTCGACGTTAAATAAGACGGAAATGTCAAGTGTCTAACAATTAAAAATGACAAATTTCAAAAATATCAAGAATGTAAATTAACTCCGAGAAATGTTTCACTCAAATTTCAAGAACGTTCAAATTGTTTGTGTTTGTAAAATGCAAACGAAATCAATGTCAAAAATGTAAAAAATGGGAAAAATGTGAAAAATGTCAAAAATAACAAAAACGTCATAAATGTCAAAAATTCCAAAAATGTAAAAAATGACAAAAATGTGAAAAATGGCAAAAATGACAGCAACGTCAAAAATGTAAAAAATGACAAAAATGTGAAAAATGCCAAAAGTGACAAAAAAGTCATAAATGTCAAAAATGCCAAAAATGTAAAAAATGACAAAAATGTGAAAAATGGCAAAAATGACAGCAACGTCAAAAATGTAAAAAATGACAAAAATGTGAAAAATGCCAAAAGTGACAAAAAAGTCATAAATGTCAAAAATGCCAAAAATGTAAAAAATGACAAAAATGTGAAAAATGGAAAAAAAGGCAGAAACGTCAAAAATGTAAAAAATGCCAAAAATGTGAAAAATGTCAAAAATAACAAAAACGTCATAAATGTCAAAAATGCCAAAAATGTAAAAATGTCAAAAATGTGAAAAATGGCAAAAATGACAGCAACGTCAAAAATGTAAAAAATAACAAAAATGTGAAAAATGCCAAAAGTGACAAAAAAGTCATAAATGTCAAAAATGCCAAAAATGTAAAAAATGACAAAAATGTGAAAAATTGCAAAAATGACAGCAACGTCAAAAATGTAAAAAATGACAAAAATGTGAAAAATGCCAAAAGTGACAAAAAAGTCATAAATGTCAAAAATGCCAAAAATGTAAAAAATGACAAAAATGTGAAAAATGGCAAAAATGACAGCAACGTCAAAAATGTAAAAAATGACAAAAATGTGAAAAATGCCAAAAGTGACAAAAAAGTCATAAATGTCAAAAATGCCAAAAATGTAAAAAATGACAAAAATGTGAAAAATGGAAAAAAAGGCAGAAACGTCAAAAATGTAAAAAATACCAAAAATGTGAAAAATGCCAAAAATGACAAAAATATCAAAAATGTCAAAAATGCCAAAAATGTCACAAAAAGTAAAAAATGAAAGAATTTCACGTTTCTTTCATTTTTGACATTTTTGATATTTTGAAATTATTAACTTCATTGACAGTTTTAACATTTTCAACATTTTTCACATATTTGACATGTTTGACCTTTTCTATATTTTTGACGTTTTTGTCATTTTTGTCATTTTTGGCATTTTTCACATTTTTCTAATTTTTTACTCTGAAATATTTAAATAAGTTCAGACATGTCAAAAATTATATCCCAGTTGTGAAAAATATATAAAATGTAAAAAATATCCAAACGTAGAAATCAATGAAGTCGTTGAAAATATTAAAAATGTATATAATAATATGTCAGAATTGTAAAGTGTTCAACATCTAAACAGTCATAGATTCTAAATTTCAAAAATATCAAGAATGTAACCTCGAAAACAACACTAAACGGTTGACAACGACTCCAGACTCGGAGTTGAAACGTCTCCATACACAGATAAGTATTACACAATATACAATACATTAGTTATATACAGGAATACTGGTTGATCATTTCTTTCTCTCAGAATAACTGTGAGGAAGAATCTCTGTACAGACAGCCAGTAATCCGGGCAATTTTACGAAATTGCCTTACTACACTTTGTTCTACATATACAATTTTTAAATACTTATCTGTTGCAGGAAAAAATTTGGAGGAGAGAAAACCCAATGAACAGACAAAATAATTCAAGACCTCCTCAACAATCTTTTCGAAATTACTTAAGCACAATTATTTTGAAAATTTTGTCATTATTTGGCAAAAGTTATTTTAGTGAATAATTTTGTTTTTATTTTTTACATATCTTGTCATTACAACAATGCGGGTAATTTTCTTTATTCTAAATTCATCCCGTATATAAAAATACTGAATTTTTGTTAAATAGCAATTTTCATAATTTCCATTTATACTACCCCGCTCTAAAAGAGAACCCTTTAAAAAAATTCGACTTTGTCACATTTTCTATGGGTATTCCTGTATATAACTAATCTGCCTGTTAATGCAAAACAAAATGGTTTCCATTCTGCTTACATAACCTCACTTAATTCCTATTGATACCTGACACTCAGTAAACAACTTATCTAAATCCAATTCAGCACATCAAAGTGTTTTCCATTGTCCGTTTATACAGAATGTTCAAAAATATGCCGGACATACGAACGTCATTAGATGTCATTACATAATGGCAATCGATCTTAACAAGTGACAGTTTTTTTGCCATTACCAAACCAAATGAAGCTATTCCTTTTAAAATTGAGATACAATGCAAATTCTCGCGATTTTTATACAACAGGTTGTATCGCATTATGTGTTGTCAGCAATTAATGGTGGGGAAGTTTTTAAATAATGGACTAATCACATTTTTGCACATTCATGGCCGACTATTGCCACGTGTCGGGCTTTTTCTGTACGTTATATCAACGTGAATTTATTGGGTTAAGATCTGATATGTAAATCACTTGAGTATTTCCGTATTTAATTGATGACAAACGGCAAATAATTGACTAATGATAAAGTATAAGTAAAAATGCGAGACGAAATAACTATTTAAGAGTTCATTTGCAGGTTGAGTTCAGTTAGGTCAAACGATGTTTTATAGACCAGTAAATAGTACATGAAAAATAGGGTTTCCAATGTATTTGAGTCGTTATATTTTTTAACTTTTTTTATTTGTTTTATTGTTCTTTATAAGTGTAATATATGTGTTTCTATGCATTGGTCACCAAGTTTAAATTAATTGTCTATCATTTTCTGAATCACCCTGTACAACTATAAGTCAACTCTACAACCGCACTGTATAAGTACTGATATTCTCCACCCTATTAATTGTATCTATTTTTCTATTGTTAAAATCATGCTGTATACTTATAAATTTACTTCGCCCAATGTGCCAAGTATGCTTTGTTCACTTTTTTATCCATTATGTATAACTATAGTGTTACTTCACTCTTTTTTCAACCACCTTGTATACGCAACTACTTATGTGTCACCAAGTACAACATTTTTTAACCACACTGTACTAGAACGGTTATAAAAGTACTTTTCCAAATAGTAGAAAATGTATTGTGTAATAAAATGATGTTACACTTGAACAAGTTTTCTCTTCTAAATGAAGACCAATATGGCTTTATACCAAATAAGTCAGCTGATTCATCTATAATCTCACTCTTAAACTACACATAAAAAAAACTTTGAAACAGCTGGTTTATTTTTTGACCTATGGGCTGCATTGTACAGTCTCAATATAATTTTTTATGTGACAAATTTTACGCTTTAGGATTTCGCGATTCTGTACTAAATTGGTTTAAGTCTTAAATGAGCAAGAGAAAAATATGTGTTAACTTAAATGGTGTTATCTTAGAAAAGTATAGTCTTGATGTAGGGGTGCCGCAAGGATCAGTACTGGGGCCCATACTCTTTTTAATCTATGTAAATGAACTGCCAAAATGTATTGCCACTGAGAAAATTGTAATGTTTGCAGATGACATGTCGATGGTTGTCTCAGCATCTACCAATGAGAACTTACAACATATTTTTAATCTAACTTCAAGGTAGTCATGTAAACAATTTTTTATATTACACCCTATTATGACACTGAGAGTATCTTTATTTACAGGTCCATTTGATATATAAAAGAAAATCAAAATAAATTTGAAACAAATATGTCCACCCACACATACAACACTAGAACTGGTACCCAGTTAAAAACTGTAGCCCACAGGAGTAGTAAATATGAAAACTCAGCGTCATATATGGATGTAAAACTATTTAGTAGGCTCCCTGAACATTTTTTGCAAATATTTTTACGATTTTCGGAAAAACGGTACAATTTAAAATATTCAAATTGGTTGAGCCGTTTTAGAGAAAACACTGAAAAAAAATTCACTGAAATGTACTTCTTTAATTACTGTTTTTTCAGATTTTCTGGAAAAACGTAAATCTCATATTACCTTTTTGCAATATTCCTTATAAAATCCTGTTTAAATCATCAAATTTGCACAAGCCGTTTTTGAAAAATCACTGAGCATACATAAAAACAAACGTGCCGACGAATTGATATTCAATTATTCTTCTCCATTTCTTATACTACTGAGATTCTAGTTTCATTTTTGTCAGTCTGTTTTTAGTCTTACAGCTCTATCGTTTTCATTTGCATTTCTAGTGAACAAACAGTCGGTTGTTTCCTGATCAGTTATTGTATGTCTTAGGAAAAACAAAAACACTGTTTGTTAAAAAGCACTACTTTAACAATACAAGCTAATAATGATAACAACAATTATTTTTTCAAAGTTAACAACTATATTTAATTGTTAAAAATAAACTAGTAAGTATATAATATTGTTTTAATAGAAACTATTGTAAAGTAGAATATAATACCATTTAATGTCAATAGCTATGGGTACCTATAGTATATACAATTATGAGGGTTAGGGAAAATCACCCAAGTTTCTGTTAAAAGAAGGATTAGATGTAAAATTATATAAAAAATAGTAACATCGGTTGAACTTATTGTTGAATATTAAGTAACAAACTCTAAATTTTAAGTAGAATTATAGAATTATTTGTCTTTTCAAACAACTTTCTTCGAGTTTTAAATATTCCAGGATAATATAATTTCCTTTCCTAGATCGAAAACAAGGACATAACTACTAAAGTATTGATTCGAGAATATACAGTGATGGGCAAATGTGTGGAACCAAGTAAATATCTCTGGAATTATTAGAGATATCAAAATGAAATTTGGAAGGTGGATACTGCAGTAGATTTAGTATTTGTTTCCAAAATTTTGAACTTCCCGTTTTACCGGAAGTAATGTCGATTTTAAAATTTGCAATGAAACACCCTGCATAGTATTTTAGTTTCTGTTGAACATTTTACTGAGAATACAAAAATATCGGGTGTGATATTGTTTACTTCAATACCTACCGAGATATTAACAAAAAAGTAACTAAGGAAGTGAAAAATTTGATGGTAGCTAAACTCGGTTCAGATTTCATTTACGCCCAATATAAACAAACTGCTCGGTAAGGATTTGTATTTCTATTGGCCAATCGGTGGCATTATACCGTCACAGCCAACAGCACTGCTTGTTCCATAGTCGAATACATTTGCGTTTGTTTAAATCAGGCGCAAATTAAATCTGAATCAAGTTTAGTAGTCCATGGAATTCATTGCAGAAGTGACAGTAGTTGTCAAAAATAAGTTATTAGTTTTTTTTATTTGAACGTAAAAAGATTGTATTGTTTTAATTTGATCGTAAAATGGCCGAGTTAAGTGAAAGAGAAAGAATAGAACTATTAATGATGATTGGGTATGGGAAGAGGAATAGGACGCATCAAGAAGTTTGTGACCATTTTAACATTGTTCATCCGAATACAAAAATATCCCGTTCAGTAGTGACGAAAACTTTGCGAAGGTACGAGACAAATGGAACAGTTAGCAATTTACCAAAAAGTGGACGGTTAAAAAGTGCAAGTAATGAAGGTTTAACTCAAAATGTTGCTATATCTTTGGAAGAAAATCCTCACTTATCCACTACCGACCTCGCCAATATGCATGGAATTAACCGTCTTTCAGTAGGAAGGATATTAAGGCGAAAAAAATATAATCCATGCAAAATTCGCCTCGTTCAAAAACTCTCCGAAGACGATTACGACAGACGTTTGCAATTTTGTGAAATGATGATGGATATTTGTAACCGTGATAATGATTTTATAAGAAATGTGGTGTTTTCAGACAAGGCAACATTTTGTTTAAATGGTACAGTTAATCGACATAACTGCCGCTACTGGTAGCAAAGTAATCCAAATTGGGGTAAAGTGTCTCATACACAACATCCCCAAAAATTGAACCGGCATTTATAACAACAGAATCGTGGGACCCTTATTCCTACAGCTCTTGGAGACACAAGTTGTTCCGGCATTGGAGGTAAATGGACAATTACCAAATAATATCTGGTTTCAGCAGGATGGAGTACCACCCTATTACGCTCGCATTGCTCGAGATCATTTAGATAGGACATTTCATCACAGATGGATTGGAAGAAGGGGTACTTATGAATGGCCTGCACGAAGTCCCGACCTTAATCCACTAGACTATTTTCTGTGGGGTTACTTAAAGTCTAAGGTTTATGTTGATAGACCAAATAATTTGCAAGAATTAGCTGCAAGAATAACTCAAGACATCCGGAGAATTACACCAGAAGTACTAGCTAATGTTACTAGAGAATGTAAAAACCGACTAGCTTATTGTCTAGAAGTAAACGGTGCTCAGTTTGAACATCTAATACATTAAGTATAGTTAAGTTTCAATGTTTTGAAAACCACTTAGATTTAGTTAATAATTATGATTATGTATTTCTTTAATGGATATTAGATTTTTCCTTTCCTTAATTACTTTTCTGTTAATATCTCGGTAGGTATTGAATTAAACAATATCAAACCTAATATTTTTGTATTCGCAATAAAATGTTTCATCAGAAACTAAAATACTATACAGGGTGTTTCATTGCAAATTTTAAAATTGACATTACTTCCGGTAAAACAGGAAAATTTGGAAGCAAATTAGCAATCTACTGCAGTATCCACTTTCCAAATTTCATTTTGATATCTCTAATAATTCCAGAGATATTTGCTTGGTTCCACACATTTGTCCATCACTGTATATATTTTTTAAATGATATACAGTGATATATTTATTTAGTTGGAGAAACCTAACCCCAAACTGACCCAGCGCAATAATTAAATGTTGCACCATGAATAAACATTCTTTATTATATTTTTGGGAGAAGGAAGTATGCACTAATTTTTACCTTGTACCACGTTCTGTTTTCGTTTAGTTTGTCCTAACTAACTTTGTCCTTGTCGTTAAATAATAAATTTGATAACTTGAATTGTGATTTGAAACTAACTATGATATCCTGGTATGATAGAATTCTAGCGATTTTGTTACTCACGTTTCCAAAAAAAGTTAATGAAATGTACTTTGTAGGATCTGTATTTTTGACAAAGGGATAGATGCTTCGATATGCTAGTTGAAACTCTTTTCGGGAGATTAGTTTTATAATTAAATTAGGATTGATGTCGTTATTTTTGGCTATTATAATAATAGTATCTAATTCTTGTTTTAAATCACTTTTTGATAATGGGATAGAAAAGGCTCTATGAATCATATTTTTGTATGCGGATAATTTATGGTTTAGCGGACTAAATGAAGACCCGTGAATTGTGGTGTCAGTAAATGTTTGTTTTCTATATATGTTAAAACTTATTGATGAATTATTCCGAGTAAGATCTAAAAAGTTAATTTTGCAATCCTGTTCTATTTCTATTGTAAATGATATGTTGGGATGTAACTTATTAATAAAACCGAGAAAAGTATCTAATTGCCTAAGTGTTCCTGTAAAATAAGCTAGGATGTCGTCTACGTATCTGTACCAGAAAAATATATGCTTTTTCCCTAAAGAGGAACTCATTATATCATTTTCTAAATTTGACATGAAAATGTCTGCGAGCAAGGGACTGAGTGGCGAGCCCATTGCTAAACCGTTATTTTGAACATAAAATTTGTTATTGAATTGGCAATAATTTTGAGAGAGGCATAATTCGAAAGCTGATTCTATTTCTTTACGTAAGTTAGGATTTATTGAGCAGTTATTTAATAAGTTTGAAATTAATGGGAAACACTTATTTGTGGGAATATTAGGGAATATGTTGCTGACATCGAAAGATACTAAAAATCCCGTTTTTACTATGTTCAGTTTATTAATTGATGTTGAAAGTTCCAGCGAATTTTTAATAGTATATTCTGCAGAAAAATTTGTTAGTTTCCTAAACTCTTTATTAAGTTTGGACGCTAAAGATCTAGTTGGGCTATTTATGTAAGAAACAACGTTAGGACGGGTATTCCCGGTGATAATCTTAGTTTAGTTTTATATTCATTATGTTCTTGACCACGACCGGCTAACCATCATGTCGGTGTATTTGGTCATTAGTTTTGTATTTAAGGTTTGTTAGATGGGTTTTTTCATTGTTTATATCTGTTTGAAAATGATGCGCTAGGCATCGAAACTAGTCACATTTTTTAGTGAATAAATGTGTTAGTGATAGAAAACAAAGTAATTAGTTTCATTTCATCATCATGATTGACTATCACAAAGTAACGGCTTACACAATCGACTTTTTTTATGTCTTTGAATTTTGTCTTTTCCAAAATTTTGCTAAGTATAACCGTTCAAAAGATAAAATGGGGGGGGGGGCAATTTCGATTGGCTCTGTATAGTGGCATAGATAAACCTTCGAATTTGTCGGTCACTCTTCTAGTTCCACATGTCCTTGATCGGTTTTCGTAGGTAATTTGCAACGTTTTAGTATTTGCATATTTTTATGGTACAAAATCTCGTTTTCTGTGAGACTTTTTTAGAAATCCCGTTCAATAAACTCGATCAGAACGTACGGGAGAAAAATGTGTTATTGCAATGTATTACCCTGAACTCGTACCTTCGCAAATCAATCTTGTCCAAGGATTTACCATATAACCGAACGATAACAACAACAAATCACCTTATGGTAAATATAAAAATACATAGGCGATTAATATTATTCATCGCAATAAAAACACCGGTCGCGATTAATGGCACATCCCTTTGATTAATGGCGAATTCTGAGGTAACATCCAGCCATTTATTTACATGAGGAACAGAGATGGGTCTCGGCATAATCGACTGTCATTTATCTCGGCGACGTTACTAATCAAATCAAACGGCATTAGAATCGAATTGTTTGGGTTGGGATGATGGATCTGGGATGTTTTCGTGGATAAATTTGCATGTCCGTCAGATAGGGCGACGTCGATTACGTGACTTTCCAGGTACAAAAAATTCCTATTATGTCATTGTTTTAATGCGGAGAATGAATTATGGACGTCTGCGACGGCAATCGATCAACCTGATTGTGGATTCGTCGTCTGCAGGTACTTGCAAAAACAATGACTGGTGTTTACAATAGAAATTTGAAAGTAAAAAACGGCCGAGATCTGGTCTTTGGAAGCAACAAGTGGACAAGTTTGAAGTTTGGCCTCCGACATCTAGCGTTATTTAATTTTTTTTTCTTAGCAAGACTATCAGCTTCAGGAGTGGGAGTATGTATACAGGATAGCTATTCCATCTCAAACGAGGCACCTTGAATATTTTGGTTATTTTCAAACGACACTCCGCTATAATTCCTTGGCGTATTTCGTCCAAATTCTCAGTCTGACTAATAAAAATTATTTTCTTCCAGTCCAGCAACCAGGGTATTCCAATCGAGGTATTGACGAACTGGTGCGCCGTAGTGAGGAGGAAATAAATATAGAGTACAATGATATAGGATCAAAAAATTAAATTTTAACTACAAATATTGCTAACCAGGTATGAAATTTAGGGAATTTGTAATAGCAAAGACGAACGTGTTTGTTCACAAGGAAAACATGTAATTCTGATAATAAATATGACTAAATTTATTGTAAAAACCCTAAAGATCACAAATCTAGTGGAAAAATAAAAAGGATAATTACAATTGAGTTCTAAAGTCCAAGACAATAGTCTGTAGCAGCAAGTAATTTATTGAATAGTAGATGGTCAAAACACATCTTCATATGAAATTAACAATAGCTAAACTCACAAAAACTATAGAAGAATATTAATTTTTCATGAATGAAAGCTAGGATGGTGAAACAGTATAAAAATATCTAAATTTAAAATAAATATAACATGTCAAAAAGTTAATGTACCAAAATAGAAAATAAATAACCTTAATAGTGTAAAATATATGAAATTCAGAAAGTAGACATCAGAATGAATAGATAGATAAAGTTATTGTTAGATTGATTAAGACTAAGGGGGTAGAACATTCAAAAAATAGATTCAAATGTAAAATGGTTATCGAGTATGAAAATTGTAAAGATATAATAGTGAAGGGTTAGGAAATATGTTGGAAAATACTTGCTGAGGCTTAAACAGTAAAATGTAATCAAAAGTAAGTAAAGAAAAAATTAATAAACTTAAGTTTTGGGAAAATAGAAAAAAAAAGGTAGATGTCAAAATTTTAGTAAGAGTTATTAATCAAATAAAAAGTTTTCAAAAGTGTACAATAGTATCAAAAGGTGAGCAAAAACTAAAAGAATACATTTCAAAGAAAATAATAAATCAAATCGTTTTACAAACAAATAAAGTCAAAGAAAGTAGATTACATAACCTAGAAATTTCAAGTAAAAATAACGAGATAAAGACTTACTTGTTAGATAAGTATAATATATGAATGTTGCCAGTTTTTTCCCCAGCTTTTAATGATATACAAGGCAATGGGTTCAATAGAAAATATATTTTCATAAAATCTGTCAATAATGTAATTTAAGTCATTTGTTTTAAATTTATTATAAATTACCTGTCAAAAAATTGACAAAGAGCAATTATCAATCGATGCAGCAATGCACATGTTTCCATGGTTGTTAATTTAATCAAGTGAACCATGAAATAAGCAAAAGTGAAAATAACTTTTTGACATTAGCACCAGGTTAAAATGAAAACTCAAAACTGACAAATGGCAATTAATTAACCACGAGTTTCAACGAGGCGATCCATTCTTTCAAGTGATATCATAAACGTAATTATACAAGGGGAATTCAAAATGAACTAACAATTAAGCAAAATAAATATTTCCAAGTTCATCTAAAAATTCATCACCTAAAAAGATGAATTATGAAGCAGAGATCAACAACTTATGACAGAAAATTAAAAGTATCAGACAGGAAAGATTACATAGTAATGATTAATAAAACTCCAGGAGCAGAGACGAGGGAGTTTTAGAACATGACCAGAGATGAGACTGCAGCCGGACACTTAAAACAAAATGAAATAAGGTATTTACATTAAAAAAATAATTTTAATAAAACTGATGAATTCTGTCTTTAGTTTAAAATTTGTGTATATGTTTTTTTTGATGATGTTTATTGTTTGATGTTTGATGATTTTAGTAGTAAGGTTTTTAAATAATAACATAAGTGATATGGGTATTTTTTTTCTCCACATTTCTGACAATTTTGACTTGATTAAAGAAATATAGAGAAAATTTAGATAAAGATAAAGTAGTATAATTGAAAAAGAGTTTAATAATGGAAAGATAAAGTTTCATTGTTTGATTGTTGAATAATTCATATAATTTGCAAAGTTAATGATTTAAATTGAATTTAAAAATAAAGGAACATTGAAAATTTAAAAGTTTCATTTAAAGTAAATCAATTTGAAAAGGTAAGGTGAATAGGAAATAAAATAAAAAATCAAAACAACCTAAAAACAATGTAAATTAATAAAGTAAAGTATAAATAAACAAAAATCAATATTGCATAATTTCAAAACAAAACAATTGCTAGCCCAAAGAGCGGCAATTATTAAATATAAATACTAATTAATAAATAAAATACAAATAATACTTCATTCATGCATTGATATTGATGAAGTGAATCTAGTTGTTATTTTTTTGTTTTCATAATTAAATTGAATGTTTTTGAAACATTTAAGTGCCAGTCTTAAAATGGTAAACTCTCGAAAACGCCTTGAAATATGGAAATTAAACAAGTTTACGTTTTTTGTATTGAAGTTATGGCAATTCAATTATTTATCGTCCAAACGCAAATTATACGGGGTGTTAAACAAAGAAACATGTATTTGCCTAATTCGACCCTCGTAACCAACACTCTGTAAGAGTACCATGAAAATTGATAACAAATTCTTATTTATCGCCATTAAAAACTATGCTGTACCAAATTTTAGTTTAATATATGGAGCCGTTTTTCAAATATCACAAATTTACAAAAAACCAAAGAAATACCAACTTGAGGACCCTGTATATAGTTTACTACAAACATTTTACTAAGGCATGTTATGAAGTTATCGAACTGTCCATTAGTTATGGGAGACCCTGTATATACTAGGTCACCAGTCTGTTCTTGGAATTTAAACACAAATCGTCATCGGACAGCTCTCAACAAATCGGTTTTCAAATCTCTTTTGCCATTTTTCAAAAAAAAAAAATAGAAAATGGTCGAATTTAAAAAAGTAAAAATAATTTGTTTTCGATTAATTTAAGGTATCTGGGAAAAACTTGAACCAACTAGAATATTATTCAGTTTATTGACTGACGCTAACCATCAAAGACTACAGAGTTAGAGGAACATTTTTAATAAAGCTTAATATTATTAAGTTTCAACATATAAAAACAATTAAATGAGGCAATGATATGCCGAAAAGCCATTCCGACTTTTATTCATACAAATCCTAACAACTTAATTCTTTTATCCTAACAACAAAGTTTATTTGCCCGTGTTAGTATTCTTATTTGTCGTTCAGCTTGTTATTGTATTATTTGTAGTTATGCAACTTAAGTCAACATGGCCGATAACGCATGATCTATCTGCCCTTCTAATATTTGTTATTTCAACAAAAAAATTAATAAAAGTTAATGTTTACGACTGCGTTCTATTTTTGGATCAGCAAATTGTGGTTGAACTTATACAGTACATTTATCAATTAGGGAAAAGAGTTTATTATTTTCTTGAGATATCGGTAGGAATGGTAGTGTTTTATTTTTGTTTTCTAAATTTTTTTCAAGAGTGTATTTTTTGGTAAAAAATACTCAGTTCTTGGCCAAAATACACAAGCGATAAGAATGTGACTTTAAAAGATTTCACAAGCAGTTTATAAGGATACGTTTATAGGTAAAATATGAAATTCGATAATGCTAATTTTAAACATGAAAGTTCTGCATGATTCCAACTTAGGTGGACGCACTGTATTTTTGACGATTTGGAGATCTCCATTTTTGATTTAATTACAATTACCAACATTTTATAATATACAAAGCTCATGAAATTATTCGCAGTTAATTTCAAAACAGAAAACAGTGCGTTAAAATAAATGGATATGTTAGTGATTATTTTAATACAAATACAGGGATAATTTCCTCAAGGTACTGTATTAGGACCACTATTTTTTATTTTATATATAAGCGATTTAATTATGTGCATGCCTGAAGATGTGATTGTGTCACTTGCAGATGACACAGCTGTCATAGCCACTGATAAAAGTTGGGAGAGAGTTGAAATAAAAATAAATACTGTCGAAAAAACCAGTGTACCTAAGAACTTTAATATTGCTATACAAGGTAAAGCACTGAAAAGAGTAGTAAGCTGTAAATACCTGAGAATAATCTTTGACTACAGTTTTAATTGGAATGAGCATGTTGATTACATACCACATTAAACTTAATCCAAATATTTTGCACCTCAAAAAATGGTATATTATGCACTTTTCCAAAGTATAATTACTTATCGGATTATTGCTTGGGAACGAGCATATGCAAGCAGCATCAAATTAATACAATCTTTGCACACTAAAGTACTCAAAATAATTAATAATAGTATCTGATCAAAATCCACTAAAAATTGAACAACTCTACTCACTTCATGCCTTTACATTTCAATATAAGAACCTAAGAAGTAAATATTTAAACTCATTAAGTATCACTTGAAATAAAAGTTTCATTCTCCCTAAAAGAGTAGAAACAGTTAGTAGTATAAACAGTTTTATAAAAGCCATTCATTTATTCACCAATGTTCCAAATGGTCTCAAAACCCTTAATCAAAGTATGTATAAAAGTAAAAAAAATGGATTTCAAAAAATATATGAAGAAAAAGCTGCACATTGACTATTGTAATTCAGAGATTGTCTATATTTTCAATATACAGGGTGAGGTTTTTTTTTTGATGATCAGTATAGGGATCTCGGAAACTAACGGAGATAGAGTTAACTTTGCAGTTAAGAATTGCAGTTTTACTGGCCCAATTTAATGAGACTTTCGGAGTTTTGCAAAAATTCATGGCTTACTAGATATTTTGAAAAAACGTTATCCTGCCGATTTAGTCAAATCCCTCTAGCTCCTTTGTTTTTGATTTCATAAAAAAAGTGTAAATATAAAAATTGAAGGAAATTGTATTCCGAATATGATTGTCATGTCCTCGTTTGCGTGACAGCTCTCGTATTCGAGATATGCCAAACTTATATTTTTTTGAATGGAAACCAAAGTTGGCTGTGACCTCAAAAAATAGGACATTTTTAGAGCTTTTCAACGATATAATACTCGATATAGTTATTCATAAACATAACGGAGTTATGGATGCTTTTCGCTCTTATTTTCACTTTTAAGGTAGGTAGCCATGAAAAAGATTGTTTGCACTTTCACGTTTCCTCATTTGAGAGTAATTCCATTAGTAGTACTGAACGGACAGTTGATATTCACAAGTTTTCGTGAAAAAATGGAATATTCTAACGAAGAAAAACTGAATATGGTGGAATGTTATATCATATGCCATAACAATTCAGTTCGTGCAGCTGAGGAATACTTTCATAGATATTTTAAAAGTCGTCAACCTGCTCTATGTACATTTAAGAGGCTTTACGATAGTTTACGCAGATATGGATCTTTTACTAAACTACCAAAAAAACGTAATCAAATTAACGAAGGAGCACAAATAAATGTTTTGGCAATGGTAAATCAAAATCAATCTACATCAACTCGTGAGATTGCGGCAGAAGCTGGCACATCTCAACGAACTGTAGTTAAGGTACTGAAAGCGCACAAGTTCCACACGTACAAACTTTCAGTTTCTCAAACTTTGCATGCTGGTGACGAACATCGACGTATTTTGTTTTGTACATGGTTTAGAGACATGGGCCTTGACAATTCACAGTTTCCATTAAAGGTGTTATGGTCAGATGAAACTAGATTTACTAACTGCGGTATGTTCAATAAACGCAATAAGCATATCTGGGCTAAAGAAAACCCTTTACATGTAGAAAAAAGACGACCCCAGATAAAATTTGGTTTTAATGTTTGGTGTGGTATCATAGGGTCTACTATTCTGGGGCCTTTTATCTATGACGAATCACTTACTGGGGAGCGCTAATTGCATTTCTTGTAATACACTTTTCAAGACATGTTGCATAATTTGAATTTGAGAACTCGTTTAGAAATTGAATACTTCCAACATGATGGAGCACCAGCTCATAACTCGTTATTAGTAAGGCAACACTTAGATAATATCTATCCAAGCGAAAGCCACCCCGGTCTCCCGATTTGGCAGTTATAGACTTCTATTTATGGGGTGCGCTAAAAAACAAATTATTCAAAAGAAAGTATGTGACAGTTGGTGACCTAAGGGAGGCAGTATTACCAGCAATTGAAGAAATTTTCTGTGAGGAAAGCGGTAATGTCGAACTTAAAAAGATGCAATTTTTGTCTAAATGACAATGGTGGACGACTTTTCGAACATAAATTGTAACCATTATTATGTACTTTAGTTTCTTAAGTTTTTAGTAAGTACTTACATATTTAGTTTTTTCGTTATATCTGATATACCTAATAAAAAAATCGTTCAATGTTTTTTGGAATAGTTAACTACGTTAAAAGTGAAAATAAGAGAGAAAAGCATCCATAATTCCGTTATTTTTATGAATAACTATATCCAGTATTATATCGGTGAAAAGCTTTAAAAATGTCCGATTTTTTGAGGACACAGCTAACTATGGTTTCCATTCAAAAAAAGATAAGTTTGTGTTATATCTTGAAAATGAGAGCTGTCACGCAAACGAGGACATGACAATAATATTCGGGATACAATTCCCTTCAATTCTGATATTTACAATTTTTTATAAAATCAAAAACAAAGGAGCTAGTGTGATTTGACTAAATCGACAGAATTTCGTTTTTTTCAAAATTTCTAGTAAGCCATGACTTTTTACAAGAATCCGAAAGTGTGGTTAAATTGGTCCAGTAAAAGTGCAAATCTTTCCTAATTTAACCATTGCTCTATCTTCGCTAGTTTCCGAGATCCCCATACTGATCAAAAAAAACTTACGCTATATAACTATTGTTTGCGTTCAATTTTATTTACATAACTTTAATTCTTTCCTACCTTATGTTACAACCACGTTATAGAAAATTATATGATCTCTTTCTGTAAAATTTCTTAATGCAATAACGTTTAAATCATCAAAATTGCACAAGCTGTTTTTGAATAATCACTGAGCATACATAAAAAAAACGTGCCGACGAATTGATAACCTCCTCCTCCAAAATGAAACAAATATTTAACCATTATTTCTTTTATTTTTAGTAATATTATCACATATTGAATACCTAATTAGGTTTTGTTATTTTAAAATATTTCCGCCTTACTTTCGCTAAAAGATGAATTAGAAAAGAAAATGAAAACTGCGGCATAAGAGAGGATAAAAGTTTTTTGAAATAACATAAATATTAATCAAGAAAGTAACATTTTAAAGACTAATTACAAACGTGTTACATTATACAATATCTTCTTCTAACAACTCTGGAGTTGTAGGGTCTCTTATAGAATCTAAACTGTGCTCATCAATGTCTTCAAGGGACTCTGACTCAGCTTCATCCTTTATCGTCGTTCTATGGATATAGTGTAAAGGTGGTGGTTCATTGTTCGTTTCCGAAGATGCTAACCCCACCCCAGGCTTTCTTACAGCTCTCTTCAAAACCCCCATTAGCTCTATTTTTACATCTATTTTTTGTGCTTCATTGACCCTCTCCAGATCTGGAAGTAGAGACAACAGGAACAACTTGTCGCTATTTTGAATCTGAGCTTGCCGGAGAGACTCGTTTCTTTTGTTTTTCCTTGGATACCCCCTGGTAATATTTCTTACATCGTTTGAATAATTTGCAGACATCGTAGCATCATCAGCTATTTCACTAAGGATTATGTTGTACTGATTGGTGCTGTCCTGAATTTCTTCTTGAAAAGTTTTGTTTTCGCCTTCGGTGTCCATTTCTTCTAGAGGATCTTCGGATTGCTGAGCGTTATCTTCGGAATCTACGACGCTTTTCAACAGTTCAAGGTCGTTTGGGCTGATCTGAGGATGACTTCGTTTTGTTGGTTTTACAACTTTTTTCAGGAAAGATAGGTGTTTGAAGTAGATGTATCCGCGTTTTCTGTCAACGTTACCACTAGCTTTAATCTTCATGATCCTAAGGAGTTCTCTGGTGTAACAGTCTCTGAGGTTCTTCCATCGACGCTGCAGAGTGTTTGCTGGAAATAAAAAGTAAACAATACTATCTAGAAACTTACTAGGCTGGTTTGTGTAATTTAAAACTCTGACACTACTAAGAAGAAGTACAGTAGCACATAAATATCCAAAACTGCTGAGTTTGATCATTTGCAAGAGATTTAATCGATACTGTGGCAATTTTTTTCTGACTGAACAATAACTGAAGAACTAGATTGGAAACATTTGAGCCAAATACATCTGAGGGAGTAAGACTAATATGGATAACCTGAAAAAAATTGCACCTTTTAACCGGTCACACAGTGACAGTATAGAGTCGTACCCCCTCCCCCAGCTCAACGGGTATATGGTAAAGAGTAAGACAAATGAACAAACTCGATAAGGTGCCAGCTATTCCCTCAATGTTTTAGTAGCAAAGGAAGTCATGTGACAGTTAATTTGGAAAGGTATCAAAAATTGTATTTAAATAATGTAGTTGGTCAGAATTGACGATCTTGGTAAGAAGTGTTATATGGTCTATTTTGAATTAAAATTCCCACTACTTTTTAATTTATGAATTATATACATGACAATTTCTGGTTTTGTGAATGGCTCATCCTTGGATTTTGGACAATAAATGGCAGATAGTTAGCTATAAGCAAATTAATTCGCAACTGTGGTCTTTTACACTTTTGTATAAATGAAAATTGAGCTTGAGAAATATGGTGTCAACATGTGAGACGAAGATCACAAAAATGACGGCAAAATGAGCACAGAAAAATTAAACGATTTGAAAAATTCTCGGTGAATCTAGTGTTGACAACAGCAATAGAGAGCAGCCATTTGAGCAACTAATGCTATTATTAACGCAAGTTTATGAATTAGAATCCGAGAATGCAAATAGTGGAGTCTGATATAAAGGAAACAATTGATGAAATGAAACTACTAAAAACTTCAATAGATCGACTTTGCCCAAAACGAAGTACAAGTTAAAATCTGTGCTATCTAATACAAAGTGGAAGGAGAAATTGAAAACATGCTCCTTTAACAAACCACCCACTGTTGATGGTAATTCATCGCTTATGTACCAACGGCAATTTGAAGTAGTGGCTACAGCTAACGAATGGAATAACCAAGAAAAATTTACCACTCTTGTAATTTCTATAAGAGGTCAAGCAGTAGTATTCTACCAAAGCATTCTAGTGGATGAACAAGGTAACTTCGACAAGATCGTTGCAATTCTAGACAAAAGATACGACATCAATTCTAACCAAAGTCTACAAGAAATCGTAGCAGAGATTAGAACTTAAGTACATTTGTCCTACCAGACCTAGCAGAACGAAATAAAGATCAGTTGACCACTCAGAGTTTAATAAATGGTATCAGAGATGTTGAAATGTTAAGAAATTCATGGCTTAGGGGCATCAAGTAGAATAATGAGGCCTTGTTTCGGGTTTTGGGGTATAGTCCGTCATAATCATGTCCAAGCCAAAGGTTCGAGCAGTTTTCTTCAGCCAAGAATTGTTAGAGTCACCCTTTCAGGCGTTGTTAAATGATATGAAGGGTTTGGAGGTACCTACAGGCCGTCGTAAACATGTACAAGCCGAAGATACGAGCAGTTTTGTACAGACAAGAAGAATTAGAGTCACCCTTTCAGGCGTTGTTAAAAGAAATGAACAACAACAACAAATTATTCATGGGAAGCTAGAAAGAAATCCTGGGAGTTGCGTTGGAGCCCGAACATTTAGTTCATGATTACTTGGTTGTTGCTGATTAGCCAAAAAATTTGAAATTATTGGCATCAGGTCTCTACCAACAATCTTAACATTGAAGCAATTGCAACGTTGCTAGTTTTCATTGTATTACCCCCATCGCAATCAAGTTGTTTCCATTCTGTTATGTCTTAGCTTCTGGGAAATTGAATGCTGTCCAACTCAATGAATACAAAGATAACTCTTTGTACCAGGAGTGCCTATGTTATATTTGGTGCCGGAGGTGTCTGTAAGTGCTCTGTAAGTTCCTCTCCCTCCCTTTGTTTCCCTGTACTCTGTATAACTTAATGCTGCGCAACAGAATTAACTGGCAACATTGCAAGTGCTTTGGAGTTACTTAGTTCCTAAATTCAATGCCATTTGCTAAGTTTTCTGTTTTATGCGGGCATAGAGACACTTACATCATAAATAGCTAGATGTCAACTTCCGTTGTAGCTTACAAGTATAATTCTGCATAAAAACGTTCAATAAAAAGAAACAAGTATTACACATTTTTGCAATAAACTTACTAAACTAACTAAGTGTTATCACAGTTTGTAAAAAACTGCGAAATTCGTAAGCTCTTAACAATCACATATACAGTGATGGGCAAATGTGTGGAACCAAGTAAATATCTTGGGAATTATTAGAGATATCAAAATGAAATTTTTAAGGTGGATACTGCAGTAGATTGCCTATTTGTTTCCAAATTTTTTACAATTTTGAACTTTCTGTTTTACCGGAACTAATGTCGATTTTAAAATTTGCAATGAAACATCCTGTATAGTATTTTAGTTTCTGATGAAACGTTTTATTGCGAATACAAAAATATCGGGTTATATTGTTTACTTCAATACCTGCCGAGATATTAACAGAAAAGTAACTAAGGAAAGGAAAAATTCGATGGTAGCTAAACTCGGTTCAGATTTCATTTATTCCCGATATAAACAAACCGCTTAGTAAGGATTTGTATTTCTATTGGCCAATCGGTGGCTTTTTACCGTCACAGCCAACAGCACTGCTTGTTCCATAGTCGAATACACGTGCTTTTGTTTAAATCAGGCACATATTAAATCTGAATCAAGTTTAGTAGTCCATGAAATTCATTGCAGAAGTGACAGTAGTTGTCAAAATAAGTTATTTGTTTTTTTATTTGAACGTAAAAAGATTGTATTGTTTTAATTTGATCGTAAAATGGCCGAATTAAGTGAAAGAGAAATAGTAGAAATATTAATGATGATTGGGTATGGGGAGAGGAAAAGGACGCATCAAGAAGTTTGTGATCTTTTTAACATTGTTCATCCGAATACACAAATATCCCGTTCAGCAGTGACGAAAACTTTGTGAAGGTACGACACAAGTGGAACAGTGAGCAATTTACCAAAAAGTGGACGGTAAAAAAGTGCAAGTAATGAAGGTGTAGCTCAAAATGTTGCTATAACTTTGGAAGAAATTCCTCACATATCCAATACCGACCTCGCCAATATGCATGGAATTAGCCGTCGTTCAATAGGAAAGATATTAAGGCGACAAAAATATCATCCATAAAAAATTCGCCTCGTTCAAGAACTCTCCGAAGACGATTTCGACAGACGTTTGCAATTTTGTGAAACGATGATGGATATTTATAACCGTGATAATAATTTTTTAAGAAATGTGGTGTTGTCAGACGAGTCTACATTTTGTTTAAATGGTACGTTTAATCGACATAACTGCCGCTACTGGTCGCAAAGTAATCCTAATTAGGTACAAGAGGATCATACATAACATCCCCAAAAATTGAACGTTTGGGCCGGAATTTATAATAACAGAATCGTGGGACCCTTCTTCCTAGAAGAAACTATAAACGGAGATAGGTATTTACAGCTCTTGGAGACACAAGTTATTCCGGCATTGGAGGTAAATGGACAATTACCAAATAATATCTGGTTTCAGCAGGATGGAGCACCGCCCATTACGCTCGCATTGTTCGAGATCATTTAGATAGGACATTTCATCACAGATGGATTAGAAGGAGGTGTACTTATGAATGGCCTGCACGAAGTCCCGACCTTAATCCACTAGACTATTTTCTGTGGAGTTACTTAAAGTCTAAGGTTTATGTTGATAGAGCAAATAATTTGCAAGAATTAGCTGCAAGAAGAACTCAAGACATCCAGAGAATTACACCAGAAATAATACCTAATGTTACTAGAGAATTTAAAAACCGACTTGCTACTGCAGTATCCACCTTCCAAATTTCATTTTGATATCTCTAATAATTCCAGAGATATTTGCTTGGTTCCACACATTTGCCCATCACTGTATAATTTGGATACACAATTTAATATTTTAAATATAAATATTGCAAATTATACTCACTAAAACTCTTTACTTCCACGGGCGTGAAATTCTCGTCCTTCGGTATGAACATCAACGTCAGCGACTGCCAATCGTCGAACTTCTGATCTTTGTTATTGTAATCCTCACACGTCTGATCCCATATAGCCGGCCTTTTCTGAACAGCAGCTATAAAAGCCCTCGTATTAATCGACCGTGCGTCCATCAATGGTCCGTTCATCACTAATAAATTCTGTGACTTAAAATACCAACAAAATGCAGATTTAGAGGCTTGTTCTTATCAAAAACTATATCAAATGACGTTAAACAAACCAGACGCCAACGACAATCGTAAAATGGCTGACTGCTTCACTGCGATTATTCGCCAAACGGAGGCGATCGAAGCATGCGTTGTAAACGACTGGTGGCGACAGACGCGCTTCGACAACGATCGCCGATCGCTTGCAGCGGACATGGCTAACGTGATGCCTTGTTGTAGTACGTTGGATGTGAGTTGTTAACGTTTGTGAAATGAGATTCGCGTAGCATTGGCGCAACGATAGGGCTGTACATGTTATCGTCTTGGAAATTATTTTACCTACGTTTTGTTGTAAACAGGGTATTGAAAAAAGAAACTATGAAAAAACGAACAATTCTAAAATTGAAAATTAAAATATTTAATTTGATAATATACATACAAAGTGGCACAGAAACTTTTAAAGATCATGGAATAAATTGGAAGAATTAGAAAGGGCTGATCTTCAGCATTTTATGTGGCGCTCCTAGGTGTAATTTTGTTATAAGATGCATTCGCCAAAAATGAAAAAAGATTATAAGGGAAAACCTAGGAAAAACCTTAGGAACTATCCGGATATTATGTTGCTTACAAGGACATGGGCATTAGCAATTTCTGCCTTAATCATCGGCAACCACGAACGATGGAATTCTGTAGAGGTAGTAGCGAAATAATCGTTTTCATTTAACAAAATTAAAGCAAACTGTTTTTGTTTTCGTTTCGTGTTGCGTTCTTATTTGTGTAATATGACTGAATTTTGATATTGTATTTTGGGACCAAGGACCCAAGAAAGCTCGCAAATTTTAGAGTTTGCTAACTGTCGTTTTTTAATGTAATTTTTGTATATTCTCTTCGAGGTGTCATTTTTTGTACGTAAAACAATATAAAGGGTGAGTTTTTTTATGATCAGTATGGGGATCTCGGAAACAAGCGGAGATAGAGCAATAGTTAATATAAGAAAGTTTTGCAGTTTTACTGGCCAATTTAATGACATTTTTGGATTTTTGTTAAAAGTCACGGGTTACTAGATATTTTGGAAAAACGAAATTCTCTCGATTTAGTCAAATCCCTCTAGCTCCTTTGTTTTTGATTTTATAAAAAAGAGTAAATATTAAAATTGAAGGGAATTGTATCCCGAATATGATTGTCATGTCCTCGTTTGCGTGACAGCTCTCGTTTTCGAGATATGATACAAACCTATCTTTTTTTTGAATAGAAACCATACTTGGCTATGACCTCTAAAAATCGGACATTTTTAGAGCTTTTCAACGATATAATACTAGATATAGTTATTCATAAAAATCACGGAGTTATGGATGCTTTTCTCTCTTAATAATAACGAGTTATGAGCAGGTGCTCTATCATGTTGGAACCACTCTAAACGAGTTCTCAAATTCAAAGTATGCAACATGTCTCGAAAAGTGTATTGCAAGAAATGCAAGTAGCGCTCCCCAGTAAGTGATTCGTCATAGACAAAAGGCCCCAGTAGACCCTATGATACCACATCAAACATTAAAACCAAATTTTATCTGGGGTCGTCTTTGTTCTACATGGAAAGGGTTTTCTTTACCCCAAATATGCTCATTGTTTCTGTTGAACATACCGCAGTTAGTAAATCTAGTTTCATCTGACCATAACACCTTTAATGTAAACTGTGGATTGTCAAGGCACATGTCTCTAAACCATGTACAAAACAAAATACGTCGGTGTTCGTCACCAGCACGCAAAGTTTGGGAAACTTAAAGTTTGTACGGGTGGAACTTGTGCGCTTTCAGTACCTTAATTACAGTTAATTGAGATGTGCCAGCTTCTGCCGCAATATCACGATTTGATGTAGATGGATTTTGATTTACCATTGCCAAAACATTTATTTCTGCTGCTTCGGTAATTTAATTACCTTCCTGATTTAGTAAAAGATCCATATCTGCGTAAACTATCGTAAGGCCTCTTAAATGTACATAGAGCAGGTTGACGACGATTAAAATATCTATGAAAGTATTCCTCAGCTGCACGAACTGAATTTTTATGGCATATGATATAACATTCCACCATATTCAGTTTTTCTTCGCTAGAATGTTTCATTTTATCACGAAAACTTGCCAATATAGACTGTCAGTTCAGCACTACTAAAGGAATTACTCTCAAATGAGGAAACTTTAAAGTGAAAACAATCTTTTTCATGGCTACCTAGACTAAAAATGAAAATAAGAGAGAAAAACATCCATAACTCCGTTATTTATATGAATAACTATGTCGAGTATTATATCGTTGAAAAGCTCTAAAAGTGTCCGATTTTTTGAGGTCTAAGCCAACTATGATTTCCATTCAATAAAGATAAGTTTGTGTCATATCTCGAAAACGAGAGCTGTCATGTAAACGAGGACATGACAATCATATTCCGGACACAATTCCCTTCAATTTTGATATTTACACTTTTTTATAAAATCAAAAACAAAGGAGCGGCAGGGATTTTTTTCAAAATATCTCGTAAGCCATGACTTCTTACAAAAATCCGAAAGTGTCATTAAATTGGGCCAGTAAAACTGCAAATCTTTCCCAATTTAACCATTGCTCTATCTCCGCTAGTTTCCGAGATCAATATACTGATCATAAAAAAAAACTCACCCTGTATATATAATATATATTGTTTCTGCTTAGGGAACCTTTATCAGTTGCGCTTCCCACAATTGAATGGGTGCTCGAACACGTTAAATGTGAAGACGCGAGATGTCAGTCTTTACATCTCGTTATTTTAGTAATGTGATTATCTTGGTCAGTCAGTGGTGTTTGATGAAATTGGGTGTTGGTTATTAGCCATCGTTTGGAATTGGTATTTAGTATAAATCTTGATTAATACATTTTTCAGGGAAATTATTGGCAGAGAGCACAGCTTTTATAAACAAAATAGTTGGTTGTTCCTCTATCATACAGAGATTTGATGATACCTCTTTTTACTGAAATTGGATGATTAGAGTAAAAGTTGAGATACCTCTTAGTTAGAGTCGGTTTTCTGTCTGTCTGTTTCAAATGTCGATTGTTTTTTGGTAATAAAATGTCTAAGAGAGATAATTTGTTTTTGTTGTTTACGTCTTTTAGTAATTCATGTAAGTATTTTTGTATTGTACGTGTGATAATTTCTCTACGAAATGTGCGCTGTTTTTATTTTAAGGTGAGAGTTACTAGTGAGTGGAGAAATAATTTTTGTTAGTTCACTGTATAATGGAATTTATAGAGCTGACAATTGGTCTTAATTGAATGCTGGGTTTATGAATTTAGGTAACTCCTTCAGATGACTGAAGAAGCTATATAATAGCGCCTCTGAGTAGACATCTTCATACATTAAGGACTTCTTTTCCTTCTCAGATACACTAGACTTTCACCAAATGATATTCTGGTCAGTTTCGAGGTCGTATCACTCTTTACTAATTTTCCAATTTAAGAAACACTAAGTTTTTTAAAAGCCAAACACAACATTTGTGCTGGTATTATCAATCTGGTGCAACACTGTTCTTCTAATATCTATTTTGGATCTGAGAATACCAGTCCTTGCTAATATTTTTTCATGGAAGATATCGAAGCAAACATTTCTGTTGACTTAGAATGTAGATGATACTTTTGTTATATAACCTCACGATAGAAATTCTACAACATCTTTATAGTAGTCATCCAAATATCCAGTTCACTATGGAAATAGAGTCCAATTGAACTCTGTCGTGAAAAATGTAGGTCTTAGATCTCTTCCACTAATAGAACTCTCTCTGAAACGGACAAAAAGCACGGATTCAAAAGAGAAATCAAATTAAAACAATTTTCAACATCAACCAGATAATAGCCAGTCTAATCAGGACCCCAAGGACAAAGTGCTTAATGAAGATCGATTTTAGTTACTACAATTTATTGATTTTCTATAAAAGAAGAAACTCTTAACATACAACCTACATAAAACTTTGTTAAAAGAATGAAATACAAATAATTAATTTCTATTTTCTTTATTTTCTGTAATATCACGCACTGAAGAATAAATTATGATTAGTCGATTTTAATAATATATATAAAAGTTTTCTCATGAGGCAGAAATTTCTTGATCAAAATTTATTTCAAAATAATTAATAGATATTTGTCCTTATTTTTTAAGTAAACCCCAAAAATATAAGAGAGAGCAAAAATTCCTTGATCAAATATAGAAAAACGAAGGAATATATCACTGTTTTAAAATTTAGCGAACACTAATATAAACACATCTATATTTTACACTTATAACTATTAAGGCGTTAAGGGGCCATTTATATATTCTAAACTGTGCTCTTCAATGTCTATAATTGATTCTGACTTGATATCAGTCATTATCGTTGCCATATTGGTAAATACTTGACGTGGTGGTTCATTATTGCTTTTCAGAGACATTTTACCACTTCCAGATCTCTTTGCAGCTCTCTTTAAAATCCCCACTATTTCCTCTTTAACATCCAATTTATATTCTTTCTTAACCCTTTTCAAATCGTCAAGTAAAGAAAGCATGAATAATTTATCGCAATCGTGGGTTCCAGCTTGCCGAAATGACTCCTTTGGATTATTTTCTTCTTCATATCCATTATTAACGTCTTTTGAGTTGTTTGCAGTTGACGTGGCATCACCACTTCTTCCATTAATCAGGTTGCTGTAATTGGTGGAGCATCCCTGAAATCCTTCCTGCCAAGTTTCGTGAGCGGTTTTGGTGTTCATTTCAACAGCGTCTTCGCAGGACTGAGCATTTTCTTCTAAATCTGTAACACTACTGCTGTTACTTATTTCAGTTGCGGTGATCTGATTTTTGATGCTGTTCGGAGGTTTCAGTACTTTTTTCAAGAAAGACAGATACTTAGTGTGCACATATTTCCGTTTTGTCACAGTAGTACCGTTGGACTTGAGTTTCATGTTACGGTAACACACCGTCACGTAGTTGTCTCTGATGGATCTCCATCGAGTCTGCAGGGCATTAACTGAAAATACAAAGTACATAGTGTAAACTAATAATAAAACAAGTATAATTTTTGTTAACAAATTTACTTCAATCTTATATTGGAATGGAAAAGCTGTGGAATCTTTGGTGTCTCACAAATGTAAAAACACTGTTATGACTCTAACACCAAATCTTTATTTTAAACACTCAACGCCGTTTCAACAATTCTAAGTTGTCATCTTCAAGGAGTAAACCAAACTAAATGGAAACTAATTTTCTCTAATTTCTACCTACCACTAAACTATTACTTAAGTAATAGTACAAAAGGTAAATCCTAAGTACCTGAATTCTAAATAACAGATTTCAAAGATAAGGCAGATTTTATATAATGCAATTACGTAAATCAGGATAATCCTTAATTACCTACCTTCTCTTATTCTTATGCTACATTATTAAGTAATGACAGTTTTTAATACTTAATTTATGGATTCTTAGAAAGTAAACTATACAATGAAATATATGGAATAAGGATCTGAATTCATTAGTTTATTATTTTTATAAATTATTATGCTTTCGTAAGAGTCCAGTTCCCTATAATTATTTACTTGTTTAACTCATTGTAAAGAAGTTAAATCTACAGAGTGGTTGTGTTCTAAAACATGATGCGCAACACTAGATTTATCCGCTCTTCCGTATTTCAAATGGACAATAAGCTCTTTGAAACGGGCACTGATAGATCTGCATGTCTGTCCATAATACTTTAAATCACTACATTCGATTTCATAAATACCGAAATCAGCAAGTTTATCTTCAGGATTGCCCAACAATTTCTGTAGTGTTGTAGTTGTTCTATACACCGCCTTCATACCAAGTTCTTTAAAAACATTCTTAAAGCCCCTAGTGTAACGACTGTACGGAACCGAGATAAACTTTTGTTCTTGTGACTCATTTCGAAATGTCAATTTTGTGAATGTGAAAAGAAGTATTAAGTATCATTTCTTAAAACTAATACATCTAAAAATGGTATAGTACCCTTTTGTTCCTGTTTATATGTTAATTTAATAGAAGCAAACCTATTGTTAAGATACATAACAAAATCATTAACATTGAACTCATTAGTATTAAATATAGCAAATATGTCATCCACATACCGTATCCATACCCTAGGAAAATACTGGGAGTCATTTTTTGCTTCAACTTCGAACCTGCCCATGAACAAGTTGGCAAGGAACGGCGACAAGGGGTTTAAGTATTAAAAATATCATTACTTAACAATGTAGTGTAAAAGTAGGTAGGTAATTAAGGATTATCCTAATTCACATAATTGCATTATATAAAATATGCCTTATGTTTGAAATGTGTTATTTAGAATTCAGGTACTTAGGATTTACCCTTTGTACTAATTACTTAAGTAATTGTTTAGTGGTAGGTATAAATTAGAGAAAATTGTAATTTCCATTTTGTTTGGTTTACTCCTAGACTTTGACCTAGATGACAACTTAGAGTTTGGTGTTAGGGTGCAAAACTGTGTTTTTGCATCAATCTTTAATAAGGAATTGTTTGACATCTCAATTAGCAAAATGGGTAATTTATAACTGGTGCAACATACTTAAATATAAACATAAGAGGCTGGTAAAATCTTTACCCTTCCTTTAGGCTTCACCATAGTTCGGAAAAAATACCACTGACCAACTGTTTCTAACTTCTTTCCCTTGAGGTTAGTCACATATTTAACGTTCCTGATTTTTTTAACTCCCTCAGCCCCTTTATAGACTCAATTTTCGAATCACTGCCCTGTTCGTTTGAAAAAAAAATTAATCTTCAGTACACGTATTACTTGAAGAAAATGATTAAAATCCTTGTATTCATTTAAGGAGAAAAACATTTTTAATAATCATCATGATTGTAATAGACAATACAATCCCCAGTGCAGACATCCAAAATTTATTAGCCTTTGCTACTGATAGAGAGTATATCTTTATCTTTACAACATAATAAATATAGTAGTATAAAACTTTGTCTTGGTATTTGGGGGGAGAGGGGAGCCAGGGAATGAAACAAATATGTATTCTCTATTTTCTATATTTTCAGTAATTTTAAGGGTAATATCACATGTTAAATAACAATTTGCTCTTTATCTGCTTTAAAAATAAACAGGTTTTTGTAAAAAAATAAGGCAGATACATGTTTGTTAATACTTAAGAAACTCTAATCAGAATCCGATAAAGAAACATTTAATTATACTATAAAAAATCCTCCTCTAACAATTCAGGCGTTAAAGGATCTCTTATAGATTCTAAGCTGTCTAAGCTGTCCTCTTCAATACTTATTAATGATTCTAGTTTTGTGTCAGTCGTTGTCATCGTCTTATGGGTATGGTCTAAACGTGATGATATGTTATTGCTACTCGGAGACAGTTCTCCAGTTCCAGACTTCCTTAAAGCTCTGTTTAAAACCGCAATTATATCAGCTTTAACATCCAGTTTATGTTCTTCATTAATATTTTTCAAATCGTCAACTAAAGACAACAAAAACAACTCGTCGCAGTCATTGGTTTCAGCTTGCCGAAAAGAGTCCTTTGGTTTATTTTCTTTGTCATATCCGTTACTAATGTCGTTTGAATTGTTAACAGGTGACGTGGCATCACCATTCCTATCACCAACTGTGTCGCTGTAATTGTTAGTGCATCCCTGAAAACCCTCTTCACAAATTTCGTTATCGCTTTGGGTGTTCATGTCTTCAAGAGCATCTCCTCTGGATTCAGCATCTTCTTCGCAATCTGTATCACTGCTGCTGCTACTTATGTCATAAGGAGTGATCTCTTTGTTACCATTTGTTACAGGTTTTACTAGTTTTTTCACGAAAGACAAGTGCTTAGAGTATACATATCTCCTTTTTTTGACATAAACACCCTTGGACTTCAGTGACATGATTTTGTAACATTCGTTAGTGTAGCGCTCTCTGATGGACCTCCATCGAGTCTTTAGGCCATAAACTGAAAACACAAAGTACAGAGTGTAAACCAATAATGCCTCAAAATATCTTGCTTTGTCAGAATTTAAAATGCACGAATGTTCGACTGGTGGCAGACATTTGCGCTAAATATTGCTATCGCGGTACGATCCGTTCGAGTGTCTACCTCAGCCATATTTAATTTATTTTGAAATTGGTATACTTGCACTAAATTTGTACTTTGTTGTACTTTATTGCGTTATTAATAAGTGAGATTTCAATCTACGTAGAAAACGAAAAAGGTAGTGCGGTAGTGATAAACGCTAATATATAGAAAGGTTGTTTTTCTCTCACTTGGTATATTTTACATATTTAATGCGATACTATATTTATAAAAGAACTTACCCAAGACCTCAAGACCTTCAAGATTCTAATGTTCCAGTTCCAGACAAGCAGGGAATGAGTGCATTTTCTTATATTTACCCTAATATCTTTTAAAGGAAGCGTTTTAAATTTATAAAAAATATACACTTTCTTTTTCCACACATAGACTTTTTATTTTATGGGGGTTTTCTAATAATTTTTCTCATAAATTTGAATAAGAGGGGGGAAACCCTAATTATTTTCAAAATTTTTGGTAGTATGGTTTCGGAAATAAAGCGAGTAATGAAAATTTTTATATCTTTATGGTAATATATTGTAAACTCTTAATTTAATGAATATGAAAAATATATATTTGTATTCCTCATAATGAGCCTTTTCATTTCATGTATTGCATGATGCGTTAAAAAAATATATTTTCCGTTTAATTCTATTATTTGGGGGCCAAATAATAGAATTAGGGATTTCTTCATATATTTCCTATATACAAAAAGTTTAGGTCTTATAGTTTGGGGAATAACTGGGGGAATGGGTAATTTTTTTAAAATATATTTTATATATTTTTTAAAATAATAGTTTAAAAAAATTAAAAATATACATTTGTATTCGTCATAATGAGCCCTGTTATTTGATATATTGCATGATCCGTTAGAAACAATTATAATTTTTTATTTTCTATTTAATTCTATAATTAGCCCCCCAAAATGAATATTAGGGGTTTCTCTTTATTTTTCCAGTAAACTTCAGGTGAGAGGCTATATTTCCATTTTTTTCAAAATTTTCCAGCTTATGGTTTCGGAGATAGGGGGGGGGCAATGGGTAATTTTTTTTATTTTTTGTTAATATCTTTTAATTTATTTATTTTAAAATTTTGAAAAAAAATATATTTGTTTCCGTCATAATGAGCCCTTTTATTTGATATATAACATGATGGGTTAGAATCAATTTTAATTTTATATTTTCTATTTAATTCTATAATTTGACCCCCAAAATGAATATTAGGGTTTTCCTCCTTATTTTTCCAGTAAAGCTTAGGTGAGGGCTATACCTCCATTTTTTTTCAACATTTTCCAGCTTATGGTTTTGGTGATTAGGGGAGGGGATTGGGTAAATTTTTTTATATTTTTGTTAATATCTTTTAATTAATTGATTTTATAAATATGAAAAAAATATATTTGTTTTCGTCATAATGAGCCCTTTCATTTGATATATAACATGATGGGTTAGAAACAATTTTAATTTTATATTTTCCATTTAATTTCGTAATTTGCCCCCAAAATTAAAAGTAGAGGTTTCTCCTTATTTTTCCAGTAAACTTCAGGTAAGACCCTATATCTCTAATTTTTTTCAAAACTTTACGTTTTATAGTTTCGGAGATAAGGGAGGGTGAGTGGGTAAATTTTGGTATATTTTCGTTAATATCTTTTTAACTATTTTTTTATTAAATATGAAAAAAAATATATATTTGTGTTCCTCAGAATGAGACCATTCATTTGATGTATAACATGATGCGTTTGAAATTTTTTTATTTATAAATTTTCATTTAATTCTATAATTTGCCCCCCAAAATTTATATTAATGGTTTATCCTTATTTTTCCTGTAATGATCGGGAAACGTTCTATTTTTTCAAAATTTTAGGCTACTACTTAGCCAGGAGGGACGGTCGATTTTTTTACTTCCCCCGCCCAGAAGTAGCCCTAAAATCAAAATTTCTTCTTTTACGATATGTACTCCCGATCGGTTCACCAAACTATACATTGCTGCCAAATTTCAACCTGTTCCGTCCAACAGTTTAGGAGAAAATTGCTGTGATATGCCAGAGGCAGAAATCCGGAGTGATATTATAAGGCTATCCGTATATTGTAAATACGGAACCCTATTAATCTAGGATTTAAAGATACATGACATGACATATATCTATGTCAACTTAAATGCCATAAATCAAACTTTCACTTTGCAATTTACATTTTCATTACATATTTTAAAGCCATTGACAACAAAGTCAGAATCGACTTTGAAACGTTTGGTATTTTCTTTCAATAAACAGCTTTTTTTAATTCAATTATGGTGTTATTCTCAAGACAACTTAAAAAAATAATTAGAAGATACATACATAATCCTCACGATTAAATACATTTAGATATTGGGGAGGAATAATAAATTCATGACATGATAGTCTCTGTCTTTACTTGGTGAAAATTAATTTTAATTTTATATTAAAATAAACACACTCATGTAATTTTCACTTGAATTTATTTGCTGTTGACAATAATTCTTTCACTATGTTACTGGCTTCTTCAGAATACAAAATAGAACTAAATACTTAATGTTTAAAAGTATTTCTTGTAAGGTTAGGACCGGAAATCCCGAAATTGACGAGATTCGTATTAAACGAATGCGCATAACCTAGATCGATCTTGGCTTCAAAAAATATGGTCATTATTTTTTTATGAGGGGAAACACATATGCCTCATTTTCACACAGTGGGCCGTGGGTTCCAATCAAGTTGTAGGTCTAGTTCGAGTGCCACTGCATTGTGCTAGTGACTACAAACACATCACACCCGAATATACTTGCATTCAAACTACAAAATATACCAGTTTTCGTTCGTGATTGAATTCCCTATGTAGCTCAGTATCTGGTTAAAATGAAATCTAAAATTATAACTTCCATCACCCTCCTTGATTGAAACGTATCATGCTCTCTTCTCTTTCAAAGATCTTTGCTTCGATGTGCGCTTCTGTTGAAAGTTTTCATTCTCTTTGTAGAGTCCAACAAAAAACCGCCATCATGTTTATATTCCATCAACCTTGAGGTCTTAGTAAAATTGTTCTCCCTGTTCTTCACTGAAATCCCCAAAGTTCTCAGGAAATTTTTCAAGATGAGAATCGAGAAAATGAATTTTCATGTTTCCAAGTTTTTCAAAATTTGTGATCATTTCTGCAACCAATTTTTCATAATGAGGGCTCTTTTTGTAATCCAAAAATTATTTAACAACTGCCTTAAAATTCAGCCAAGCCTTTTTCTCCGGCATGTTCATTGTACCAGTAAAGACGAATCTCTAATCAACGTTCTTGTCTAAGAAATATCAAAGACGCCTACTTTCAACTTGGCATCAGATAGTTTTGGAAATTTTCTTACAAGATAAGTAAAGCAATTTTTTTGGATTTGTTGAGAGCTTTCACAAATTGCTTCATTAGGCCAAGCTTGATTGATTGCTTTATAAAAGATTTCTAAAGTATATTCGCGTGAGTACTGTTTGTATTCACTCGCCCAATGTAAACTACCGAACCACACAACGCCTCAATTATATGTCTTTCTTTAGTTTAGATATTTTTATATCTTAATAAATTTATACGATTATTTAGTTATAGACATGGTGGGATGAAAGTGAATCCGAATCAGATTCAGCTACCCCAAAAATATAGAGTATACATAGTGGGGCCCTCAGGTCAAGACATTTTCTTTTCTGTTTCTGGTTGTGAATCAGTTGAGTTTACAATGCAAACAAAAAATTTACCACTTCACAATATTAGTTTAAAAGTACATAAATTATCTGGATATTTAACCCAGGAATGAAACTAATACTTATTCTTTTTTCCTTTATTTTCAGTAATATTATTAAGGGTAATGTCACATTTGAACAAAAAACTATTTTTTCTCCCTAATAAAAAATTAATGGATTTTTCTCATTAGACTAATGTTTAATACAAGTGAAAACACTGAGAACATAAGGGATAACAGATCATCCTTAACCAGTATGAGAAAAATAAAGAACAAATCACTATTTTAAAATTTAACAAACACTATTCAAAATCCGATAAAAATATATTATCATTATATAAAATCCTCTTCTAACAGTTCAGGTGTTAATGGATCTCTTAGAGAATCTAAGTTGTGCTCTTCAATGTCTATAAATGATTCTGCGTTGGTATCGGTTTTTATCGTCACTGTAGTATCTAAACGTGGTGGTTCAATATTGCATTGCTCAGATATTTTCTTAATTCTAGATTTCTTCACAGCTCTGTGTAAAACTCCCATTAACTCCGTTTTAACTTCTAATTTATCTTCTTCATCAACTTTCTTCAAATAGTCCAGCAAAGAAAGCAAAAATAACTGGTCGCAGTCTTGGGTTTCAGCTTGCCGAGAAGACTCCTTTGGTTTATTTTCTTCTTCATATTCGTTATTAATGTCTATTGAATTGTTTACTGTTGACATAGCATCACTATCTATTTCACTAACCACGTTGCTGTAACTCTTGGAGCATCCCTGAGGACCGTCTTGACAAATGTCGTTTTCACTATCGGTGTTGATTTCTTCAGTATTTTTGCAAGGCTGAGAACATTCTTCTGAGTCTGTAACAGTACTGTCGCTACTTATGTCAGTTGCGGTGATCTGTTTATTGTTTTTTGTAACCGGTTTTATTATTTTTTTCAAAAATTATAAATATCTGGAGTACACGTATCTCCGCTTTGTGATAGCAACACCTTTGGACTTGAGTTTCAAGGTTTTGTTACAATTGGACACGTACTGGTCTCTGATGGATCTCCATCGAGTTTGTAGGGCATACACTGAAAATACAAAGTGCAGACACTAAACTGACTATATCTTGGAACGAAATATTATCATTTAAATCAAGACGAGGTTTGGCTGATCTAGGTTGGTTACGAAAAAAAAAAATAGATGTGCCCCAGTTTAAATATCTGTGAAAGTCAAGAATAGTCTTTGAGTGGAGTAATAATTGGGTCAACTGCAAGTTGGACATACTAAGCGTTCCGCATCACCAAATTATTATAAGGCAAATAATAAATCACAATATATATTTTCTAACTTTTTATTTAGTTTCAGACAAGCTAGGAATGTACACCAGTTTATAGAGCAAAAATTTAACTGATTTTCGGGCATAAAATTCAACAGCAATTCGCTTATACCATCATGTCAGTAACAGTTTATAGATAATTTCTGCTAAGATTTTAACAGCATACTTATAGAAGTAAACTATTTATATAACTAAAACCCGCAAAACTACGAATTTCTTTTGTTTTTTGTTGTATAATGAAAAGTAATGGAGAAATCGCAGTAACGTCTATAGGAAAGTTCTGGAGAATAATAAATCCTTCTTAATGAGTGCTTATACTTCGTGATTGGGTCATTTTTTACTGAGTAAGCTTACAAAAACTGGTCAAAAGTGGATTTTTTCCAAAAATTTAATACTGGGATATTAGTCACAGTCAAAACGTTAGTTTATGATATTAAGATTATACGAGGGCTGCCTTTTATATTTCGGGATTGGACAACCCTAGTGTTGCAATCTGACAACTGACAGCTCTATCGTAAAGTTTGACATTTTTGAGGTTATACGTACTCAGAACGTTTTGAGCGCTATGTGTTGTTTACAGTAACATAAAGGATTCAACTCGGCCAAAAATTGAAATCAAATCGTGAACATTTTCGTGCGATTATTTTTTTCAAATTTCGACGTGGAAGAGTGCATGGATGAACTTAATTTAATTTTTGGCGATGAAATTCCATCAAGGACCTCTGTTTATCGATGGTATGGTGAATTCAATCGAGGTCGTAGTTCACTCCAAGACAAATTTCGTGAGGGTCGTCCAAAAACAGTTGTTGTTCCGGAAACCATTGATGTTGTGCGCGAACTGATATTGCAAGATGGTCATGTGACCTATCGTGAGATTGAGTCAACCTTCCACATTAGAGGGACCAGCATACATTCAATATTGCATAAACATTTGAATGTCAAAAAAATTGTTCGCGTTGGATCCCACACAATTTGTCAATCGTTCAAAAAGAGGCTCGTGTTGATTGGTCGAAAGAAAAGCTCAAAAAATACGATAGCGGTGCTTCAAAACACGTTTATGACATAGTGACAGGTGATGAATCGTGGATTTACGCGTATGAGCCCGAAAGTAAAGAGCAGTCGACTGTATGGGTGTTTCAAGATGAGCCGAATCCAACAAAAGTTGTTCGCGCACGAAGGACTTCCAAGCAAATGATCGCCTGTTTTTTCGAAAAAACTGGTCATGTCGCAACCGTACCACTACAACAACGCACAACAATCAATTCTGAGTGGTACAGACCCATTTGTTTGCCAGTTGTCTTCCAAGAAATGAGGAAAACCAACTGCCGAAGACGGATCACTCTTCACCACGACAATGCGAGCTCTCACACATCGGCTCAAACAACTGCATTTTTGACCACTCAAAACATCGATTTGATGGGTCATCCGGCGTATAGTCCTGACTTGTCACCAAATGATTTCTTTTTATTTAAAAAACAAACTGAGAGGTCAACATTTTTCGACACCTGAAGAAGCGGTTGCTGCCTTTAGAATGCATTGTTTTGGAGATACCTCAATCAGAGTGGAAAAAGTGCTTCGACAATTGGTTCAAACGCATGGAAAAGTGTATAGATCTTCATGGGGATAATTTTGAAAAACAATAAAGCGATTTTCGATGATTAATATTTGTTTTTGTTCTCTAATCCCGAAATATAAACGGCAGCCCTTGTATAGGTTCACGATACTATTAAATAATTTAGAGAGCTATTATTCACATCGCCCGGATTAACGAGAATACTCCCACCGGGATATACTTAAGATATTTTGAATATGTGAGAACACATGGACCATCTAACTGTAATTTAAAACCAACAAGCAATCCTAAATCTATATATCTTAACCCTACCTCAAATAATGAAATAAATAATATTATACACAAATTAAAATTTAAAAATAGGGGTGTCGACAATATAAGTGCCAATTGTACATATTATTAATTTGAGTATTAATTTATCTATTTGGCCAGATGCTCTCAAAAAAGCAGATATTGAACCTATTTACAAAAGTAGTACGAGAACCTTCCATCTAACTATAGGCCCATCTTCATGATATAAAATTTGGGAAAAAAAATTGAAAAATTCTTTTACAACCGACTGATTGGATTTATAAACGAATCTAAAATCGTTGCAAGTAACCAATTTGGCTTCATAAAAAATAAGGGAACAAAAGATGCTTTAAATGTGATGACAATTTTGGTAATAGAAAACCTAGATAAGAGCAAGCCAATTGCTATAACGTTTCTTGATTTACCAAGGGCATTTGATACGATCAACCATAAAATTTTACTTGATAAATTGGAGAGATATGGAGTGAGAGGGGAAACTAATAAACATTTATATAGATGAAGATTATAGTGAATTTTTGACCATCAAAACAGGAGTTCTTCAGGGAACAATTTTGGGGCCACTATTTTTTATTTTATACATTAATGACATCTTGGTGGATATGCCTGTCAATATAATATGGTATGCAGATGATACTGCCGTTATCTCGTACGGAGTAATCTTGGGAAGTAATAATATTACTGGAGTACAAAATTCTAAATATTTAGGGATTACTTTCGATCAGAATTTAAAATGGGATCAACATATTCAATACAGTATTAACAAAACCAAATATCTTGTTTAAATTTTTGCCAAATTATCTAGAGTAATGAACTGTGAAACTCTTAGAATGATATATTACGTCTTATTTCATAGCATAATTAATTATGGAATAATAGCCTGGGGAGGGGCCTACACGAACTTTAGAATATTGTTAGAAATCATCGAAAATAGAATCTTGAAAGTAATAAATAATAACAAACTTATACTTAAGGCTAATCCACTAAATATAAAACAACTCTTTTACGTTGAAACACTTAAACTACCATTATAATAATCTAAAAGATACAAAAAATACAGAAAAGTTTCCTCAGAAATAAAAACAAAAAAATGCTTATTACCAAGAAAATAATAAGTAATAAAAGTAGCCTCTTCGTACCTATTAGACTTTTTAATAACACTAGTGGTCGCCCAGTGGGCGAAATTCGACCCTGTTTCATGAAATTGTAAAAAGTATATTTTTATAAGAAACAGGGTTGTGGAGAAATCGTAGAAGTAGATGTAATGACCAAAATTGTTGACTCATATTGAAAAATCTATTGAAATAAAAAGAAAGTAAAAATGTAATCAAATATAGGTATTCGAAATATTTTTGACAAATGAATGACCCCCCAAATTTTTGGCTGGAACCGCTCCTTGGTAAATATTCGATATATTAATTGGGAGAACTTAAATATTTAATACATTCTCTATTGTCCGCTGCCTGACAATTTTTTGCACAACACCTTCGGGAAGGTTGTGAAAATAATATATTAATCAAATAATTAAATTCACATTAAAAACAGAATATTTAATATGAAAGTTACTGCAACGCGTCCGAAAAATCAATACTGATCTACTACATTGACTATTTTACCACTAAACACTAACAACGCTTGTATGCCATTTCCAGAAGTACATGCTCTAAGACTATATCTAACGGTCGCTCCATATATAATTACTCAATGTTTTAAGTTTTGGTTTTGACCGTCTGGCGGCGGCGGCACTGTCAGTTGTTTGGCGTTGACAGTATGAACGTAAATAATGAATTTGTACTATATTTTATTTAATGAATGAACCAATATTATAAATTAATATTAGCATTCTGCACTGAACGTCGTCAGTAGCCACTAAACAAAACAAAAATGAAGAGAGACAGAGGGAAAAATGGTACCTAATCGTTTTGTCTTTGCCTATTTATATATAGTTGTCAATTGAGTTAGAAATCTTAAATAGCAATCTCAAAAGATGAAAGATAAAAGAATTGATTTATAATAACAAATAAGGTTACATTTGCAAAATAAATTGTGAGTTCACTAAATTTGACTTTTTTCATTTTGTGATTATTGTATTGTTGTTGAATGTTTCTTAAATATTTCTTATTATGTCGTATGTTTCTAAAATATTTTGATAATATAACATGCATCTTGTCCAGAATAAAGGGGTACTATTAAGTTTTGCATTAATTAGTATAGTATAAATAATAAAAAAATAGCAATACTTGAATATAATTTAGTCTATAGTGTTTTAATATAGTAGTTTATATGTCTATATTTTGTATGTTAGTATGTTTATTTAGTTTTAGGTAATTTTGTCCAGGTCCTACGCACAGGTTTGATTATCGTTGTAATTTTGAACTGGAATAAAGAACTAAGTCATCATGAGCGCTTTCATATATGTTGACGATGAGTTTGAAAAAAAAATATTTTTCATTTAATTCCATAATTTGTCCTCCAAAATTCAAGTGAGGTCTTACATTTGTATTTTTATCAAAACTTCAGGCCTATAGTTTTCTGGTTGCATTTCCCTTCTTCGTTATGGCTTTGAGCCAATTATTGGAAATCTCTGCATATCTTTTGCCATGCTCTGATCACAAAGCAGTCTTTACAAATGTTGTAAAGAAGTAGATTCGATAATGTGGGAGCTGGTAGTTTTCCTACAGCTTTCAACAGTTTTGTGTCAAATCTTCTTTCCAGTTTTTTGTAACTTCAGTTTCTAAAACTAAACCTACTGCATCTCCTTTATTAAGTTTGGATGTATGTTTCCTCATTCTGGACAATCAAGCCTTTTTGTTTTGTAGGTCTCTGTCATTTACTATAAATTCATTTGCTACCTTTTATACTGTTTCTCTCATGTTTAATTACTCTGTGTCTATATCTTTCTCTGTCTCTTTTAAGGATCACTGAATACTTATTCTTTATTTATTCTCTAATAAGTCTCCGTCTATGATAAATGTCTATTTTGATATTACCGGAAAATGATCGGATCCATATATCAAGTTCTTTATAGTCACAATATGGTAATATTATCTTCACTCTCTAGACGTCGTTTTGCCTGAAGATGGTCGATCCGACGTTTTGCCAGCCAGCAAAGAGGGACACCCTACTTTCCACTCTCAGGTGTGGTTTTTCTGGACTTTAGTTTAAAATCTACACGCAAACAAAAAATTTACATCTTTACAATATTAAAGTGTGGAAGAAGTACATAACTTGTCCCTAAATGTGAGCCAGGAATAAAACTAATACTTATTCCTTTTAACTTTATTTTCAGTAATATCATTAAGAGTAATGTCCCATGTGGAACAAAAAACTATTTTTCCCCATAACATAGTAATTAATGGATTTTTCTCATTAGACATTTTTTTAATGGAAGTGAAAACACTGAGAACATAAGGGAAACAATGCGTAAAAAAACTAAGAAGAAATCACTGTTTTAAAATTAAACAAACACTTGTTATTATATAAAATCCTCTTCTAACAATTCAGGTGTTAATGGATCTCTTAGAGAATCTAAGCTGTGCTCTTCAATGTCTATAAATGATTCTGTGTTGGTATCGGTTTTTATCGTCACTGTAGTATCTAAATGTGGTAGTTCATTATTGCGTTGCTCAGACATTTTCTTAATTCTAGATTTCTTCACAGCTCTCTGCAAAACTCCCATCAACTCCGTTTTAACTTCCAATTTATCTTCTTCATCAACTTTTTTCAAATCGTCCAGCAAGGAAAGCAAAAATAACTGGTCGCAGTCTTGGGATTCAGCTTGCCGAGAAGACTCCTTTGGTTTATTTTCTTCTTCATATCCGTTATTAATGTCTTTTGAATTGTTTACTGTTGACATAGCATCACCATCTATTTCACTAACCACGTTGCTGTAACTCTTGGAGCATCCCTGAGGATTCTCTTGACAAATTTCGTTTTCACTTTCGGTGTTGATTTCTTCAGCAGCATCTTCGCAAGGCTGAGAACATTCTTCTGAACTTGTTACACTACTGTCGCTACTTGTTTCAGTTGCTGTGATCTGTTTATTCCTACCTGTTACAGGTTTTATTATTTTTTCCATAAAAGACAGATACCTAGCGTACATGTATCTCCGTTTTCTGATACCATCGGACCTGATATGCCGTTTTTTGTTACAGTGGGCCACGTACTGGTCTCTGATAGATTTCCATCGAGTTTGTAGGGCATACACTGAAAATATAAAGTGCAGACACTAAACTGATAGAACCTTGAAACGAACTATTCTAGAAAGGGCGGTTAATATTTTGAGAATATTTCGGGAATGTTTTCCGGAAAAATAATTTTGATATGGCCCAGTTTAGATACCTGTGATAAACTCAGGAATAGTCTTGGAATGGAAAAATAATTCGGTCAAGTGCAATTAGAACTCGCATACTAAGTTCTAGTTATAGAGTTTTCGACTTATGGAGGACATTCTTTGGTATAGATAACGTTTTAAAAACTGTTGTGCCCAGCTGTACAACCAAACTACGTCTAATAATTTTAAAATCGAGAACAAATAAGTTGCTTCGCTAAAATTCAAACGAAATATAGACATAACAAGTACCCCAAATTAAACACCTGATACCATAAACAAGCACATATAAACGTCAGCCATACAATGTGGAACAGCCAAATGGAATAAATTCGATAACGAATAAAGGAGAGCTTCTAGGGAAAAAACGCTTGGAAATAAAAAGAATATATAGGGTGTGTCATGTAACAGTGGCTAATACCAACTTTCTTATTTTAAATGCAAGTCCCTGTATTAAATATTTAATTTAGGAATTCTCCAGAAAATTCTAGACAGAATTCATGTACAATGTCCTACATCTATCTTCAGCTGTTTCGGAAGTATTAAGTGTTTTCAGATTTATTACAAAAATTAACATTAAAAGAAAAAATATTTTTGTTCACACATTCGCGACACTAAAAACCTAATAAGTAATACTGATTATTTCTTAACAATATAAGTAAAAACAAAAAAACATTAATGTCAATGCAGGAAATGTTCAAAATGCTCGCCGCGAAGAACTTCGCAACATGTTAATCTAGTATAGAGATTTATAAGATACAGGGTGATTTTGATAATTTATACTTTTTGGACCCCTTCTATATCTACGAAGTTATTAGAAATACTATTGTGCTAAGAACTACGTCTAATAGAAAATTTTGCATAGAATCCAGTGGAGTACTCAATTTTTTTTCCGAGTATGGTTTTGAAGATACTACACAACATTATATATTTTTAAATGGAACACCCCGTATTTTATTATTTCATTGAATTCGTTATTTTTTCCCTTTAAAATAATGTATAATACAATACACATGGTATTATTAGAAATGCTAAAAAACACTAAAAAGCTGAGTTTTTTGCTAGTAGGCCATGTATTTTCCATTTAAAAGGAGAATCAAACAAATAAATCCATTTGAGATTTTTTATAGGAGTTTATCAGCAAAGAAAAATAATGTTAACAATAATTCAATAACATGAAAAACGAAATTTAGGTACCTAAAAGCAACTAATAAATAGTTATACATCGTTCATTAAGTATAACAAACAGAACAAGTATTACAAACCAAATATCTATCTTAAAATTAATTTTGGACATTATTTATTACCTTATTGATTTAACTGTTCAAATTGTTGTCCACTTTCCCTAACACATAATTAGCAAACCTTTACAATACACCTGAGTGCATTTAAAATTATAACAGGTCGCCTTTGTAAATCCCGAAAAGCTGCAGCCGTTGCGGCACGAAGTTCTTCGCGACTGTTGTGTCTGTTGGTATATATTTTATTTTTCAAATAACCCCACAAAAAAAGTCCAATATAGATAAATCGGGTGATCTTGGAGGCCACCTAATTGGTCCATGTGTTCCTATCCAACATCCTTGAAAATTATTTTCTAAAAAGCGAATTGTGGGCAGGGGCGCCATCTTGTTGAAAGTGTATAGAATTGCGAAAGGCGAGGGGAACATCTTCCAATATTTCGGGTAATAAGTCTTCTAGGATTGTCAAGTACCTATTGGCGGTAAGGGTTCCTTCAAAAATGCGGTACTTTATTTTTGTCCCCAGTATGAAACAGGCTACATTAAAACCAAATCGACCTGCTCTTGTCGCTCAAAAATTAAGTGCGGGTTCTCATCATACCAGTATCTTGTATTCTGCCTGTTAAATATACCGGCACTGCTTATATGAGATTCGTCTGACCAAATAACTTTCCTTACAAAATCATTGTCCCTTCGGGTTTGGTCTAAAAACCAATTGCAAAAATTTAACAGTCTTGCTGCATCACCAGGGTATAAGTGCTGGGCAATATTGACTTTGTAAGATTTAAATTTATATATTTTTTTAATTCTTTGGACCCGTGATTGAGAAACTCCAGTGTAATTTTCTAATTTCGCACAAGAAGTCTGGGGATAGGCATGAACGCTAGCTAACACATTTATTTCATTCTTTTCTCGATTTTCTCTGTTATACACCTTTGATCAAGGTTTAGAATATGCACTAAAACTTAGTAAATTATTTTTTAGTCTAAATATAGTTGCTCGAGTAGGTTGATGCCTCTCTGGATATCTGAAAGTTTTAAAAACGCGATTTCATGAAATATCTTATGGTAAAATACTCGTACTTTATACCTGTGGAAATATAGTTCTAAAGCTTCTTCAACATTCTCATAACATTGATTTAAACATTGTATCATATCGTATTTTTCGTTATTTTGAAAAACGAATTCTCTTCCAGCCATTATCTATTATCAACCAGCAAACTCACGAATAATTATTTATTAATGATCTTGTAAACTCAAACACGATAAAACACAATAGTTACTAACAATGACAGCTTGATCAGATTTGCGTTTTTCTCCCCAGCGCTCACTAGATAAAATATTGTTCCGAAAGGCGGAATTCTATAATAATTTTAAATAGATTCATGCGAGATGGAAAGGTTTGCCAATTATGTGTTAGGGAAAATGGACAACAATTTGAACAGTTAAATCAATAAGGTAATAAATAATGTCCAAAATTAATTTTAAGATAGATATTTGATTTGTAGTACTTGTTCTGTTTGTTATACATAATGAACGATGTATAAATATTTATTAGTTGCTTTTAGGTACCTAAATTTCGTGTTTCATGTTATTGAATTATTGTTAACATTATTTTTCTTTGCTGATAAACTCCTATAAAAAAACGCAAATGGAATTATTTTTTTGATTCTCCTTTCAAATGGAAAATACATGGCCTACTAGCAAAAAACTCAGCTTTTTAGTGTTCTTTAGCATTTCTAATATTACCATGTGTATTATATATTATTTTAAAGGGAAAAAAATAACGAATTTAATGAAATAATAAAATACAGTGTGTTCCATTTAAAAATATATAATGTTGTGTAGTATCTTCAAAACCATACTTGGAAAAAAAATTGAGTCCTCCACTGGATTCTATGCAAAATTTTCTATTAGATGTAGTTCTGAGCGGAAGAGTATTTCTAATAACTTCGTAGATATAGAAGGGGTCCAAAAAGTATAAATTATCAAAATCGCCCTGTATTTTATAAATGGAAACACTTATGCAAAATCTGATATGGCCATCCTGAGTTTCACAAAAAAGTAGAACAGGTATCGGAAAACCGCAAGACTCTATCTTCAATAACAACAGAGTAACCTGGCAATCCCAACCAAAATGGGATGCACTGTACATGAAATATGTCCAGAATCTTCTGGAGAATCGAAAATATAAATAATATACAGGGGCTTGCATTTAAAATAAGAAAGTTGGTATTGGACACTGTCATATAAGACACCATATATATATTTTCTTTGTTGAAAAAATTCGCATTTATAAATACAAATGTCCAAGCGTTTTTCCCTAGAAGCCCTCCTCTATTCTTTATAGAATTTATTCTATTTGGCTGTTCCACACTGTATATTCCATTATGTATTATTTCACAGAATTCGTAATCTTATTTTTTTTTTTCTTAAATGTCAAATTCTAAAGATCGGTAAAGTTTAAGGTAAAGTTGTAGAGGGAAAATATGTAACGAACTAGCTTGTAGAGATTTACTAATTATTTCGACAGAAGGTTGAGATTTCAGATAATTGAGGTTTTCGAGTTTGAACGGAAGGGAGAACACAACATTATTTATGGTTTTGGAGAGTTTCGACTTATCGACGTTTGAATGGGATTCTAAAGTACATATTGTTGAAACTTTACAGTTTCAGACAAGCAAGAGATTAGAGAATTCTTTTATATTTTCCTTAATATCTTTTAAAATAAATGTTTCAAATTTATAGAACATATTCACCATAATTTCTATTGTATAAAACATGTATTTAATTTCCTAGTTTGGCTCCCACACTTAATAATAGGACTCTTATAATTTTCGAATAAACATTCAGTGAATCCCTACATAATCTTTTTCTGAAATTTAAACTCAGTTGATTGGGAGAGAAAGCTGAGATTGGGTTAAATTATAAATAGTAAAATATTACGTTTTTAAACAAATTATATAATAGAAATAAAATATATTTTTTATGACGATCCCTTTCATTTGATACATTACCAGACAGTTTGTAAAAAAAATGTTCCAATAAATTTTATAAATTCTATAATCTCTTTTGTTCAAAAATTTTGCTCAATATTTCAGTAATAAAGGCGGGATTGGTATATTTTTCTTTTAAACTAATTAAATTAAAAATCAAAAAAATACTTGTGTTTCAAGTTTTTTTTTTCATTTTTCATTGAATTTTATAATTTACTGTCCAGAATTTATTTTATATAAAGTTCAAGTGAGGCCCTATAATCCCAATTTTTTTATTTGCAGGGCTCAATTAATATCTTTTAAACAAATTAATTTTAAATTATAATAAAATATATTTGCATCTCTCACAACAAGCCCTTTTATCTGCTACATTACACGATGCGTTTGAGAAAATTTTATTAATTTAATTTTTATTTAATTTTATAATTTTCACCCAAAATTAACATTTTTCCTGTAAAGTTAAAGGGATGCTTTCTATTTTTAATTTTTTACGAAATTGCAGGTCTAATAATTCCGGAGCGAAGGGGGAAAGGGTCTATTTTTCTACATTTCATGTTAATATATTTTAAACAAATTATTAAAAAATTATTTAAAAAAATATTTGTATTCCTCTTCATGAGTTATTTAATTTGATATATAACATGATGCGTTTGAAAAAAAAATCAGTTAATTTTTTCACCTTATTTTTCCTGTAAAGTTCAAGAGAGATATTTGTATTTTTTTAACACATTTTTAGGTCTTATAGTCATCTTGTTGCATTTTCGCTGTCGCAACTTAAATATCAGGTGCACTTCATGGTTACGACTGTTTTGTTTTGCAGTCTTTTTTTCTTTGCTATACATTTATTTACTACCTTTTCGACTATTTCTATTAGGTTTCGTTACTATGCCTGCATATCTTTCTGTTGCCCTATAAGGGTCATTAAGCAATTGTTTTTCATGTATTGTCTCATGCGTTTGCGTCTGTGATAAATCTCTATTTTGATATTACCGGAAAACGATCGGATATTACATCATGTCCTTTGTAGTCACAATATGGAACTATTTTCCCCATTTTCTAGACGTCGATTTGCCTGAAGCTGGTCGAGTCGACGTTTTGCCAGCTGGATCAGGCGGGCACTATTACTGCTTTCCAGTCTCAAGTGTCTATAGCGTTTTCCATGCTATAAAATCTGTAGGACCTATGAAATTCTTTTTATGTCCAGTGTGAAAATATTTAGTGTGAATCTATTTAATATAGCTTTTCTTCATTTTTCGAGAAAAAGGTTATAGTTTTCCATGTGCAGTAGAATGTTGACAGTGTTACTAAAGCTGAAATCAATGTTTGCAGTGTCTTTTAAGGTAATGTTAGTTCGAATTAAACTAACTGCGACTGAGGCAAGTCGTCGCAGGCCATGACTAAATTGCAAGGGAGAGATAAATTGACATCACTGAGTCAGAAGGTAGGGACAGGCCAGGTTGGTAAGCGACGAGAGAATTACGAGATTCCATAAGTGCCATAAAATGTTGTACAAGGTGTACAAAAGGGGAAATGCCTTCTATCCCAGTAGTACCAAATGCACTAGGTTTTTGTTCTAATCTTGTTCCATCTTATAGATCAATAGTTTGTTGACAACAGCTTGAAAGAATTAAATGGAACTCAAGCCAAACGCTTCTATCCAACTCACATGCTAAGATATGTATTGTTCTTCCTTCTTCTTCTTCCTCTGATTTTTCCAAAGGTATTCCAAATTGTACTATATAGTGGTTATTGTAATTTCTTCATGTTTGTGCAATCTGTTTAGTATTTCAACATTTGACAAGCGGCACCCTCAAGATCTTTCCATATCAACAAAGTTCAAGCAGGTATTTTGACATTTGCTTGGTCCAGTGTTCACGCTTTGACACCGTAATGTAAAGAAAACGTGCTAGCATAACGGTTGCATAGGTTTTTTTCATTCTAAAAACTGTAGTTGTCGCAGTTTGTAAGCGAACTCTAATTCCTTTGGAATGATTACAGATATTTGTATTGATCCAGTCTTTCTATGTGTGTCCTTGATGCACTTAGGTGTTCTCTTGCATTCTGTTCTTGACATTTAGAGATTTTCAAAAATTTGGTTTTCCAATTTCATTATTATTTCATAGACTATATAATTTTTTAATCCATTCTAATACATCTTCTGAAAGTTCCCAGTTTTATAGCGGCTATGACGGTGTTGTCTTGCTACCTCAGATTGTTGACAGCTTCTCCGTTGATTTTAACACCCACCGAATTCTCCAATAACACCTCGCGGAATATAGGTCCAGTATATATATATATATATATATATATATATATATATATATATATAATTGTTTTTAAGTGTTCGCGGGCACTAAATGTTTTAGGTGGTTTCCGGGAATTCATCCGCGTCGTTGATAGCTGATCCCTGCCGGGATCGATGGTAAAATGACGACGTTTCGGCAGAGTCACATCTGCCCTCTTCAGGTCGGTTCGCATAATTCTCGTAGCCTTCTGCTTTCGCTTCTAGTTACTCGAATACTAAGATTTTCTGAAGCGCGGGCGCTGTTATATAGTCGCGGCTCGGCGCCTACCGGTTGGCACCGTGAACGGCTGCGTGTGATTGGCCCTTGGCGCTCAGGGGGCACGGCTCCATCCTGCTGATTTGTTATTTCCGGTTGAGTTGTTATTGGACGGGTCCGGGCCGGTACGGTGTTTAATAGGATTTTCCAACAATTCAATAAGTTCTGAATTTCATTGCGTGCGTTTAGACTGTTGTTCTAAAGGGATCCTCGTCTTCGGAGTCCTCAGAAAAATAAGCACGGTGTTGAGGACTCCGAAGACGAGGACCCCTTTAGAACAACAGCGAGTGTACGAGATTCCATGTGCAAACTGTCATAAAACCTAAGTGGGGCAAACTAATAGAAGAATTCAAGCTAGAAGTGATGAACACCAGAACGCTGTAAGAAAGCAGGAAAAAAGAACATCCATTGCGGAACACGCCACCACGATGTCACACCGAATAGACTTTGAGAACACCAGAGTACTAGCAAATATAGAACACCCGAAATCAAGACTCGTAAGATAGGCAGTTGAAAAAGCGAAGAGGCCTCACAGACTAAACGCACGCAATGAAATTCAGAACTTATCGAATTGTTGGAAAATCCTATTAAACACCGTACCGGCCCGGACCCGTCCAATAACAACTCAACCGGAAATAACAAATCAGCAGTATGGAGCCGTGCCCACTGAGCGCCAAGGACCAATCACACGCAGCCGTTCACGGTGCCAACCGAAAGGTGCAGAGCCGCGACTATATAATAGCGCGCGCTTCAGAAAATCTTAGTATTCTAGTAACTGACGAGGGCAGATGTGACTCTGCTGAAACGTCGTCATTTTACCATCGATCCCGGCAGGGATCAGCTATCAACTACGCGGATGAATTCCCGGAAACCACCTAATATATATATATATATATATATATATATATATATATATATATATATATATATATTATTAATAATGGAGGGAGTAACAATTCGATAAGTTCTAAATTTCATTGCGTGCGTTTAGACTGTTCTTCTAAAGGGATCCTCGTCTTCGGAGTCCTCAGAAAAATAAGCACGGTGTTGAGGACTCCGAAGACGAGGACCCCTTTAGAACAACAGGGAGTGTACGAGATTCCATGTGCAGACTGTCATAAAACCTATGTGGGGCAAACTAATAGAAGAATTCAAGCTAGACGTGATGAACACCAGAACGCTGTAAGAAAGCAGGAAAAAACAACATCCATTGCGGAACACGCCACCACGATGTCACACCGAATAGACTTTGAGAACACCAGAGTACTAGCAAATATAGAACACCCGAAATCAAGACTCGTAAGAGAGACAATTGACATAGCGAAGAGGCCTCACAGTCTAAACGCACGTAATGAAATTCAGAACTTATCGAATTGTTGGACAATCCTATTAAACACCGTACCGGCCCGGACCCGTCCAATAACAACTCAACCGGAAATAACAAATCAGCAGGATGGAGCCGTGCCCACTGAGCGCCAAGGGCCAATCACACGCAGCCGTTCACGGTGCCAGCCGATAGGCGCCGAGCCGCGACTATATAACAGCGCGTGCGCTTCAGAAAATCTTAGTATTCGAGTAACTGAAGAGGGCAGATGTTACTCTGCTGAAACGTCGTCATTTTACCATCGATCCCGGCAGGGATCAGCTATCAACTACGCGGATGAATTCCTGGAAACCACCTAATATATATATATATATATATATATATATATATATATATATATATATATTAATAATGGAGGGAGTACCCACCAATGGCGAATTCCACTGGCGATTCTTAAGTTTTCTGAGTCTTTTTGTTCGATTCTCAATCTGACATGCTCACAGAGCAAGCTGAGACGTTTTATTAGGAGACTAAGTTTTGCCAAATTATGCAGACATGAAGTTGTGATTCAACTAAGCGCATGATAGTCGAGAAAGACATATAAGAACCACCAATGAGACAAATTGCCAGAGCTTTGAACCAATTGCTATATTAGATAAGGAACCTGATATAATAATCTGGCACTTGTAAATTATCCTCAAAACATATTTAACGGAGGAACCAGACAGCATGAACAGAAACCACAACCAAACCGATAACCCACAAAAAGTACAGTACCAGATTACAAGACCAACATTTTTTCATAACAAAAACTGTTGTGATTAATGATTAAATTCCTACTATTCAATCCAAATTTATTTATAAATGCAACGTAATATTCTAAACTAAATAAATATAAACTATACTCACGTAATCCTTTAGCGTCATGAGAAGTGAAATTATCATCCTTCGGTACAAACATAAACATCAGTGATTGCCAGTCGTCCTGTTTTTGAGTTTTGTTTTTAAACACCAATGAGGTCTGATCCCATATAGACGGTCTTTCCTTAATGGCAGCTATGAACGCTTTCGTGTCAAAGGTTCTTGGGTCCATCAATGTCTTGTACATAACTACTAATTTGTTGCGATTTTAAATATAACAAAACTCGGGCTTTGCAGCCTTTTCTGCCAAGAAATATGTGAAATTTCAAATGAAACAAACGCAAACAACGACGATCGTAAAATGGCTGAATGTTTGAGTGAGGCTATACGTTCAAAGAAGCCAAACGAAGCATGCGTAGTAAACGAGTGTTGCCGAATGACAACGATCGTCAATCGCTTGTACTCGACACGGCTAACGCAATGTGGCCTTCTTGTTTTTCGGCGGTCAGTAAGGACGGTCGTTTGGCTTTTTTGCATTGAAAGAAGGGTCCATTTTAATAAATTCCATCGTATTTGTAGTTGAAAGTAGGTAAAATCCTGCAGGTAGTTGAGAAATGTATATGAAGCGTTCTCACGATCCTTCGTTATACCCAGACCGTCGTAAACGTTGTTTCGATTTCCGTCTCTGCCTCAGTTCTACACGTCCTTCGACCGTGCGGGCGACCACCAACGTCGATATGGCACGCTTCTTCTTCAAAAGATGTTTTTATGACTGCATACATCCGTTCTTCTATTCTCTCAGCTACCTAAACATTTTGCCAAACGGACGAATAATATTATCGACCAATTCGTACCCTTTTTTGCGTTCGTCGGGTATTAGCATTATTTATTGAGGTGTTTTGGATCGATCCGTTCTATTCACCAAAGTGTTTTTAAACTTTATGTCTGAGACGGATTATTTCGGTTTGTTTGCTGATAATAAAATTGCCAGGCAGGACACAAGCTATTTATCTATATTATATTAAATTATTTATATTTTACGTATATACTATTATAAAATTGTAGTTGTGTGTTTGCTTGTTTGTTTGTTACCTCATCACGTAAGAAATATCTACTAGCATGTTCGGTAAAACATACACAATTAGGCAATTGTTTCCATCGCATGCAGCAAATTTTAGATACTTGCATCAGCTTAGCATTTATTCAAAATTAGGAATATGCTAATGTAACATGTTTCGATATAAAAAAAATTCCAACTGATATATGAAGTGTAATTTTACAGGCTGTTCTATGGAACACCCTATATAGGATATATAGAAGTAAATGGATTTAAGAAATCTTGAAACGAATAAGGGGGAAGTTATACGGGGTGGTTCAAAAAAGATATATTAAATGGATCATAAACCGTTGAAAAATGGTTGGAGTTGAATGACCTTTATACAGGGCGGATAACAAAATGTTATATTGTTAGGGTCATAAGTAGTTGTATATACAATGTGGGTGAAATAAGGGTAAAATAGAATTGTATTTTTACAGGGTGGATAAAAAAAATGTTATGTTAACAGTTAGGATATTTGAATTTTCTTGAGCTATTATTATAGTTATGAAATGAGTTGGAAAAAATGTTAGAAGCAGTTGTTTATACAGGGTGGTTAAAATATAAAATGGAGTGAAATTATATTTTATAGGGTAGTTAAAAATTTGTTATATAACCACAAGTAGTTCACAAGTAGCATATTATAGGATGTTTGAAATATGTAGCGGAGTATAATTAAAGCTATGGCTACAGCTGGCTTCAAATAAAAATGTCAGAAAAATGTTATGATCTACAACCTGTTTCATATACCGGATAGATGAAATATAGTGTCTAAGTATACAGGGTGGTAAAAAAATGTTTTATAGGGTGGCCCATAAGTAGTTGCATATGCAGGGATATTGAAATATAGCGTGGAGTAGAACAATAATTATACAGTTTGTAAAAAATTTTTGGAGTACCTGAATTGTAGAGCAAGGTCAAGTTATCGTTATACAGTGTAATTCAAAAAAGGTTAGAATAAAGTTGTAAATGAAGGATGGTTTAAATGAAGTGTGGAGAGAAAGTATGTTTTATACTGTGCTTTAAAAATTATGAGGTAATAGCGTAGCTCATAAGTAGTTGCACAGATCTGATATTTGAAATATAGGGAGGAGTAGAGTTAAGTAGTTGAGTATTTAAAAATTGTTACATAGGGTGTCTAATAAGCAGTTGCAGTTTTGGTGAAATTTATTGAGAAGTGATGGATATATATTTATACAGGGTGGTACAAAAAATGTTAAAAAAATTGCATATACGGGGTGGTTGACATATAAGGTGGAGACAAATTATATTTTCCAGGGTGGTTAAAAAATGTCAGAAAAATGTTATATATGGTGACCCCTAAGCAAGATGCATATACAGCGTGGTTGAAATATTTTGTAGAATAAAATTGTGGTTATACATGATGGTTCAAAAAATGATAGACAAATAAATTATAATGGTTGACTAATTGGCAGCAGTATATACAAGATGATTTAAATAACGATGGAAGTATAGCTATAGTTATAGAAGGAAGTTCAAAAAAATATTGAACAAAATTGTTAAATAGGGTGACCATATAAAGTTTCGGTTTGGGTAAAATATGTTGTGAATTGGTGGATTTATAGTTATGCAGAGAGATACAAAAAAAATATTGGGTGGCCAATAAGTATAAGTATAAAGTAGACGATGAACAGTTGCATCCTGATATATGAAATACCTAACATATGGGGCGATGCAAAATTATAGTTATATATTGTGTTTAACACAATGTTAGGAAAAGGAGAATATAAAGGGTGGTTTAAATATAGGGCGGGGGAAATTATACTTTTCGAATGGGCTTAAAAATTATCAGAAATAATTGTTATATAGCGTATAGGGTGGAATAGAATTATAGTTAGGTAATTAAAAAATGTTATATGGGGTGAAAAATAAACAGCAGCTATAGGTTGCACTATAGGCTGAAGCAGATTTACAGTTATACAAGGTGGTTCCAAAAAATATTGAATAGAATGGTTATATAGGGTGGCCAATAAGTGCTTGCAGTTTCAAGGAAATATATTCAGGATTGATACATTTATAGTTATGTAAGGTGGTTCAACAAAGTTAGAAAATTATGATATTGGATAGCTCATATGTTTCATAAGTTATTTTTTTGCACAGAATTCTACATTACATACGCGGATGAACCGCGGGTAAGGGCTAGTAGTTAAATAAAAATTTAAAATAGATATAGAGATTTTTAAATTATATAAAACACTAACAGCCGTTATTTTTTAAATATATATAAACAGAGCGAATTTCCAAAGGTGAAATTTTTTTCATCTCATATATACAATATGTCCCCGATAAAAGCAACTACATAGGGAATTTCCATACGCCAAGAAATACAAGGTGGCTTAAATAAGAAATAAGTTGCGTTACTCCAAGCTAAATCAGGTGCGGTATAGAAAAAATATCTATAGGGGTTTTCTAAATATCGAGAAAAAACAAAAAAATTCTGGTTTTCAAAAAACTGCAATATATTAGCATCTTTTAAACAAATTTAATGAAATCAGGTAGTTTTGTATAAGCGACTACAGTCAATCGACTGAACCCTAACGAATTTTTTCTAGCACTTCTAATTTTTTTTGCATTGACTCTAGACAACTTTTTTTTTAATTGGCAGATAAAAAGAGCTTTTCAACCCGGTACAACAGGCCTATCTCTGGATGACAGAAAATGTAAATTATTAAAGAATAACAGTATTTCACTTGACTGTGGGACAAAATGCCGTGTTTGTTGTATCTCGCTGTCGAAACTTTATTATTTATTTAGTTCTATCTGTTAAGAGTTTAATATTTATAAAATAAATGTGATACTTTTTAAGTAAGTATTGGAGCCTTATTTCAATTAAACTTAAATATGGAAAGGTATTTAAATTGGAAAAAACCCGATACATGGTTAAAAAGCCAATTAAGTGCTATTCATTCTACATTTACATCTAATGGTGGCCATAAGAGAATTTTTAGTATCTTTTAAACAATTAATTTTAAAAATATGAAAAATATGTATTTGTATTCCTCATAATAAGCTCTTTCATTTGATGTATTGCATGATGCGTAAAAATTGTTTTTTATTTTCCGTTAAATTCTATAATTTGGCCCCCAATATTAATATTAGGGAATTCTTCGTATTTTTCCTGTAGACAAAAAATTTAGGTCTTATCGTTTGGGGAATAACGGGGGAATGGGTAATTTTTTAAATATATTTTTTTAATATATTTTAAAATACTAATTAAAAAAATAAAGTAATATATTAGTATTCGTCATAATGAGCCTTTGATTTGATATATTACTTGATCCGTTAGAAACAATTATTATAATTATTATTTTCTATTTAATTCTATAATTTGCCCCCCATAATGAATATTAGGGATTTCTCCGTATTTTTCCAGTAAAGTTCAGGTGAGGCACTATATCTTTTTTTTTCATAATTTTACAGTTTATAGTATAGAATGGGTATTTTTTTATATTTTTTTTAATATCTTTTAATTAATTTATTTTAAAAATATGGAAAAAATATATTTGTTTTCGTCATAATGAACCCTTTCATTTGATATATAACATGATGGGTTATCTTTTTTTTCATAATTTTACAGAAATAGAATGGGTATTTTTTTTATATTTTTAATATCAATTTTAATTTTATATTTTCCATTTAATTCTGTAATTTGCCCCCCAAAATTAAAAGTAAAGGTTTCTCCTTATTTTTCCAGTAAACTTCAGGTCAGACCCTATACCTCTAATTTTGTTCAAAACTTTACGTTTTATAGTTTCGGAAATAGGAGGGGGGGGTAAATTTTGGTGTGTTATCGTTAATATCTTTTTCATTATTTTTTTTAATACAAAAAGAAATTGTGTTCCTCAGAATGGGACCTTTCATTTGATATATTACATGATGCGTTTGAATTTTTTTTTATTTTTAAATTTTCATTTAATTCTATAATTTGCCCCCCAATATTAATATTAATGGTTTCTCCTTATTTTTTCTGTAAAGTTCGCGCAACGATCTATATTTCCTATTTTTTTCAAAATTTTAGGCTCAGTAGTTTCGGAGATCAGGGGGGGAACGGTCTTTTTTTTTAGTTCCCCCCCCCCCAGAAGAACACCTTTTATCAAAATTTCATTTACGATATGTACTCCTTATCGGGTCCCAAAACTATACATTGATACCAAATTTCAACCTCTTCCGTCCAGTAGTTTAGGAGAAAATGGCTGTGATCTGACAGAGGCAGAAATCCGGAGTGAAATTATAAGGGTATCCCGGTATTGTATATACGGGACCCTAAAAACGGCCAAAAACGCTATTTCATTAAAGTAGGCTACCTGTATACATTTGAATACAAGAAGTTTTTATGAAAAAGCAGAAAAAGAGCATTTTTCATACATTTTTACAAAGTTTACACAGTGGCACATTGGGATTATTTTTTTAACATGGTAGCGCTTAACGTGTTAAATAACAGCAGTACCCACCGATGCAAAAATGTCATGGGTTATTATTTTTGACTAATTCTAATGTGGGACCTCAGAAATATTATAGAGTTCAGAATCATAATTTTAAAGCTACGCAGAGTTTATCATCTCTAAACACGTCGGCCATTTTGTTTTTTATACAGATTTTTGCAAGTCAGCTCTTTGACTTCATAAATTGTCTCTTCTATAAGCCAAATTTATTTGAAATTGGTCCATGAATAAAAAAATTATAACAGGAAAATAATATTCTGATTTTTTTTGACATCCCTGTATAATAATTTCAAATCAACCTATTCTTGTCAGATCTTACTAAAACGTCATTGAGTTATTTTTTAAGCAAATTCATTTCGTTTTGGTGTATCCATTTAAATATCAAACACCAGGTGTTAATTACAGTAGAAATGCTCAGTTAACACATACATAATTTAAAAAAACGTCGTTTTTTTATTTGCCGAAACATTTAAATATTACTTATTCAATTAACTCCATTGTGTACGAAATTGTTTAACAGCATCAATTACATGCTACACCCACATCTTGCTCGGCCACACCGAAGACAAAAAAAAATCAAGGATAAAGCGACAAATTCGTATGAGTTGATTAACAACTGCGTACAAAGCACACAATGACTAACTAAACGATCAAGTAAATGCGATTAAATTAAAAGATTAGCTTGAACTATCTAGCAAGGCTCCTATAGGTCATTAAACTCTTCATCGAAATCGAATACTTTATTGGGATTGCAAACTGCTAATTGTATGTGGAGACTTTATCATAGCTGTTGCTTTTAAGAAATTTACCTGCTCATTTTTATCAAAGTACCTGTGGGACCGAGCTTCACTCGTAAATTCAAAGTTTTATCAAAAACGTGCATATATTAAAAATAATCGGACATTTGCTATGTAAACTAATTTAAACTCCTTAACATAATATTTTTTTCCTACATTTCTTATTTACATGATGTTACTACCCTATATATGCAACTTCTTATGAATATTTTTTAATCACGCTACAATACCACTCGATTCCATATTCCAACAACCCTGTATATGCGACCGCTTTTGGCCATTCTACAAACACTTTTTTTTCCAAATTCTTTCATTTTTATTCTAACATTTTTATAAACTCTTTGTATAACTATAATTCCACTCCACCCTGTAGATGCAACTTCTTACAGGTTACCAAATATAACATATTTTAAATCACGCTGTATAACTAAAACAAATGTTTTAACTACCCTGTATATCCATTTGTTTATGGCCACCTATTGTATTTTTTTCAACCACATGAAATGAAATGTCTAGCTATAAAAATGTTATGCTAGGAAAATATGACGAAGGCATAAAATAGTTACCTGTTCAGAACATACAAACACAATTTTTATTGAAAGAATGTTTACAATAACAGTTTCACTCACAAATAGGTAACCAAATCACCGTGTATTGAAAGAAATTTTACAACAGGAGTCTCACTCTTACGTAACAAATCACCCTACATTGAATTCCTTGAAATTACAAAGCAGCCACCTTGATTGCCACAAACACGTCAATATATTTTTTTAATAATTTAATTTCTCAGTAAAACGATTTTTCTCAAAGATGAAACCTCACCAATCGATTTCTATCCATGAAAACTTCCAAATTGGAAAGTTTTATCAAAATCGTTAGAGCCGTTTTCCAGAACTCAATTACATATATCTATATATATATATATATATATATATATATATATATATATATATATATATATATATATATATATATATACCAACAGTGCTCGTATTATATTATCAAATATATTCTGATAGGTGAACTAGTTTTGGTATTCTTCTTTAAGCAGTAATAGGGTACTGAAATCCACTTCCCGGTGGCTACCCATAAACATTTCGAAGTCATGGCAGTCGATTCCAGACCTCGTTTCTGGCGACAAGGCGGTGCCCGTTAGTAACTAGGAAGGAGAGGACTTATCACAACTTTACCAAAGTAGTTCGCCCGACAAACTTTTCTTCAGGATTGAGCGCAAGGGAACGAGGCCGACTTGTTAAACCTTTAATACAAGTAGTTGTCAGACCTGCTTTCCTTCGGGATTGTAGCGATGAGACGATCTGGCGGTTAACAGTGTGACCCTCGCTTGAGATGTCGGGTCATTGCCCTGTACGGGGTGCGACCTAGTATTTGAGACGAGAACCCCTTGCCAACCACTTACCTGTTACTCCCAAAACTGGCCCCAAGCGTCCCGCAAGTAGAGGCGAGTACACCTCGAAAACGGATGTCAATATCGTCCAGAAATAAAAGAGGAAGAGTCCCTTCGAGGGAGTCGAACGTGTCGGCGTGAACCATCTTAAACGAACTGGGTGTTCGTAAGATCCCAAAATGGGTAGTGCGGGTGAAGAGTTGAGCCCCACCGGGTGGGGTTACCGGTGGCTCTCCATACTGGATTGGCCTCACACGGGCAATGGCTAAAGCCAGATTGTACCCCTAGGTGGATGGTCGATCCTCATTGGTGAGTCACCCTTGTAGCGTATTAAGGTAGACTACAGCCGTTTGAGGTGTCGGACAGTCCCGTTCCTAGCAAGAATGACCAGTCTTGTATCCGAGGCAAATCTTACCTGAGTCCATACCTGCAACCTCAAACCGTGTTTAATACGGTCGTTTGAGCAGGTCCGCTAGCAGACCGGGACCATCGTCTGCACATTAGAGCAATGGTCTTCCGGTTGGTTTGGCTGAAAGGCGAGGTGTACGGTGTACTGCATTCACTCCAGTTTTCTGGTCTTACATTTCCTTTCACATCGCTGGTTATTTCGTCTTTGGGTATGTGATCTTTTGGGGTAGGTGGTCATAGCCTTTTAAATTAGTATCACTTGTTATGGTTCCCTTTGCATTGATGATCTCTCTCTAATTTGTTAATCTTTCAAATCTAAGGATTCTAGGTGATGGTTTACTTTTCTTCGTTTCGGTTAGTTGCCACGTTCATATATCATTTCATGTCAACAGATTATATTGAAGTCATAAGCATTATTACAGATGTGAACGTTCCTAATATACTCAGACAACTACAACATTATCTTAGTCTTTATATGAAATCAGTCTATCGATAAATCTATCACATATCGCTTGTACCAAATGTAGCAAGAATATATTTGAGAAAATTATACAGGGTGAGCCGAAAGTATGAAAGTTTTACCGATTTTCCCTGGCTATCTAACAGTGACCATGAACTTGACCTTAACCGTAATCTTAAGGTTCATATGATGTCAAATGCATTTTTTCAAATGAGAACCCCTATATTTTATTCCGGTTTCGAAAAGAGTGACCTTCACCTCGATGATTTTGGTAGCGGTCAAGACTACCTTGACATCAACACTTTGTTTTTAAATAGAAACACCATATTTTCCAAATCGGATTGGCAAATAGCCAATAATTTTACTTACGAAAATTACCTTGACAACAACCAACAAGGCCATCCGATTTTGGTGACAATCTGATGATTTTTCAAATTTGCGTCCGCCATCTTGGATCCACCATTTTTGAATTTTACAAATCTAACCTCAATTTCGTAATCAACGAACTCAAAATCCCCCTATATCGATTTTGGGGATAATTTATTGATTTTTCAATCAAAAGGCGTTTTATCTTGGTAGCGGTCATGAACGAGGTCATGGTCAAGTTCCAGACGTAAAATATTCGGCTCTTTCTGAAACCGGAATAAAAAATTAGGGTTCTCATTGGAAATAATGCATTTGATCTCGATATTACCATTAAGGTCACTGTCAAGGTCAAGGTCATGATGACCATTAGATAGTCAGGGGAAAATGCTAAAACTTTTGTATTTATCATTTTTTTAACAAATATATTCCTGAAGAGTTAATCAAATGTTTCCATACTTTTGACTCACCCTGTATACATTAGAATATTCAACTTTCTTTTGGATTATCAACATACTTGATAGATGAATACAAACAGCCCAATTACTATAACATCTCTGGATAAACTAATTTTTGATAAACTATATAACTATGTTGTTTTCTGAACGATATTTGTGGCATATTTTTTAATGTCTAAGTACTTCTTGGGAAATAACACCGCAGTTTAAAGAAAATTGCTGTATATTCTAAACGTTTCGGGGTCTAGGTCAGACCCCGCTGTCAATGGTTAAGAAACTATGGATAAAAAAGGCACAATTCTAAGATGTAATTAAAATATTTTAATTACATGCCTTTTTTATCCATAGTTTCTTAACCATTGACAACGTGGTCTGACCTAGACCCCGAAACGTTTGGAATATACAGCAATTTTCTTTAAACTGTGGTGTTATTTCCCAAGATGTACTTAGACATTATATAACTATGGTGTCAGAAGAAAAGTTCACAACATATTGGTTGACAATCTTGGCAATTTATTAGCCATTCTACTAGTGATTTTTGCGACATTAAATCTGAAGATTCACAAGGAACAGTTTTGGGGCTACTGCATTACCTATTCTATGTTAATGGTCATCAAAAATCTCCCGGAGAATGTAATATCTTTTGCGGTTAATACTGCAGTTATTTCTGCTGGGAAAACTAGACTGAAATAGAACTAAATATTTTCTAGAAGTACGTTCATTAATGGCTCGCAATAAGCAGTTTGTTACAAACCGGTCGAGACCATATAAAGTTGTGTAGAATATTAAAAGGATATAGCGAAGAAAACAGATTTCAGTCAAGAATTTATAAAACAGTTTACTCTATAAATTCTAAGTTTTGATGTGCTGACTTTATAAAGTTACAATATTCCTCAGTTGCTTTTAAATATCAACCTTTTATATTAAATCTTACTGTGGTACAGGAACCTAATTCCGCGAAATGGAAAATAAGCCAAATATTCAAGGATATTCTCAAGAAAAATAAAAGTGTTGTCAAGTAGGCTATGCGAACACCGATTAAGTTCTGTGATTAGCAAGAAAATACTAACTTGAAGATTTGTAACAAATAAATCAGGGAGGCATTGTAAGCATGGAAAACTTACATTAGTCATGCTATATACTATTTGTAACTTTTTGTATAATTTTTCATCAAATCTAAAATTTCCACAGCATATGTTACTTGTGTAACGGTATAATAACGCATGCATTATAATCCATAAAACTGGAGCGTAAAAAAGATTGTTTTGAAACGTATCGTAAACCCGCGCATATTTGATCGAGCAGTCAAATACAAAAAAACACATCAAAAGATAGCGTGTGTTTGGATGAAGTTTAATACTGTAATAAAAATAAGAATTTTCTTTATTGTTTATAAATCTACTGTTAGGCAAAAATTTAAAATCTTCTATCCTCTTGTTTAAACATAAAAGCTTCTATATTTAAAAACACAAACTGAAATCATTTTTTAAGTGAAATTGTTAAGTAGGATGTTTGAAATGTTTGTGGCTCCATATATTATTTGCTGAACATTTTTTCTTCTATTTATTCAACTAACCTTTATAAGCATGTTTTTTTTTCAAGTATTCGAGGTAGAATATAACTTCTTTATTAATATCCCAGTCAATAGAGATTTTTAAGTGACAAAATTCAACAGCAAACCGCTAATGCCATTACATTAGTAAAAGTTAATAGACGATAACTTACCTGATTTTAACAGCAAACTCGAAGACGTAAATTACTTAAACAAGAAAATCCCATAAAAAAGTGATTCTCTTTTGTTTGTCCTTGTGTTATGAAAACTTATTCAGGAATCGTAATACTCAATAGAAAAGTTGTAAGGAATCGGAAAACCTTTAAAATGAGCATTTGCAAGTCCCGCTTAGAGGATTTTTCACTGAAAAAATCCAGAAAACTTCTTATAATCCCACTAATCTTCGTTATTTGTTGTGAAAACTAATTTCCACTATAACTCGACTATAACCTAGAATCATAAAAACAGTTAGCTGTCATTATTAAATGAGTAAATTATATAAAGTCAAGTTTTGGTTAAACACACAAATTTTAAAATATAAAATGAGATTTATTCATTACTGTATCAATAATACATTAAACCTAATACAAACACTTCGCATTCAAAACATTCTACATCTAAATAATTCTTGGCCCCTAATAGCGAGCAACCAGGCTTCCCCTTAAATAGCTGGCTGTCGACTGCCCACTTTTCACGTAATTGTGCATATTATGCAATTTTCACAACCATTTTAAGCCACATTCACGGGATTTTAACGAAAATCTAAAATATTCAAATTGAAATTCATTTTATGGAATTCAAAAAGTCCAAGTAGTACTCTAATAGAAAAAGCGTGGTTATTATGATTTCTAATATATCCATTTCAATTGTTTAAATTGCAATTCTGCAAAAACTATTTATTTCACAATACGTATCGTATCGTAACATCATAAGCTGCCAGTTTGTGGATGATTAAACTTTTAATTTTTAATACAGTAAAGTTTTGAAATTTTGGAAATAAGTCAATTTTTCTCGATTTTTCCAACTGTTCTCGACGGAAAATAGCCCTATCAGGACCTATAAACGCTCATTTTGAAGGCACTCGAATTCTTTACAACTTTCCCATTGACAAGATCAAGATTCCTTCATTATTTTTCTCAATATGAGCCAAAAACAAATAAAATCCTCATTTTTGTTAGTTTTTATTGTTTATTTCCACGAATTTCCTGTTATATGTATGTATGTAAATAATGTAAGATATCACCTATGAACTATTCCTGAAGAGATGACATCGGCGGTTTGCCTTCAATTTTGTTCTATTGACTGATGTATAATATTATACGACAATTACATTATTAGATAAAGATGAAAATTAAAAAATAATATCGAAGAGTCAAGAATTTAAAAAAATCTCTGGAAATTACCAATAAAAAATATTCCGGTAATTTGTAAATAAGAAATAATTCATATTCTCAAAAAAAACTGAACACAACAGAACACTGGGAAATGATGAGATACTAAGAGAATCCATAAAATGATTGGGAGACTGCCCTTTTAAAGCCATAGCGCGACTATTTCCTTGGTGTCTTATGAATCAAACCATTCGGATCCATTGAGACAATTTACTTATGCTCCTGAGCCACAAATATTGAAATTTAAATAGCTGCTAGACCATATAAATAAAGATATTTTCAAACTCTTTGTTTCAAAATTTAGTTACTACTTGCCTTTAAACTCAATATTTTTGTTAATCCTTTTAATTGCAATAGAGTTATACTATCTTGTGCTAGCAAATAGATTTCTTTCCAGATAGATAGTTCCTGTAGTTATGTATTTTATCAATAGGAGACAGAACATGAAGAAAACAGTGAAAAATATCGGAAAGTTAATATGATGTATCTAATACTATAATACGAGCAATGTTTGTATATATATATATATATATATATATATATATATATATATATATATATATGTAATTGAGTTCTGGAAAACGGCTCTAACCATTTCGTTGAAACTCTCCTATTTGGAAGTTTCGATGGATTGAAATCGATTGGCAACGGTCTCACCTTTGGGAAAAATTGTTTTACAGAGAAATTAAATTATTAAAAAATTGATTGACGCAAGAGTGACTCCTGGGGCCTGTTTCATAATCAACTTGTAACTTGTAGTTTTGTAATTTGTCAAATTTCGTTTCGCAATTCAACAAAATTATTCTACAAATTACAAATTGTAAAATTCAAAATATTGGTATTCGACATGTACACGACTTGCAAATTGAAAATACTAATATTTTGGATTTTATAAGTTGTAACTTGTAGAATAATTTTGTTGAATTTCGAAACGAAACGACTCCAGGGGCCTGTTTCATAATCAACTTGTAACTTGTAGTATTGTAACTTGTAGAATTTCGTTTCGTAATTCAACAAAATTATTCAAGTTACAACCTGTAAAATCCCAAAAATTAGTGTATTCGAAATGTGAACGTGGTACAAATTTCAGATACTACTATTTTGGATTTTACAAGTTGTAACTTGTCCAATAACTTTGTTGAATTACGAAACGAAATTCTACAAGTTAGAAAACTACAAGTTACAAGTTGATTATGAAACAGGCCCCTGTTGTAAAAATTCTTTTAATACAGGGTGATTTGGTGAACTATTTGAAAGTGAAACTTTTTTTTAACATTCTTTCAATAAAAATTGTGTTTGTATGTTCCGAACAGGTAACTATTTTATGCCTCCGTCATATTTTCCTAGCATAATATTTTTATACTTAGACATTTCAAGTTTTCAAGGTGAAAAAATGAGCACGGTAAGCCTTTTTTGGATGAGTAAGATCGTATATAAAATGAATTGGTGGTGTAAAATTATAATTATAGAGGGTCTTTCAAAATATGTTAGATGGTCCATAAGAGTTGCTTTGCAGGATATGGTTAAAATATAGCGTCGAATGAAATTATGGTATAGTTAGAAAAAAAATACGAGAAAAAATAATTTTATAGGGTACCCCATAAGCAGTTGGAAATTAATGATAGCTGACATACAGGGCGGAGTAAAAATATTGTTGTACAGGGTCGCTATAAAAATGTTAATAGAATGTTATACCCATAGCGTAGCTTTTTAGCATTTGCATTTACAGGGTGGTTGCAATATAGGATGTACTGGAAGTATAATATTGTATTTGTATGTTCCGAACAGGTAACTATTTTATGCCTCCTACATATTTTCCTAGCATTACATTTTTATAGCTAGACATTTCAAGTTTTTATGGTGAAGAAATTGGCATGTTAGGCAATTTTTGGATTAGTAAGATCTCATGATTTCGCATGTTAATTTGATGCATATAATAAGAATTGGTGGTGTAAAATTATAATTATACTGGGTCCAACAAAATATGTTAGATGATCCATAAGAGTCGATATGCCGGATGGCTAAAATACAGCGTCAAATGGAATTATAGTATGGCTAGAAAAAATCGAGAAAAAATAATTGAGTAGGGTACCCCATAAGCAGTTGGATATTAATGATAGCTGACATACAAGGCGGAGTAAAGTATTGTTATGCAGGTCGCTAAGAAAATGTTAATAGAATGTTATACCTATAGGGTAGCTTATTAGTATTTGCATTTATAGGGTGGTTGCAATATAGGATGTACTGGAATTATTCATGGTGGTTCAAAAAAAATTATAATAGGTGGCCATAAACAAATGCACATACAGGGTAGTTGAAACATATGATGGTGTGAAATTATAGTTATACAGTGTGATTTAAGTTATATTTGGTAGCGTATAAAAAGTTGCATATTTTGGGTGGAGTGGAAATATAGTCATACAAGGTGTTCAAAAATGTTACAATATAAATGAAAGAATTGAATGAGTAGAATTGTAGCGTCATTAAAAAATATTTGGATGGGTTTTTCTTAATAAGTTGCATATATAAGGTGGTTGAAATATAGGGGGGAGTTGAATTGTAGTAACACCATGTAAATAAGAAATATAAGAAAAAAATATTATGTTAAGGGAGTTTAAATTAGTCTACATAGCAAATGTATGATTATTTCGGTATATGTACATTTATCATAAAACCTTGAATACTGGCTTATGAAAGGAACAACATATGAGCAGAATCAACAAACACCTCTAAATCAATTGTTTCCAAATTTCCAATAGCCTTTGTAAACATTAAATAAGCTTTTACAGAAATTCATATTTTCTAATATCACCCCCTTCGCAAACACCATCGAGAAAGCACGACATCAATTCCGGTAAGCGAATTTCTCTTTAATATCCTTTTGATGTTCGGAATGCTAATATTAAAGAAAAACAATAGGGTCCAAACGATTGCAGCGAGGCGACGTCGCCGTATCGCATTTTCATTTGTTCGTTTTCCGAAACCAGTACGCGCTCTCGGGGTAACAGAAAAAAAATGCTAATGTCTCTTTGTTTATATAAAAAAAATCGAGAAGGGGGAATATTTAATTTCCCGTTTCGGGAAAAGCTCGATCTTTGGCTCAGGAAAATGGGAGATTGAAAATTTTTGGGAGGATTAAATTTCGCAAATTATATCGCCTGAGATTCTCGAAGATAATTGGGGTGTTTGTTGAAACTGAGAAACGTTAAAATAATGGGAAAATGGAGAACGGAGCTTAATTAAAGTAAATATTAACGAAAACTTCGTCTAGATGTTTATCTTTGATGATACCAGTAAGTCTGGAGAAACATTTGAATGCTTGTCAAATTTTTGTTTCTGTCCAGTTTGAGTTGTTATAATATTCATTTTTGGCCGCATAAAATTAAGAAACTCTCAAGAAGTTAATCATTCAAATAATAAGAGTACGAAAAAGATAATAAAAAAACTGGCCGAATATAAAAGAAAATAGCAAAAAGAATCCCGAACACTTCGATGGATGAAAAAAATATGAGTTAACGGCATTCCCGTATCGAATATCACAAACACTCTGGCGTACCAGAAGTGACCGTCGAATTCTGATATTTTCCACGCCTTCTATTTAAACACGATTGTCGTATGCGGCGAGTAGTATATAGTTACTCGAATACTAGAAGCGTAAGCAGAAGGCCTCGAGAATTATGCGAACCGGCCTAAAGAGTGCAGATGAGATTCTGCCGAAACGTAGTAATTTTACCATCGATCTCGGCAGGATTCAGTCTCCGGGAATTCATCCGCGTAGTTGATAACTGATCCCTGCCGGGATCGATGGTAAAATTTTTCATCATTATCGATCGATATCAACTCCGGTGGGACACAAATTATTTGTTTAAAATCAGCCCGTTTATTTTTGTTTATTAAATGTTCTATATCTGACTTCTGTGTAAATATATAATATGCCTATTTGTCAAACTATACATTCACATATACATAATTTACTAAATTAATGATGGACCTACAAAATAATTTAATAAAGCTATATGCAGAAGGGTACAATATTGAAGCAGTTGATCATAGAATTTGCAATAAGAATTTCGATGAATAAAGTAATATGTTTGAAGTGTTACTCTAAATACAATTATTAAAATACAATAATTAATCGCTCTGAGAATATGAACTTCAGAAAATAATTTTACACACACAAACATCTTTTTGTTAACATAAGAGCTTGGTTACTACCAACCATAGAGGACAACACACTTATGAACACTATACGTAAAATAAAAAAAAATTACACTGGGCTCAGATTTTGAGATTTAAATGAAGTAAATGTGCATAACAGACAAAAAGTGTCTAATTACTAGTATTTGACTATCTTGGAGTTTAGGATAATTGTTTTCAAATTGTGTAATACATACGTACCCAATTGTACAGTAGCTTATTATGTTTTTAAAATATTAATTTGAAAAATCATTGGTCTCCTTTTGAACTTGTCATCTAAATGTTATTTGTGGCATATTCTTGATTATTTTTATGTGTTCTTGGGAAATAACACCACAATCGAAACCAAAATTTGTATATTGAAGGGAAAACCAAACGTTTCCAGGTCTATTCTGACCTCGTTTGCAATGGCTGTAAACATGTATTGGTTTTTCCTTGAATACACTGATTTTTTATTCGATTGTGGTGTTACTTCCCAAGAACACATCAAAATAATCTTTCGAACTTCTTCGTAACCTGGTATAAATACCCCAGAACCAATTCCGATATAGGACCCACTTAGGACTAGCTACTCTACTGTGTCTGAGTAGACGGCTGGACAATAGGTGGACAAGAGAGCTGCCCAGAGGTATTCAAAAGGTGTGAAATAGCGGGCATAACAATTTCCCCAAAAAATAACTACAGAAACGCAAATTATGGTGTTGGCTACAACGTCAGCTAGAGGGCACTGTGTTATGTTTTTGTCTTGGGACAAGCTCGTGAATCATATGTTTAAATTGAAAAATTCTATTTTTTCTGATTCAGACCCCGGTTTCATTCAGGCCCTGAAATGTTTGGACAACTTGAAATGTACAGACTTTCAAGAAATTCTCGTATTATTCCCAAAAAATCTGAAAAAATAAAGGGATGTCACATCTTGTAGAAAACAGTGAAAAATTTTAGACACAGACTAATGATAATGACCAACTTTCACCTCCAAATATTGACTGTCTTAAAAATAAATACATAAATCTTGATTTTTTTTACCAAATCGCGACTTTCTGATTTATATTGAGTAAGACTTTCAAAAAGTGATTTATTGACAGATAATGGATGTTTTCTGAAATTACTAAACATAACTTACTATGGCCTGTTGATTAGATAAAACTGTTACACGTGAAGCACATTACCAATGATTAGTTACTTTTTTTTAACTAAAACTTAGATGATAATTCCCAAGTTAGATACCGATATTAAACAGAATGTAATAAAGGTTTGATGAACTATTACTGACTATGATAACATTGTATTTGATAAAAAAACTCGATTATTAAAACCAATCAACATTTTTTTTCAATAACCGTTTGATAGTTTGCCATAATTTATTTCCAGTTGAGATTTTCTAAATACTTGAAGTAATGAAATTGATAAAAACAGAAGGCCAGTCTGGACTGATCTATATATTTTGTAATTCAATGCAGTACACTATCCTAACTATCGATCTAGGAAGAATCCAGAGAACCTACAGTTTGTTACTTACGAAGGAATGAGATCTTTAACAAAGTTCAGAAGTCCGCTCCTCTCCTTGATTGTATAGTATATCAAACAGTAAATAGTAGTAACAGCCAAAACTGTTTAGCCTGGAATAAAGTTGTCTTGGGAGTCGTTACATATGCATATACAGGGTGAGTTTTTTTTGATGATCAGTATGGGGACTTCGGAAACTAGCGGAGATAGAGTAATGGTTAAATTGGGAAAGATTTGCAGTTTTACTAGCCCAATTTAATGACACTTTCGGATTTTTGTAAGAAGTCATGGTTAACTAGATATTTTGAAAAAACGAAATTCTGTCGATTTAGTCAAATCCCTCTAGCTCCTTTGTTTTTGATTTTAGAAAAAAAAGTGTAAATATCAAAATTGATGGGAATTGTATCCCGAATATGATTGTCGTGTCCTCGTTTGCGTGACAGCTTTTGTTTGCGAGATATAACACAAACTTTTCTTTTTTTGACTGGAAACCATAGTTGGCTATGACCTCAAAAAATCGGACATTTTTAGAGCTTTTCAACAATGTGATACACGATATAGTTATTCATAAAAATAACGGAGTTATGGATGCTTTTCTCTCTTATTTTCACTTTTAACGTAGGAAGCCATGGAAAAAGTTGTTTTCACTTTGACATTTCCTCATTTAAGAGTAATTCCATTAGTAGTGCTGAACTGACAGTCGATATTGACAAGTGATAAAATGGAATATTCTAACAAAGAAAAACTGAATATGGTGGAATTTTATATCATATGCCATAAAAATTCAGTTCGTGCAGCTGAGGAATACTTTCATAGATATTTTAATCGTCGTCAACCTGCATTATGTATATATTAGAGACTTTACGATAGTTTACGCACATATACCATCAAAATAACGTAATCAAATTAGCGAAGCAACGTAAATAAATGTTTTAGAAATGGTAAATCAAAATCCATCTACATCAACTCTGGAGATTGCGGCTCAAGTTGGCACATCTTAACGAACTGTAATTAAGGTACTGAAAGCGCACAAGTTTGCATGCTGGTGACGAACATCGACGTATTCTGTTTTGTACATGGTTTAGAGACATGTGCCTTGACAATCCACAGTTTCCACTGAAGGTGTTATGGTCAGATGAAACTAGATTTACTAACTGCGGTATGTTCAATAGACATAATGAGCATATCTGGGCTAAAGAAAACCCTTTCCATGTAGAACAAAGACGACCCCAGATAAAATTTGGTTTTAATGTTTGGTGTGGTATTATGGGGTCTACCATTCTGGGGCATTTTATCTTTAACGAATCACTTACAGTGGAGCGATACTGGCATTTCGTTCCAACATGATGGAGCACCTGCTCATAACTCGTTATTAGTAAGACAACACTTAGATAATATCTATCCAACATCTTGGATAGAAAGAAATGGCCCACGCGAATGCCCACACTGGTCTCCCGATTTGGCAGTTATAGACTTATATTTATGGGGGTGCGCTAAAAAACAAAGTATACAAAAGAAAGTATGAGACAGTTGGTGAGCTAAGGGAGGCGGTATTACAAGCAATTGAAGAAATTGATAGGCGGTCTGTGAGGAAAGCGTTAATGTCAATCTTAAAAAGATGCAATTTTTGTCTAAATAATAATAGTGGACTTTTCGAACATAAATTGTAACCATTATTATGTACTTTAATTTCTTAAGTTTTTAGTAAGTACCTACTTATTTAGTTTTTTGGTTATATCTGATATACCTACCCAATAAAAAAACCGTTCAATGTTTTTTGAAATACTTATTATTAAATCAATCTATTTCAAGTCTACCTACATTAAAAGTGAATATAAGATAGAAAAGCATCCATAACTCCGCTATTTTTATGAATAACTATATCGAGTATTATATCGTGGAAAAGCTCTAAAAATATCCGATTTTTTGAGGTCATAGCCAACTATGGTTTCTATTCAAAAAAAGATAAGTTTGTGTCATATCTCGAAAACGAGAGCCGTCACGCAAACGAGGACATGACAGTCATATTCGCGATACAATTTCCTTCAATTTTGATAATTACACTATTTTATAAAATCAAAAACAAAGGAGCTAGAGGGATTTGACTAAATCGACAGAATTTCGTTTTTTCAAAATATCTAGTAAGCCATGACTAATTACAAAGATCCGAAAGTGTCATTAAATTGGGCCAGTAAAACTGCAAATCTTTTCCAATTTAACCATTGCTCTATCTCCGCTAGTTTCCGAGATCCCCATATTGATCATAAAACAAACTCACACTGTATAAATAGACTAAGACGTTGTAGGCTACTATTATACAGGCTGATTCCGGATATGTTAGAAACGAAATGTTTTATTGGGTGGCCAGTTGCATGTACAGACTGTTTAGAATATGGAGTGGAGTGCAATTATTATTATATTATTATAGTTGTACAGGGTGGTTAGAAAAAAGGATTGTATAGGGTAGCCTATTAGCGGTTGCATTTACAGAGTACTTCGAATAGGGGTCGCAGTAGAATTATAGTTAAACATGTTGGTGCAAGAAATATTACATAGAGTTGCACATACAGGTATGGTGGAAATATGTGCCGGAGAAGAATTATAGTAATCAGTGTGGTTTAAAAATTGTTAGAACAAAACTGCAATATTGCACAGCGCATAAGCAATTGTATATATAGTATAGTTGCAAAATAGGTTAAGAGGAATTATAGTTATACAGGGTGATTATAAAAAATATTAGAAAAACAAATGATTTTTAAAGTATCCACCATGAGTTTCATATATATAATGATTGAAATATAGGGCTCACTAGAATCATAGTTACAAAAGGTAACTAGTTAATAACATTTAGAAATTGAAAGAGTTAATATAGCCCATCAGCGATTGGATTTCCAGGGTTTATGGAGTAAGCGCGCAGTTAGAAGAATTACAATTATACAGAGTGTGCAAAAATATTATACAGGGATTCATATACAGGGTGGTGTGAATATATGCTGGAGCAGGGTTATAGTTATACAGAGTGCTTTAAAAAATATTAGAATAAAAATGCTAAATTTCGTAGTAGCCCACAAGCAGTTGCATATATAGGATAAATGCAATTTAGTTTGAGAGGAATTATAGTTATACAGGGTGAATACAAAAATGTTAGAAAATTAAATGGTATATTGGGTAGCCCTCTATCAGCTGCATATATATCATGATTGAAATAATGTTATAGAGGATAGTTTAAAAAAATTAGAACAAAAATAGTAAATATGGTGACCAGTAGGCAATCGCATATATAGAAGTGGAATTGTAGTTTTACAGAGTGGCTCAAAAAATGTTGATAAAATATGATGCGTGGTCCATCAGAATTGTTATATAGGGTGGTTATAAACCTATGTTTTAGCAAACATTTTTAAATTGGGTGGTCCATTAGCAGTTATATATAAAGGGTGGTGGAAATATATATACCTTAAAGTGGAATAGTCATTTACCTTTATTCTATTTTCTATATTATTCTACCGGTTAAAAGCTGGAATATTTAGTTCTAAGATATTTTGTTATTACTAAATTTTTGCCTCTAATTGGCACTTACTGTCACTTGTCATATTAAATTCAGAATTACGAATTTCAACACAAATAAAGTCCTATTAGTTTATATATGAACAAGAAGTTGAATTTCATTACCTATTGACTCAATTGGTCGAAACCAAAGCCGATTCTAGTAATTTTTAAAAACGCCATTGTGCCTACCCTTGTTTGTTAAAACCTGAGAAGCATTCTGTTCCTGTACTTTGATTTACACACGAATCTCACTGAAACAAAGCAATTCCAAAATGAAACATTTACTCACATCTGCATTAACGCGACTCATTTGTTTACGCAAGTAATCAAGCCCATATGGATCCTGAAATATTCGAAAGTGAAACCGCGGTCGGGTTGGTGTTTACAACAGTTGAATTGTTTTCTTAAACACATGCGACAAGACGCCGCAACAGATACAAATCAAAGTTGATGAAATAAATTAAACGAAAAGGGTCCTGAAGGAAAGGCAGGGTCCCTCATTCTGTTTCTCGTTCCTCTATAACTTTGCTCCTTATTTCCGCTCCGTCTCGTTTAAGATCCACGCCGTGCAGGGCGCACGTTAAACGTTGAATAATAATCATCAGATAAAGTTGGTAACAGTGTTTGACTGTAGAGTGGAGAGTATTATTTTCTTGGGAGATTTAGTGCCTTGTTACTTTTTTTTTTCTAAGCCTAGATTTAATGAGCCGTTAGCTGGAATATAATGCTTCCCGTATACTCTACATGCTTGCTTATTAGGTGAATTGACATATTTTCAATAATATGTTCTTCTAATATCAAAACTTGGACTATTTGAAAGATACAGAAACTCCAGCAATTGTTGTTCCCCAAAAAACAGAAAAATACAATAAACACAAAAACGAAAATTATATTTCGAGATTTACACTTTATTTTATAAACGACACGTGTTTCGGCATACAATGCCTTTATCAAGTTTCACAAAATACTAAAACTACTATTCTAACTACACCATTATATATACATATTACTTAACTAACCTAATTATACAGAGCCATTAAAAAGATTTAAAAGTGGGGATGGATTAAGATCTAATTGGTTATTTAATAGTCTACCTGAATATTATACCTGGTAATTTCTAGGGATTCTAATAGATTAATTTTACTGGGGTTATTGTCCAAATGTAATATATTTACAGTATCGTTAAAGTTGTGATTATCCTCTACTAAATGACGTACATAATTAGATTTATTGTCTTGGGTGGAATAACTTCTTTTGTGCTCTCTAATGCGAGTATTAAAATTTCTAAATGTCCTACCGATATATAGCTTGTCACAATTGCCGCAGTTAAATTTGTATACCTCGGATTTACAATTACTGTCTACTCTTGATTTATTATTCTTAATATATCTGGATAAATTATTTGAAGTTTTATAACTGATATTTATGTCTTGTTTTTCTAAAAATGATTTAACTTTATTACTTGTTTCGCCCAGGTAAGTTAAAGTTTTGAAAAAATCATAAGGTTTTTTATCAATAGGATAAATTAAATTTAGTGCCTTATGGAACATTTTCTTTTTTACTACGTTATCGATGAGATGGTGATCAAAACCGTTGTTTACTGATATCTGTTTAATGATGTTTAATTCTTTTTCGAAATTTAACGGCATCAAAGGTACGTTGATTAATCTATGGATACAATTTTTTGTTGGTAAGGATGATAAGAACTACTATGAATGACTATGTCTGAATATGTAGGCTTGTGATAAATTGCAAATGTATGTTTGTTATTTATTCTGGTAATTGTCAAGTCTAAATAATTAATTTCATTATTTGTTTCTATTTCATTCGGAAATTCAATATTTGGGTGTATATTATTAATGTATTCTAAAAAGGTGCTCAATTGTCTATTAGTTCCTATAAAACATACCAAAATGTCATCAACGTATCTATACCAATAAGTACATTGTTTTGATAGTGGGTGTTGAAAAATTTTATCCTCTATATCACTCATGAATATTTCTGCTAGTAGGGGACTTAATGGATTTTCCATAGTTAAGCCATCATTACCTTTATATAAAATATTATTATTAAAAAATTATTAGTAAATCTCGAAATATAATTTTCTTTTTTGTGTTTCTCATTATGGATTTACAGCAAGTGTCAGCCGCAACAATTCAGTATAGAAAACTACAAGTCAAAAGTTAAGTTCACTTCAGTTATTATTTGAATTCTTTTAGAAAACGCAAATAATTTTTGTACAGAGAAGATATATAAATAATATTGGAAATGCTGTGGAGCCTTTAGTCTGTCATAAATTGAATCAAACACAGTTTTGCAACCTGACACCAAACCGTTTACACAACTCTGTTATCTTCATGGAGTAAACCAAGCTCAGTTTTATTAAAGAAAGGTTTGGTGTTAGGGTTGGTTGAACTTTACTCGAATACTAAGAATGGGATTAATAATCAATTATGCAATATTATCATTAAAATGTATTCTTCAGAACTTATGTCACCTGGAAATTTCTTCACTTTTCTTAGAAAAATCAAAAAATATATGTGTAGAGGACAACCTACAAATGACAAAATAATAAGAAATAATAATAATAATTGCTCATTAATCCAGCATATTACAGGAGGTTGCCAAGCGTTCGCTGCAACTGAATACAAAGAACAACAGGAAGCTGTGGCAAAAATACTGCACCAGGAACTAGCGCTAAAACTTGAGCTAGCACAGTCGGTAAGAACACCCTACTATATATACAAACCAGAATCTATTTTAGAAAATAACAACTACAAGCTGTGCTGGGACCGCACGATAGTGACCGATCGGACTGTTGCTCACAATAAACCAGATATAGTTTTAGTAGATAAAATCTCTAGGAAAACAACCTTAATTGACATAGCAATCCTTAACAACAATAACATAAATATTAAGCAGGCTGAAAAAATAGCCGAATATAGGGATTTGGAATTTCAAATAAACACACAGTGGGATATGAACAACACACGAACTGTATCAATTGTTATGTCAACAACATGAATAGTCCCAAAACTTCTACTCAATGAGTTAAAATACCTCGGTGTGGAAGAACATCTTTACCAACTAATGCAAAAAGCCGTTCTGCCAATAACAGCCCGGACGGTTAGAAAATTCATGGGAAGCTGCCACGATTCCAAGCACGGGCCTGATAACCTGGCAAGGGCACCCACGGAGCTAAACCCCATTTGATATCTAGGATACCTGGGGTTGGTGAATTTTTCCCTAATGAACGTTATGCGTGCCTTAGAGGGAGTGTGCTGCCATACATTGTATGGTCAAGTCGGGATTGTATAATTGCTCATTAAAGATAAACCATTTGTTATACATGGAGGACTTAAAGTTGATGGCAGCTACGAAACAACAGCTGCATGATATGCTTAAAATAGTAGAAGGGTTCTCAAGTGACATCCAGATGAAATTTGGCCTAAACAAATGCCGAATAATTAATATAGTTAAAGGCAAAATACAGCAGGGGCACTTAGAAATGGGAGATGGCACCTCAATTGAATCCATGGGGGAAGGTCATACTTATAAATACCTTGGCATAAAGCAGGCTCAACGTATTGATTACTTGACTATGAAAAAGGACCTAACAGCAGAATTTTATAGAAGGGTAAGACGACTGTTCAAAACAAAAGTAAACAGTAAAAATCTGTTTCAGGTTATTAATACCTATGCGTGTTCAGTGCTCAGTTACTCTTTCAGTATAGTTATTTGGTTCAAGACTGACGTTGAACAATTACAACGAAAAGTTCGGGTTTTACTAACAAAAGCTCAAAATCACCATCCAAAGAGCTCTGTCGAACTTACAACTTTGCCATGCTATGAAGGAGGAAGAGGATTGACAGGTCTAAGCAAACAATTAGATCAACAAATTTCTATTTTGCGTAGTCATTTCCAGAAACTCGCAGAATTTTCTGATCTACACAGAGTCATGTGCCAGGTTGATGCCTCAATACCACTGCGACTGACACATCAAAATGTCCAATTACACCAACAGACCACAGATTAGAAACTGCTGAAATGGAAAGAGAAGCCCCTCCATGGAAAACATATAAATGACAAAACCAAGATTATGTCGACAGTACAGCGTCAAACTACTGATTGATCTCTGGTCATACGTTTCCTGAAACGGAAGGCTTTATATTGACAATCCAAGATAAAGTAATTCCAACTAAGAACTACTTAAAGTACATCATTAAATGCCCTTCTATTAACAACGACAAATGCAGGTACTATTGCCAAATATCTGAATCTATCCATCATATCACAGGAGGTTGTCAAGCGTTCGCTGCAACTAAATACAAAGAGTGACACGATACTTCACCAGGAACTCGCACTGAAACTTGAATTATCACAGCCGATAAGATTACCATACTGTAAATACAAACCAGAATCTGTTTTATAAAATAACAACTATAAGCTGTACTGGGACCGCACGATACTGACCGATCGGACTGTTGCTCACAATAGACCAGATATAGTTTTCGTAGATAAAATCACTTGGAAAAAAAACTTTTACTGTCATAGCAATTCCTAACAACAATAATATAAATATCAAGCAGGCTGAGAAAATAACCAAATATAGAGATTTGTAATTTCAAATAAAGACTCAGTGGGACATGAACAACACAGGAACTGTACCAATTGTTATGTCAACTAGGGGACTAGTCCCAAAACATCTACTAACGGTCAGGAAATTCATGGGAAACTCCCGCCACGACTCCAACCACGGGCCTGAAAACCTGGCAAGGGCTCCCACAGAGCTAAACCTTTTAGATATCTAGGATATCTGGGGTTTAATGAATTTTCCCCTAAAGGCACTCATAGCGTGCCTTAGAGGGAGTGTGATGCCATACATTGTATGGTCGAGTCGGGATAATTGCTCAGTTACTCTTTCGGTATTATTAATTGAATGCAAGGCTAACATCGAACAATAACAAAGAAAAGTTCGAGTTCTTCTAACAAAACTTCAAGATCATCAGCCAAAAAGCTCTGTCGAACGTACAATTTTCCAACGGTATGAAGAAGGAAGAGGACTGACAGATTTAAGCGACCTACTAAATCAACAAATTTCTTCTTTGCGTAGTCAATTTCAGAAACCCCCAGAATTTTCTGATCTACACAGAGTCATATGCCAGGTTGATGACTCAATACCACCGTGACTGACTAAACAACCAGTTCAATTAAATTTCCAGTCAACTGATCAGAAACTGCTCAAATGAAAAGAGAAGCCCCTCCATGGAAGACATATAAATGACGACAACCAAGATTATGTCAAGAGTTCAACGTGGAACCACATGGATGATGATCATATGTTTCCTGAAACGGAAGGCTTTATACTGGCAATTCAAAATCAAGTAATTCTAACTAAGAACTATCTAAAGTACATCATCAAAGACCCTTCTATCAACTACGACAGATGCAGATATGGTTGCCCAACTTCGGAAACTATGCAGCATATCACAGCAAGTTGTCAAGCTTTCGCTGCAAATGAATAAATACAAAGAACGACACTTTCTTATGGCAAAAAATACTGCACCAGGAATTAGCACTGAAATTTGTCACAATATGTAAGAATTCTATGCTATATACACAAACCAGAATCTGTTTTAGAAAATGAAACTGTTGTAATGGACCAGTTATAGTTTTAGTTTTTAGTCTCTAGAAAAACAACGTAAATACAGGGGTTTGGAATTTCGAATAAAGAGGCACTGGGACATGAACAATACACCAACTGTATGTATTATTATGTAAACAACAGGAGTGGTCCAAAACATCTTTAAAAAAATAGTTTCCTCGATCTGGATGAACATCTTCACCAACTATTGCAAAAAGTTCCCCTGAAGGGAACAGCCCGATAAGCTGGCAAGGGCTCCCACAGAGCTAAATCCATTTGATATAAGGTATAACTAGGGTTTAGTGAATTTTACCCTAAAGGCACACTATGCAACAAGATATTATTATTAAACAACAAAACAAAGTTAAACTTTGACACAAATATGGAACCAGTCGACCCATGATTAAACATAATTAATTTTCCGTTTAAAGGAGAATAAACAGCAATTTGGTGTGGCCATGTGTTCTCCTTTGCCACCTATAATTGATAAGTTTTGAAGAAAATTTCATAGGCAATTTTTACAAGAAACCTAAAGTGTAGTGGAGATATGTTGGTGACATTTTTGTGGTGGTAAAGAACTGTACTAATTCCAGGATTACATCAATAACACACTTCTACTTACCATTCCGAGGAACCTCAAATTCATACAATATACTGCAAATAAATGTTGTTATAAAACTTTTTAAGAAGTTGAGATATTATATTTATGACTTTGGAGCGAAGTAGAATTATAATTATATAGGATACCTCACAAAATATTATATTGGGTGTGCATAAGAGGACTCATATACAGGGATGGTGAAATATATGGTGTTAAAAATATTATCTTGATCTTAATTTACGACTGAAGCTCGTTCACCCAAGTACTATAAAAGATTCGTTCCTTCAGCCTAGATAATCAATATACAACGGTTGCGTACCTGCGCACAAGAAAGATAGCGTTCCATCGAAACAATAACCGTTTAGTGAATGGATCGGTTTCGTGTTCCAAGTGACACTGTGATTTATTCGCAACCAGTTAATGTACTGTAATTTCGATCACCGGTATTAGGGAAGAATCGATGATGCAGCCATATGTATTAATGAGGCGGTTTGGTTGCCGAGTGGTACATGGTTCGAGTTGGGCAATAAACGGTTCATGTACCGATGTACTAACCAATTGCCGTTCGGGTGGCAATCGGCTGAAGGAACGAACCTATAGTAACACGAGTGATAAATATATATTTTTTAATTCCACATAGGTCTTAAGTACAAGTCAAAAGCATAAGCAAGTCCTACTAACATTTACATTAATATGCTATTATATTTATCACTTTAGAACGTACTGTGGAAAGTAAAAAGAACGTTTTGGCACGTATGTGGAGTAGAATTATAGTTACAAAGGCTTACACACAAAATGTAATATTGGGTGCCAATAAGCGGATTACGATACAGGGTGGTTGAAATATATGGTGTAAAATATATTATTTTAGTCTTAATTTACAAGTGAAGCTCGGTCACCCAGGTACTATATAGTAATTTGAGTGATAAATTGATTGGTTTTAATTCCACATAAATCTTTCGTGCAGTTAAAAAGCATATGCGAGTGCTATGAGTGATTCTACTAACGTTTATATTTATTTAAATTGAATATGCTAGATCTGTGTGGAATCGTGAAGCCGAATAGGAAAAGTGTAGTTGTGAGATCATATGGTCACGTACGGTCCTTTTTTGTTCAAGAAGCTATGGCAGTCAATGTGTTAAAAAAACTATTGGGGAAAAACAAATTTGCAAACCAGAGAAATTCAATTGAGTGGAAGAATTTTACCAGCAAAGAATTTTTAAATTTGGAATTATTGATAAAGATCAACAATCAGCATTAAGGAGTTAGGGAACCAACAACAGTGAGTTTTTGAAACATTGTTTAAAAGAAAGTTAAGATTTGTTGAAAAAGTTTAATTAATAAAATAAGAAAATCATAAAAAGGTAGTCAATCAGTGATAATAAAAGTTTTACAAATTTAGAATAATAAATAGCTGTAACTGAATGATAAAAAAATATTTTGTAGCATAAATTGATAGAAATTTAAGAGTAGTTAAATGAACAAGAAATTTATTTTGATTTGAAAGAAAACTTGTATCAATATTGTATTGTGAAAATTTAAATAAATTGTATTTTAATTGAAATATTAGAAATTTGATTATCAGTAATTTGAAAATTAAAAGTAGAAAAAGTAAAGTGCAAATAGAATTTCAAATTTTTAAGAAGTGTAAGTGAACCTGAAGAGAGATAGATACTTGTAAGATAAATAAGATAAGTATAAAATGTATTTATTTATTTAACATTTGAAGATTTGAACCGAAGCAAAAAAGATCCTGAGAAATAAAAATTATAAATTTCAAAATCATTTATTAAATTATAAAAATACTACTTCAATTTATTTAAAAATTTTAATTCATTACATCCAATATAATATATTGTTTCTGGTTAGAGAACATTCATCAGTTGCGCTTCCCACAATTGAATGTCCTCTCGAACACTTCTTTATGTATTTGATACATTTCGTTAAATTTGAAGACGCGAGATGTAAAGACCGACATCTAGAATTTTCGGGGAAACTAGCACATAGAGGTTCCGAATTTGGAGCCGTTCCATGTAATTGCTGTTACCCGTAACTCCTAGGAGAGAATGTCAGTATAGAATTTTCAGGTTACTTCACCTGTCAGAGATTTTGAATACTCTCTTCGAGGTATCATTCAAATTTAACGAAATGTATCAAATACATAAAGACGTGTCCGAGAGGGCATTCAATTGTTGGAAGCGCAACTGATGAAGGTTCCCTAACCAGAAACAATATATATTATATATACTGTCTTGCGTAAAAAAGAATGACACCTCGAAGAAAGTATTCAATATCTCTGAAAGGTGAAGTAACCTGAAAATTTTATAGTGACATTCTGTCCTAGGAGTAACAGCAATTACATGGAACGGCTCCAGATTCGGAACCTGTATGTGCTAGTTTCCCCGAAAATCCTAGATGTCGGTCTTTAGATCTCGCTTCTTCAGATAATAAATTTAATTTGAACACATTTCGCTGCTTCTTTCTAGTCAACACGGCGGTCTAAAAGTTATCAATACTGCATGTCTTTCATTTCTCATAGTAAAGAGTTTGCGTAATCTAGCAGCTACTTTTTCCAACTGGCACATAACTCAAATAGCCAGAACAACATAAAACTAAATGCCCACTCTCAAAATTACATTTAACAGTTTCTTTTATGATTCAATCACCGAAAATTATTAACGTAAGTGCTCGTTTAAAATTTAATAAATTATTTGCTTGATCGTTGAAGAGGCAGAATCGCTGATATTATGTCGCAAATAATGCTTTCTAAAGCCGCTGAACATATGGTTATGCTGGACGTTTCGTTCATAATAATTAATGAATCCGAATCGTTCTTCTCGAATACAGAAATTGAAGTGAGTGGCAATTACAATGCCCAAACACAGCACCCGCAGCAAAGAAATACAAGCATATTCGTCTAAGACGGAAGATAATAGACCAGTCAAATATGGATTCTACTTCAAACCGCTAAATATTATGAGCTGTGGTGAAATCTAAAGTTTTTTGGAAAAAAATAACTCAGTGGATCCAAATCTAGAGTAGTGCTATGTTATTGCTGTTACGCCAAACACTTGTTCAATACTCGTTCGGAGACTTCTTCTCTCCCCAAAAGAATACATTTGTTCACAAATGAGTCACAACGTGAGTCTACTGTTGGTAAGCAGTAGCCAAAATCTTGTAACTATGAAAGATATTTTATAACACAGAAAAATCACATTTTTATAATTTAGTGCGAAAATAATGGCCATATTTTATTGTTTTGGGTAATTCAATGTATTTCGTGTTTATATTAGAACTTTACATTTATCAAACATGAGTGTAGTGTTTTATACGCGGACATTTCATGTGGAAATTCCACCGCATGATGGTGTCATTGTATATAAGGGTAATATGGCAGTGACAGTCTTATGAATGACTAACATTTTTAAAATTTAATGTTAGGATGTCGTGATATCTATAAATAATTTCACACATTTTAGTTTGCCTATTCATTAGGGGTTTATTGTCCTTAGTTTCTTCCTGTAACCGATAAGTATTTGAAAATTGCAAATGGGAATAAACATTGTAAGGAAATTTCGAAAAATTGCCTGGATTACTTGTTATCTGTGCAGAAATTCTTCCTGATATATATTTTAAGAGAAATAGATGTCTACAATATTAGTATTCCTTTATATACATAGTGTTTTGTATATTGTTTGACACTTATGTGTTGGGAGACGTTTCAACTCTAACTCTGGAATCGTCGTCAATTGCTGTGTGTAGTGGCTGGAGGCTTATTTTTAAATTTTCACTTTTATACAAATTTACTTGTTTATTAAAAAAAATTGATGTTGACAGTTTGGCTAGTGGTGATCTCTTGATACTAAGGGTACCATTTTTTTGCTCTTTTAACAATGGATTTCGCGATCCCAAATTAAGGTCAATTGAAGCTGCTGTTTAATATATGGTTGGCTAAATTTGATTGACGATCAATGTCCTGTTAAAGAGTGTTTTGCATTTCTGTCGATTTATTGAAATCCCTCTAGCTCCTTAGTTTTTGATTTTAGAAAAAAAGTGTAACTATCAAAATTGAAGGGAATTGTATCCCGAATATGATTGTCATGTCTTTGTTTGCGTGACAGCTCTCGTTTTCGAGATATGACACAAAGTTATCTTTTTTTGAATGGGAACCATAGCTGGCTATGACCTCAAAAAATCGGACATTTTTAGAGCTTTTTAACGATATAATACTCGATATAGTTATTCACAAAAATAACGGAGTTATGGATGCTATTCTCTCTTAGTTTCACTTTTAACGTAGGTAGCCATGAAATAGATTGTTTTCACTTTGATGTTTCCGCATTTGAGAGTAATTCCAATAGTAGTGCTGAACTGACAGTCCATATTGACAAGTTTTCGTGATAAAATGGAATATTCTAACAAAGAAAAACTGAATATGGTTATATCTTATAAAAATACTTTCATAGATATTTTAATCGTCGTCAACTTGCTCTATGTACATTTAAGAGGTTTTACGATAGTTTAGGCAGATATGGATCTGTTACTAAACCACCAAAGGAACGTAATCCAATTAACGAAGCACCACAAATAAATGTTTTGGCAATGGCAAATCAAAATCCATCTACATCAACTCGTGAGATTGCGGCAGAAGCTGGCACATCTCAACGAACTGTAGTTAAGGTATTGAAAGCGCACAAGTTCCACCCGTACAAACTTTCAGTTTCTCAAACTTTGCCTGCTAGTGACGAACATCGAGGTATTTTGTTTTGTTCATGGTTTAGAGACATGTGCCTTGACAATTCACAGTTTGCACTAAAGGTGTTATGGTCAGATGAAACTAGATTTACTAATTGCCGTATATTCAATAGACACAATGAGCATATCTGGGCTAAAGAAAACCCTTTCCATGTAGAAGAAAGACGACCCCAGATAAAATTTGGTTTTAATATTTTGTGTGGTATCATAGGGTCTACTATTCTGGGGCCTTTTATCTATGACGAATCACTTACTGGGGAGCGCTACTTGAATTTCTTGCAATACACTCTTAAAGACATGTTGCATAATTTGAATTTGAGAACTCGTTTAGAAATTGAGTGGTTCCAACATGATGGAGCACCTGCTCATAACTCGTTATTAGTAAGACAACACTTAGATAATATCTATCCAAACTCTTGGATAGGACGAAATGGCACACGCGAATGGTGGCCTAAGGGAGGCGGTATTACAAGCAATTGAAGAAATTGATAGGCGGTCTGTTAGGTTAAAGTCTTAAAAAGATGCAATTTTTGTCTAAATAACAATGGTAGACTTTTCGAATATAAATTTTACCCATTATTATGTACTTTAAGTTCTTAAGTTTTTAGTAAGTACCTACTTATTTAGTTTTTCGTTAGATCTGATATTGTCTTCTAAACGTTGTTTGTGGCATATTCTTGATTAAATATAAAGCCATTGACAACGAAGTCAGAATAGACTTTGAAACGTTTGTTATTCCTGCAATATACATCGTTTTATTTCTATTGTGGTGTTATTGCCCAAAAAAACATAAAATTAGATCTGATATAACTAATAAAAAAATAATTCAATGTTTTTTGGAACAGTTATTAATAAATCAATCTATTTCATGGCTACCTACGTTAAAAGTGAAAATAAGAGAGAAAAGCATCCGTTATTTTTATGAATAACTATATCGAGTATTATATCGATGAAAAGCTCTAAAATTGTCCGTTTTTTGTGGTCATAGCCAACTATGGTTTCTATTCAAAAAATATAAGTTTGTGTCATATCTAGAAAACGAGAGCTGTCACGCAAACGAGGACATGACAATCATATTCGGGATACAATTCCCTTCAATTTTGATATTTACACTTTTTTTATAAAATAAAAAGCAAACGAGTTAGAGGGATTTGACTAAATCGACAGAATTTCTTTTTTTCAAAATATCTAGTAAGTCATGACTTTTTATAAAAATCCGAAAGTGTCATTAAATTGGGCCTGTAAAACTGCAAATCCTTCCTAATTTAACCATTGCTCTATCTCCGCTAATTTCCCAGATCCCCATACTGATCACAAAAAAAACTCACCCTGTATATAATGGAAATATCCTTAGTGCTTATGGGCTACCTACCCTACATAACAAATTGATAAACTTCTCCATTTTGGAAATGGGTTAAAAATATTAAAAACATTCAAATAATTTTGATTTATTTCCGGTCAACTCGACGACAAGACACTACTATTAGCGCCCTTTTCAGCATAATGTGTGAAGTATGCAAATTATGTGTTACTGCAATATCCAGGTGATGGTATTAGCGTCGGCCCGCCTCTTCAATACAACCTGGGCAAGTACTTCCTTCAACTATTTTCCGACATTTACTATCTAATTATTTCACCTTATTTGACCGGGCTACTACTACCCGAATCCGAAAGCTGACAGCTAAGAAAACGAATGAAATTCATTACTGCAAATGACAGAATAGTTGATTTAGAGAACGGTAGAGTGACCCCCCTTCACCTTTCAACCGTGGATCAGTTGACATTGTCATAAACAGTAATAAACATAAAGATATGAAATACTCGATGGATGCGGTTGGTCTATATGGAGATTTGAAAAATATACCTACTGCAAACGAGTATTTTTTTTTTTCTATTTTCATGCAGGAGAAAGTACGAGTTGTTTAGTAGATTATGGACGGTTGTTTACGTGATGTGGGCTGCTGTGTAAAAATAACATGGAGATTTAATGTTTAATCCACTTCGGTGATGCTAGAGAAAATATACGAGTATATTTATTATTGACTTTCGCGGAAGTAAGTTATTATACTTGTAAGTGGTTTTAGAAGTATTTGTAACACAAATAACTAATAAAACCGAAAATAAATTGAAAGTATTTCGATTCAAGGTAGAGAAATGATTTACAACAAACAAACAAATAATAATTGTTTTCTGGATGATACTTGTGGCATATTTTTCAATGTCTAAGTAATTCTTGGGAAATAACACCACAGTTTAAAGAAAATTGCTGTATATTCCAAACGTTTCGGGGTCTAGATCAGACCCCGTTGTCAATGGTTAAGAAACTACGGATTAAAAAGGCACAATTCTAAGATGTAAATTAAAATATTTGACAATGTGTATTATTTGATTTCTGAGAGAATTTATTTGTAATATACAGGGTAGCACAGAAATTTCTAAAGATCATATAATCATAAAGTTCCTTTCAGATTGGAAGAATTTGAAAGGGAGATCTTCAGAATTTTATGTGGCGCTCCTAGGTGCGACTTTGTTATAAGATAGTGCATTCGCCAAAAATGCGATCAAAGAACTTTGTTGATTCAGTAATCTCATTAAAATAATAAGGAAAAACCTAGGAAAAACCTTATGAACTGTCCCGATATTGGGTTGTTCACAAGGACATGACCATTAGCAATTTCTTCCTTAATCATCGGCAACCAGGCCCGACTGAATTCTACGGAGGTAGTAGCGATACAATCGTTTTCATTTAACAAAATTAAAGTAGTCTCTTTCAGTTTTCTTTTGGTGTTGTGTTCTTCTTTGTGTAATATAACTGAACTTTGAAACTGTATTTTATGACAAGGTCCCAAGCGTGGTCACAAATTTTGGATTTTTCAAATTGTCGTTTTTTTATGTTCGTTTATTTGAACATTCAGAGGTCTAGAGGTTTCTCCAATATAGAATTTATTACATTCACACGGGATTTTATAAATGCAATTTTTTGTATTTTGAGTTGTGTTATTTGGTTTCGTTTTTGATATAATTGATTTTAGTGTATTTCTTGTTTTAAATGATGTTTTGAAATTATATTTGTTTCCCACTCTTTTTAGTCTTTCTGATAGACCCTGTATGTATGGTATAGTTATTGTATTAATGTGATTATCTTGGGAGTCAGGTTGCTTGGTGAAGTTTGATGTTGGTTGTTAGGGATTGTTTGGAATTCCATTTTATTTAACTCGTTATTAATAAATTTATTTGGGTAATGATTGGCAGAAAGTACATTTTTTATAAACGTTTTTTCTTCATTGAATTTATTGATATTAGAACAGTTGGTTTTTGATCTGTCATATAGAGATTTAATGATACCTCTTTTTACTGAACTTGGATGATAATTAGAGTTAAAGTTGAGATGCATGTTAGGGTTAGTCAGTTTTCTGGAAACTTCTGTTTCAAATGTCGATTCTTAGACATTTTAATAACCAAAACACATGCCATGAAAGTATATCGTATTTGTAATGGTTTTCATTTTGATTCACAGAGCTCATTGGCTGCAGTTCCCAATAGAGTGAAATACCCTCTTACCCTCTTTATTGCTCTCTCTTTCTAGCCTTGGCACGATATTTAAGCACTTCAGGCTATCTCTAGGATATAGATGCGCTAAGTGCAAGGCAGGCTACATTTAGGAGTATAAGCTCTGAGAATCTGACCAGACACTGCAACATAATGTACAAGAACATACATCGCTCTGTGATCCCTAGGTTGGAGTCATCTGACTTCAATAAGTTTAGAGCATTTACTTTCTGTAGTGCATAAATATCGTGCCTAGGCTAGAAAGAGAGGGTAATAGAGAGGGTAAGAGGCTGTTTCACTCGATTGGGAACTGTATCCAATGAAATCATTGGCTGCAGAGTGCATATAAGAAGAGTGTTGCCAAGGTGTAGGCTAAACGCTGATTGGTTCCGCCACTTTTGCACTGATTTCCGGTTTACTAAAAAAAAACTGGACAACAGATGTTTAGTGTTTGTCGCTGTTTTGCCAGATCTGATGATTTAAAGTAAATCTTACGAAATTTGTAAAATTTTATCCTTTTGGTAGTCTTAGTTCAATTTTAGTAAACTTAAGCTGTAAAAATACAAACCACCTAGATTATAAAATGTTCACAACAGTAATCAATTGTTATCAGAAGATTGTAACATCAACCTAATTTTAGTTGACAAATTGCTTATTACAAAGTATTGGGAGTTGCTGTTTACGTAGTTGGTAGGTACATGAACTTATTTATTACCTATTTTCTTTACTTTGTAGGTAATCTTTTGAATGGAAGATATTGATTTTTTAGCAATTTTCTCCTCATGCAATCTGACAACACTGCTTGATTTTTTAAAATCTGCACCCGTTTGTACAGTTGCATAACACACAAGGAGTCTTGTTGTCGTTTAGTTGATTCTTACAGCGGTAAATGGCCGTGGCTTCTGGGCTTGGCAACACTCTCATTATACGCACTCTGCTTAACAAAAAAAATACGCAGTAAGAATAAAAGGAAAATATTATCGAAAGGTAACATAACAAAATATACACATTCCTTATGAAATTAAGTCTCAAAAACCTTTTTTTTCACCTACCAAAATTATACAATATTACTACATTACTACCATATTCAAAAAACTTTTGAATATTTTCTAAATGTTCAAGAAAAAAAAGATAATAAACAATACTTGGCGTAAGTTGATTTTAATTATTTGTTACAATAAATACACTTAGGTAATTTTCACTGATATTTATTTGCTATTGACAATATTATTTCACCAGGTTACTGGCTTCTTCAGAATACAAATTAGAACTAAAGGCTAAATACCTGAAACTATTACAAAGAAATATAGGGATGCAATTCCAGAGTTCTTAAGAGGATTATTAAAATTATAGGATATTGAAGCAGGTAGGAGGAAAATACAACAATTAAGAAAAAGAAAATATTGAAATTGAGGGGTTTAAATTATACCTGTAATTTATTTATATAATTCAACTGAAAAGACTAAGTAACGGGGATGAATTGGTTTCCGTTTGATCATTTAAGAGGTATGGTATTTGTTTTTGTTCATTTTTAATAACTAAAAGATATAATTTTATACTTTTTTGTTATCTGAAAATCACGTTTTTTGCAATAAACGGAAATAAAACTGGTCTATTATGAGAAATCTGATAAGAAAAAGAGACATTTCCGATGCTTAACACCCTTTATCTCGAAGACTATTCATACAGTTTTAATAAATTAATAATTAAATTAAATCTGTACAGTTTTTTCAATCAGCAAAACACACCTGTTGAGTATTAACAGCCGTATCATATATATGTTTATTAAAATTGCAGAACAAATGACTCGTACAGAGGTGACTCATTAATAGTAAACTCACACTGTATATTATATAAAGCACATCCAAGAAATTATTACTTCAACGATATATTAATTGTGTAATACCATCTTCTTATGGTCAGTGTTGTAATCAAAAAATGATTTGTTCCAAAAAACATGTTACATATTTTTTAAACACACTGTAATCCATCAAAATTTATAGCAATTGTTTTGTTAAATATATATGTCAAATAATGTACAAATCACTATTTCGCCACTAACGGGAAATAAAACATATCTTTCATGAGAAATCTTATATACAATAATTTATATTTAATAATAATAATAAAGAGTCTTTATTGTTTCATCTATGTAATACATATATCTATACAGCATGCACATACATAAATCTATTCACTCACCTACAACCGTACACCATATAGAAGAGTTCGCCGCCCGAACAAATTTTCATTCCGTAAACTAACAGAATATTTTCTGCCATTTCACGCGACTATAAGCCCCTTAACTTAAGTTCGTCTCTAAAAAAACTTACTTCAAACGAATTAAAATGAAAACCATTACAAACATCCTGTACGATATAGTTTCATGGCATATATTAACATTTAAACTATATATTTATGATGAAAATTTGACATTTACCATAATGTTTACAGTTTTTGTGCATACATTTCCGATTTTCAAAAAAAGTTTTACGTTCTTAAAAATATACGGAATCAAGCTGGAACGTATCTTTGTAGAATACAATCTACAATATTCAAATTTCTTGAGCGATTTATAGAAAACAGTGAAGAATCATTGAAATTCACTGAAATCTAGTCCTTATTTACTTTTTTTCCCTAATTTTCTGGTAAACCTGAAACCTCATGTTATAAACAATTATATGGAACCTTTTTATAATGTTCCTTCATATAATACAGTTTAAATCATCAAAATTGTCCTAGGCGTTTTTGAATAATAGCTCGTCATATATAAAAAAAGTTGCAGATGAATTGATAATCTAATCCTTTTTGAAAATTGGTGAAAAATGAGGCATTTTCGATGTTTAATACCCTGCATCTCCAAAACAAGTCACAGAATATGTTTGACCCCATAGACTCTTTTTGCCAGAACATCAACTCCTACAACATTTGTACCAAGGTTTTAAAAAAATTTACGTCCATTTTTCCATAAGAGCACCTTTCTTATGGTCCTTTCAAGCCGATTTTTTATTTATCTCAGTTGATTGTATGAAAACAGCATATCGTTAAATACGTTCGCGTTAACACATTTAACTTCTGACATATCTCTCATCTCATTACTGATTGCATAAAATTATTATAAACATGCGAGAAAAAAAATATCCTCGTCGTTTTCACTCTACCCGATCTCGAACCAATAAACTTCTTAATATTAATTGCAAGCATGGTGATGTGTTATTTCTCACTTAATGCATTCTAAATTGAATGAAATTGTTTTGCAAACAAACTATAATAGAAGATGTTAAAATAACTTGACATCTGTTTAACATTAACTCAAGACATGTGTGTTTATTATAAATGCTTCAATTTTTTTTTGGAAGCAACGATGTGTATGCGATATACTAAATCAGATGCTGCATGGTATTTGAACAAATTCAAACAGTTTATTTGTGTTAAGAGAGTTGACGAAATTTTGTTTAAAGATAAGAATGGCACGACGAAGATTGGAACTGATTAAATTTGGGGAACGGTGTCATTAAAATAATTGCTAACAGCAGTGGTTGTTACAATTTTAACAACGCAGCGGTTTTTTTTTGTGTGAAATCTCTATTATAATAATAATAGCGTTTATTGGCCAACAGTTTCCCATTTACAGAGCAATTTTACAATGAAATAATTCCAGAATAAAATAGTAAATTAAAGAGCAAAAATAAAGAAATCTTAATTTGAAATATGAATCTAAAAATATTAACAATATAGAAATATTAAACTAAAATAAAAATGTAAAAACATACCTACTAAAATAGATAATAATCTATACTATTAAAAAATTGTAAGTTTGTCTGTTTGTTTGTTTGCTTGTTTGTATGTTTGTTCGGGCATCACCTAAAAACTACTTAACTGATTTTGCTGAATCTTTTTTTGTTGCGAAGCTTATAGTTAACTTAAAATCTGGTAGACATTTTATCTCTCTAAATTGACAGAAACGGTAGATATAGCGAAAAAACTTCTACCATGTTGGGTAATTCAATTACTCAATTGATTCCACTGCAGGCACAAAATATTAGATACTCAGCTTAGCTTTTATTAAAAATTCGGAATGTGCTATTTAACAAAAATCAACAGATATCAAGTGTAATTTTACAGGGTGTTCTGTATATAGGAAACTTAGAACAGAGTAGAATTACATGAATTTAAAAAATCTAAAAAAAGTTATATTTGGTGTCCTATAAGCAGCTGGATATATACGATGGGGTGGAATTTGGAGTAGAATTTGTTATACGGGGTGGTCCAAAAAAGTTATATTGAGTGGGCCATAAACAGTACCAAGTGGTTGAAAAAGGGTAGAATATATATACTGCGAATAAAAAAACAGTTAGGATCTTTGAATTATGTTCATAAGGTACTATAGTTATGCAATGGGTTAAAGAAATGTTACAAGCAGTTGTTTATATAGAGTGTTTGAAATATAAGATGGAGTGGAATCATAGTTTATGTTGTGGTTAAAAACTTGTTTTATATCCACAAGTAGTTACATATTTATTATATAGGATGGTTGAAATATGTAGCGGAGTATAATTAAACCTATACAGGTGGATTTAAAAATATTTTAAAGTAATGGTATGATCTACAAGCTGTTCCATTTACCGGATGGTTGAAATATAGGGTGGGGTGGGATTCTAAGGATACAGGGTCGTACAAAAATGTTATATTTGGTGGCAAATAAATAGTTGATGAAATATAGGGTGGCTTACAGTTAAAATTATACAGGGTGGTTAAAAATGATTTTGTTATATAGCACTTGCATATACATAGAGTACCTGACGTATGGTGCGCAGTAAAGTTATAGTTATACAGTGTCATTCAAACAAGGTTAGAAAAAGTTGTAAATGAATGGTGGTTTAAATGAAGTGTGGAGAGAAATTATACTTTAATATATCTTGAAAAAATATAAGGAAAAAAATGTTAAATAGCTTAGTTCATAATAAGTTGCAAAGATAGGATAGTAGAAACATAGGGTGAAGATGTGTTATGATAATTATTTAAAAATGTTATATTGGTTGACTAATAAGCAGTTGCGTATACAGGGTAGTAGTAATACATACAAGTTGATTCAAAAACATGTTGAACAAAATTGTTATTTTCGGTGCCCCATCAGCAGTGAGATATATTTGATATTGAAGGATTTATAGTTATACAGGGTGGTAGAAAAAATGTTATACTGGGTGGCCGATAAGTCGTTGCAAATACAAGGTGGTTGAAATAGCGGGTGAAGTAGATTTATATTCAAACAGGTTGGATAATTTTTTTTTGTAGGATAGAACATGAGCTGTTGCATATCTGCAAAATCTGAAACATGGATGAAATTATTCATACGGTTGATTAAAAGTAATAAAAAAATATTTGGTTGCTTCTAAGCAGATGCACATACAGGATGGTTGAAATATTTTGTAGAGTAAAATTATGGTTATACAGGGTGGTTCAAAAATAAGCTACTATATATGACAAATTGGCAGCAGTGTATACAAGGTGGTTTAAATGTAGATGGAAGTAGAGTTAGTTATACAAAGCGGTTAAAATTTGCAGTTTGGTTGAGGGTTTAAATAAAAGTTTGGTTTTAGGGTGCAAAACTTTGTTTTTATATTTCTGACACATAAAGGATTCCACATCCTTTCCACTAAGATGGATAAAAACAGTTAAAAAAATTGTTATATAGGGTAGACCGTAAACAGTTGCATTCTATTATATGGAATATTTGAAATATGGGGAGAAGCAAGATTATAGTTATAGAGTATGTTTAACACAATGTTAGAAAAAGCTGCATATAAAGGTTGATTAAATCATAGAGTAAAGAGAAATTTTACTTTAAACGGTCGTTCAAAAAATATCAGAAATAATTGTATACAGCGTAGATCATAAGTAGTTGCATAACTGAAATATAGGGTAGAGAAGAGTTATAGTCAGGTGTTCAAAGAGTTATATTGCGTGACAAATAAACAGCAGCATACAGGATGGTTGCAGTATAGGCTGAAGTAGAGTTACAATTATTCAAGGTGATTCAAAAAAATGTCGAATATAATTGTTATATTGGGTGGCCCATAAGTACTTGCAGTTTGGGTGAAATATATTCGGGATTGGTAGATTTATGGTTAAGTAGGGTGGTTCAAACAAGTTAGAATTTTTTTTATATAGGATAACCCATATGTTTTATAAGTTTCTATTTGTGAAGGCTTGAACATTCCGTACGCGGATGAAACCGCGGGTAACGGATAGTATAATTATAATGTCAGTAGTGTCGTAATAATAAACATACATAATAACAATAAAGTATAAACAAGATAAAAAACACAATAATATTTCTCTGGTCGCAGTCATTTAATAACAGTAAAATAATGATGATAATAAAATACTAAGTAATATCTGCTTGACTCAAAATGTAAAATTAGTAAAAGAACTTTTTTCTAAATATAAGATGTTAATTAAATGTAATACGACAAGTGTCTCTCAAATCATGTAAGTTGCATGTAAATATGTCACAAACATTGGGTATCTTGTTTGCGTTTCTGTACAATAAAAGCAAAGGTGATTTTAACAATATATTGGTTTTAGGTGTTTTACATAAAAATGTATCACTTCGTCTCGAATTCAATCTAGGAACTAAAATATTAATTTGAGATAGTACTTGTGGACAATCCACACTACCTTTCCACAATTAATGCAGAAATGTTACTTTTGCTTGACATCTACTATTCGCCAACGACACAAAGTCAAATCTATGAAACAAGTTCAGATAGTTGCTTCCTCTTGGTGGATAGTGTCCCGTTACTTTAAACTTTAGGAAATTTAAGAACTTTTTCTGCACTTTCTCAATAGCATCTGCAAATTGTGGGTATATTGAGTTCCAACTGTAAATCCGTACTCTAATTTTGACCTTACTAGGCTAATGTATAAGGCAGATAGTGCCAGTGGGTTGTCAAAATTAGTACGGTTCCTATATATAAATCCATAAGTAGGATAAGCAGAATTAACGATGATGTTAATATGATCAATAAACTTAAGTTGATTATCAAAATGGACTCCTAGATCTTTGATTGAATTCGTACGCTCTAGTACAATATGGTTAATCGAGTAAGGATGTTTCACCGGTGTATTTTTACGACAATACGTTAAGATCTTACATTTGGATATATTCAAATACAGTTGATTCTTCAGACACCAGTCTTGCAACATATCAGTCTGCTTTTGTACTTTAGTGCAGTCCTCTGGGGAAGAGATCGACATAGATATTTTTAAATCGTCCGTAAACAGTAATTTGTTACATTCTAAAACATTGCATAAATCGTTTATGAATAATAAAAATAATAGTGGTCCTAAATTTGATCCTTGGGGAACTCCACTTGTTGCAAGATAAACGTCTGAACAATAACCATTGTAAAATACATATTGTTTTAGATTGATCCAAGTTAGATCTTATAAGTTCCAGGTATTTATCACAGAAACCCAAACAAATTAGCTTACGTAGAAGTCTAGAATGACTCACTTTGTCAAAAGCTTTCGAGAAGTCCGTATTGACAACGTCAACCTGCCCTCAGTTATCTAATTGCTCACAAAGATATTGACTAAAAATATTTTTTTGGGCAGTAACACCACAATTGATTGTGGTATTGGAGTATATAATATATTCTTAACTGTCTGGTAAATCCGACTATAAAGCACGGTCTCGAAAACTCGCAAAATTATTCAGTATACATATGGTAAATAATTTTGTTACTTAGATTTTAAATTAAATTTTATTATATAGTACTAGCTCCAAGAGAAAAAAAATTTTTGGTATAAAAATTTTCAATATATGGCCTCAAATTTGTCATCAGCAACTACAAAAACTAATTTTTCACCGTATTCCCTCAAAGCCCTTGTGGCTTGGAGCCTAATCATGCTTTACCTCAATTTAACCTTCACTGACCATCAAGGTAATTTAAAAAAAAATGGTCAAGGCCATAATTGGACGTGAAATTTTCCGCTCTTTCACTTGAAAAATTCGACTATGACCGTTGAAGGTCATATCAAGGACATATTAAAGGTCAAAGCGGACATGGCCAATGGGTAGCCGGGGAAAAATATTAAGTTATCTATTTAACTTTTTCCTCTAAAATGCGTTCTTATTGAGTAATGTTACAATATTCTTTCTCACTGTTCACAGTAGTTTCAAAACCTTATATTAACAGCTAGTGACGTGTTAGTCCAGACTTATCACCTGTTGATTTTTTCTTCAGTAATTACCCTGGAAATAAATAGTTGATCAAAGTAAAGGATGGATTGACATATGATTTCCAATCTTAGACAATCTCGTGGTATGCAATTAAATTTCCATTATCTTTTAATTTAATTTTTTATAAATAATTATACAGAAACTAAACTGATACTCGTTTTTATTATTTGCAGAAACTTCACCAGAGGCATCGTTTTTTATCCAGGACCCAGGATATTGTGACGTCAATAGGCTGTTCACTGAAACCCAGAAACAGATATAGAGAGACAGTGAAACAAAATACAATCTTATTTTAATTTCCACAAACCAAAACTTCCTTATAACTTACTCTATCTGTTTTGCTTTCGAGGCCCGACCTGTGTTTGAAGTACCACCGAGCACGAAATGAAATATTGAGTTAATCAAAAACCCAAATGGAATAGCTTTAATAAACGACATCGTTTATTTTCTTCATTTCCCGTTCCATCACCGCAGTATTCCCTAAATAGTAACAACTAAAATCTGATAAGGTCCCGAGGCGATACAGCACACACGCCAACGCGTTACATAAACCTCAAGTCCTGCTTAATACGCCTAACAGGATTACTGACTGCAAGAAGCAAATGTGTCTACGAGGATCGATTCTGAAATAACAAAATATTAACTCATTCATATTTTTTATTTCTGATTTTTTAGGCAGAATGAATCATAAAACAGTTCTCATCTCAAACGAATAATAATAAAAATTTCTTTAACGTATTAATACCGAGTTTTCACCAAAAATTCACAATCCTAATTCTTCAAATATTACAGCGATTATCAAACATATAGCAATTGTCCACAGCTCTTGTCACAAGGCTGAATTTATATAGAAGTAAAAATTTTATGTGCACCAAGTAGTAAACATTCTGACGAAGCTACATTCACACGCTGTGTTGTAAATCACAGCCCAACAAAAAAAATGTCCGGTGCCAAATGGTTCATATATATACTAATGGGTTTTGGAGGTCGCTGATTCCGAATCCGCTGTCCGTTTTACCTCATCAGGTCAAGGTCAAGGTCATTTGAAGGTCAAATCGTGTAAATACGTCCGAAAATTCTGAAAAAATTCATACATACGTTTTTGGGGTCGCTGAATCCTATACCTCTGTCCGTTTTACCTCATCAGGTCAAGGTCAAGGTCATTTGAAGGTCAAATCGTGTAAATACGTCCGAAAAATCTGAAAAAATTCATACATACGTTTTTGGGCTCGCTGAATCCGATCCCGCTGTCCATTCGACCTCATCAGGTAAGGGTTAAAGTCAAATCTAGTAAATCAAGGTGATTTAACAATTGATCGAGTATTTCGTTCGAAAAAAATTTGAAAATATACATCGATCTCTTTTTGGTGTCAGTATAGTTAAAGGTAACATTGTTCGACCTAATCAGGTCGAGGTCAATGTCATCCTAAAGTAAAAAACGAATACATCTGGTCGTTGATTCTTTAAAAAGATACATTTTGTTCGACTTTATCACTCTTTTTTATGATACCGAACAATTTTGCTGTCAAAAGACCTGCGAAGTCTTTTTCGCGTCTCTAATAGCTCATCTCTTTTTAGGGACCAGCAGTAATCCGCTAGCATGTTTATATCCCATCTACCTTGATACTTATGCTCCATTTCCTTAATATCCTGGTGGAATCTCTCTCCTTGTTCGTCGCTATAGTCGCCCCAATTTTCTGGGAAGTCATCTAGGTGTGAATGTAAAAAGTGCACCTTGAGGCTCTTCAAGCAACCTTGGGTCTTATAGTTTTTCACTAAGTCGGATACAATTTGTTTGTAATCGGGACTTTTGTGATTTCCCAGAAAATTTTTAGCTACTTCCTTAAAAGATAACCATGTTTTTGTCTCGCGTGCGTTCATTGTTGTAACAAACACATCATTCCTCATCATTTTACGTATCTCAGGGCCATCGAAAATTATGAGTATATATATATATATGAACCCTTTGGCACCGGAAATTTTTTTGTGTGGGGCTGTGAATTGGAGGAATAACCACGACTATGATTTTGATAATAATATTCGTGAAGCTCATATTCAGCATGAATTTTCCATTAATATCTGGTGGTGGAATTATTGGCTATCACTTAATTGATTCGTTTGAACTTCCGACGATATTAAATGCATTATAGTATTTAGAACTGGAAAATAATTTGGGTAATTTACTTGAAGAAGTTCCTTTTATTACAAGGCAGCATATGTAGTTTATCCACGATGGCGCGCCGCCACATTATCCACTTATAGTCCAGCAATATTTAAACGAGTACTTCCCGCATCGTTGGATTGGACGTGGTAGTGAATATCCTTGGCCGCCTCGTATTCCAGGACTTATCCTATCGACTTTCACGTATGCACGAAATATTTGGTGTACAGCAATGAAATTAATACCCGAAACGAGCTTTCAGCGAAAATTCAGGAAGCCGGGAATATTCTTAAAAATAGCATTGCATTTTCAAGATAAGACGGCAGTTCATAAAAAGTGTAATAATTTCAACATTTGATGAAATGAATCTATTTGTTTTTTTTTTGTTTTTATATATAATTTCATGTTTATGAAACCGTTAATGTTTTATTTAAATGACTAATCGCCAGTCTTAAAATGGCAATATCTCAAAATGCCTTGAAATCTGGACATTCAACAAGTACACGTTTTTGGTATTAAAATTAGGCAGTTTGATTACACAGGTCAACATTTGAACTAAGCGGGAACACGGCATGCCTTATTTCAACAACTCTAAGTTGTCATCATCAGGGAGGAAACAAAACTGAGTTTGGTTTATGAATATACAGATTTTTGTTTCGAATATGGTGTTATTTCCCAAGAACACATAAAAATAATAAAGAATATGCCACAAATAATCTTTAGAAGACAATCTTCTTCTACTTTATCATCTGCGAATTTTAAACTAAAAAGCCTTTCTCCCACATTTATCTAGTTCAGTTTCTTGAAGACTCCTTCTAGGGTCTAGGATGAACATTTGGAAGATATTGCATCACTCTCTTCTGTGGATATGTATCCTATTTAAATCTTAGTGCAATATTGTCTATTCCATTTAGTTCCAATTTTTTGTAATATGTTTATCGCTTGCTTTAATGAAGGCGTTTCAGTAACAGTTCGTTTAACTTCCAGATCAATACAGCATTGATATATATTAGTCATCTATTTTGTTCCGCTATCGTACTCGTACGTAAATACACATTTCATTGCCACTTTGAAATGCAACAACACAATAGCACTTTTTACATTTTTTTTATTAGAATCCAGCTATTTGTTCGTTAGCAAGAAAAAAAGCACTTAAAAACAACTGCTTTGTCTCATTTGTTACTGAATGACCCTTGTAACTACCTGAGTGCAGCGCACTGCTCTTCCAAGAGGAAGCCAACGAGTGTATTCACCCTCGAGTAACCCCGTAATGAGTTTCACGAACTCGGTCGACGTTTCCTCATCGTCTAACTGACAGCCATCAACTCGTCACTGGTGGAAAATCATGGAAAATGCAGAGGAAATCGTTACACATGCCTTATCGTTGAAGAATCTACATGGCTGTCGGATAAAGTGCGCTTGTTCTGCGCTTCATGAGGCTGTCATTAAACATTGTTGCCAAACAGGAGAAAAACGAATTTGCATGCTTATTAAAAATTAGAATATTGGCAGACAGGGACTTATCTCTGCACTATGAGGTGTGAAGCTTTGTTAATTGAAGTTTTTTTTCTTCATTTCTGTTTATATGACTGGAGTGGAGATGATTCTCAAAATCATGATTGCTAATTTGATGAGTTGGACTACCATACTCATCTAATTTCCATGGAATAAAATATATCAGGACAATTCATTGAGAATGTGGATATATCAGATAGATTAGCATACATCAAAATGCAACTATAGAAACATGAAAACACTCAAAATTCCACAGATCTATGCACCTATTAGCAGATCTGCTGACGAACAAATAGAAATGCTCCACGAAGAACTTCAGCAGATACTACTAAACAGCCACTTCAACTGAACACTAATTATAGAGAGACTGTGAAACTGGGAACTGGAGTAGATGAAAGGAAAAAGGCTTTATGTAATCATGGCAGAGATACACGTGGGAGACATGTTACCAAACTTCTTAGAAGCGAACAATGATGTACTTTTTTAAGAAAACATGGAATGGGAAATGGACTTGGAGAAATCCGGACTTTAAACATAAAAACGAGTCATTATCTCCATATCATAGAGGATTTAACTGCCCTCTACAGAGTGACTATTGGCAGAAAACAACATATTGACTCAAATAAACTCTCAGAGAGCCAGAACAAATATCAAGAAGAGATCAAAAAGACATGTAAGAAAGCAATAACATGAAGAGAACACAAATGAATATTGATGAACAAGTAGAAACAATGTCCAAAATAATATATAAGGCAGCAAGAAAAACTTAACGATAGCAAATACTTCACAGAAAAATCAATAAATTTAACTACATTACTAATACAGAACAGAAGAAAACTAAAAACAGACAACAATGAAAGTCTTATGGAGTGACTTGAACTGAATAAAACAATAAAAAAACACTTATTAAAGATACTCGGGAGTATAGCACGGTAATGGAATCTAAAGAACAATATAAAGGACCTAAAATCTTCAACAAGGAACTATGAACTGAAGTGGAAAAATCTTTTACAGAACTATATAAAATTCAAAAATGTACCAGACTATCAACAACAACAGCATCCCAAAAGACATATACGTTACATAGGATCAGAACAGATACCCGAAATCATAGTCAATAATATTAGACTAGAATTTCAACAGAATATAAAAAAGAAAAACATCTGGATCTGAGAAGCTTTATCAGAGATGCTTCAGGAATGAGGTATAGTCGTGCTGAAGAAATTGTCCAATCTCTATACTGACTTTTTGGGATGAGAACCTATACCAACCAACCTATTCTTGGATGGAAGAACAATAAGTTTACTGTCCCAAGTTTACTAACTGTTCGCGAGAATATTAGCAGACAGAATACCCCCAAATTTTTGAAATTTTTGAAATTTTTGAAATTTTTGAAATTTTTAAAATTTTTAAAATTTTTAAAGTTTTTGAGATTTTTGAAATTTTTGAAATTTTTGAAATTCTTAAAATTATCGAAATTTTTAAAATTTTTGTAATGTTTTAAATTTTTGAGATTTTTCAAATTTTTTAAATTTTTGAAAATTTTGAAATTTTTGAAATTTTTTGAATTTTTGAAATTTTTGAAATTTTTGAAATTTTTGAAATTTTTGAAATTTTTGAAATTTTTAAAATTTTTAAAATTTTTAAAGTTTTTGAGATTTTTGAAATTTTTGAAATTTTTGAAATTCTTAAAATTATCGAAATTTTTAAAATTTTTGAAATGTTTTAAATTTTTGAGATTTTTCAAATTTTTTAAATTTTTGAAATTTTTGAAATTTTTTTAATTTTTGAAATTTTTGAAATTTTTGAAATTTTTGAAATTTTTGAAATTTTTGAAATTTTTGAGTTTCGAAATTTTTGAAAATTTTGAAAATTTTTAAATTTATGAAATTTTTGAAATGTTTGAAGTTTTTGAAATTTTTGAAATTTTTAAAATTTATAAAATTTTTGAAATTTTTGAAATTTTTTAAATATTTGATATTTTTGAAATTTTTGAAATTTTTGAAATTTTTGAAATTTTTGAAATTTTTGAAATTTTTGAAATTTTGGAAATTTTTGAAAATTTTGAAATTTTTGAAATTTCTGAAATTTTTGAAATTTTTGAAATTTTTGAAATTTTTGAAATTTTTGAAATTTTTGGAATTTTTAAAGTTTTTGAAATTTTTGAAATTTTTTAAATTTTTGAAATTTTTGAAATTATTGAAATTTTTCAAATTTTTGATATTTTTGAAATTTTTTACGTTTTTGACATTTCTGAAATTGTTGACATTTTTGGCATTTGTACACGCGAGATGTAAGACCGACATCTAAGATTTTCGGGGAAACTAGCACACAGTGGTTCCGAATCTGGAGCCGTTCCGTGTAATTGCTCTTCTCCCGAAACTCCTAGGCAAGAATGACACCTCGAAGACAGTGTTTTTGGCATTTTTGGCATTCTTGACATTTCTGAAATTTTGGACATTTTTGGCATTTTTGAAATTTTTGACATTTCTGACAATTTGGGCATTTTTGACATGTTTGACATTTTTTATATTTAAACACTTTTGATATTATTGACAAATTTCAGATATAAGACGTTTACTACTAACTTTCTAGTATAAATTGTGTACTCTCCTATCTTATATATTTTCCCTTTGATATGAGATGCTGGTGGTAAAATGTATATTAACAGAGGTACTAAGGTACCCTAGTAGTTCTGGTATGAAGCGTGCTCATAAAAACATATGAATGACGTTTCCAAAAATTGGTGTTTTGTATTCTATATCATTGAATACACCAGCACTAAATTTCCAAACAATATGTCATGTAGAAACAGTCTTATTACAAGCCTTGATGTGTGAAACTATGTCTAGGTTAGTTTTCATATAACATTATGGTCGTTCAAGATATGATTTTTTTTCGAGAAATCGCTTACGCACCAACAGAAATCCAACTGCTTTTATGAGATGTTGTCAAGCGTGGTTTGATAATACTTAAAACCGGAGAAGAGTAGGCATCAGACGTCGAAAGGGCACAAATGAATTTGAAGACGCGAAATGTAAGACCGACATCTAGGATTTTCAAGAGAATCAGTGCACAGAGGTTCCGAATCTGGAGCCGGTCCGTGTAACTGCTGTTCTCCCTTAACCCCTAGGACAGAATTTCACGATAAAATTTTTCAGGTTAGTTCACCTGTCAGAGATATTGAATACTCTCTTCGAGGTGTCATTACTTTGTACATCTCGCGTCTTCCAAAGCCAAAAGAAATGTGTTACTTATAAGCTGATTCTTGAGCTTCTGCTGGACAGTGGCAGGCCATGGCAAGAGGTGTAGGTAGTATCAACATTCTAAAAATATTTTCATGAAATTTTTAATGTAAGTAATCTATCAGGCAGTTTTCCGACACTTTAAGTTAAGAGAATTTTTCGATAAGCAAACTCAGCTTGGCAACATTGTCAACTGGCAACGACAATGAGAGCTTTAAGTTTTAACTACTAGTTTAAAACCCCCGAATGCTTATCCTGGAATTATAGCTATTCGTTTGGCGCAAACGACCCGCTCTCACGAACAACAACACGAAACACCATAAGCATATCCATATAAAATACAACAAACCCGGAACATGCAAGGAATTTACAAAGGGTAAAACGTAGTGCACAGTGTGATGGAATTTCACCCCGGAGTTGAGCATATTGTGTCGATTGAGATACTTTATTGTTATGGGTGTTTGTCTCTCTTTTTATTTTGGGAGAAGGTTTTTAACCCCCTCTATAGCGTTCCGTGTTGGCCTGGGATGAACGTTCTGACAGTGTGCTATCTGGAACAAAAGAAAAACTTTGGTTTTAATTAAACTGTCGACATCGGAATGGAACAAGTGGAATTACAGTTGCTGAAAAGAATTTGGAAAATGTTGGGCTTTGTGTATCCGGATGAGATTATGAAAACAAAACGTGATAATTAACAGCCAGGAAGCTGAATTCTAAAAATGTCCAATTAAAGTTCTTGCCGAATACACGTATTTACTGTGTCAAGTAATGTGCCGGAAAATTTGGAACTGTAGAAAAAGTTGATTAACGAAAAATGTCTGCAACAGAATTCGGAATAAGTCGACGAAGAAACTCGACGTCCAATTTGAAAACAACTTTATTTATTTGGTGAATAATAGCTCTAAAGATAGACTTGTTTTCTCTAAGGGTTCAGTCATTCAACAGAATATCACATAGTGGTTGCTCATATCCTACTTGCCCTTTTGGTGTTTCCAAAAAATATTTCAAGCAACTGTCAACTCTTAGGCTATGTCCAACGTAAACGCGATATATGTGGTGTGGGCACTGCGTTGCGTCCATATGACAGTCTCAAACTATCAAACACGTTCATCATCATGATCACCATCATCAGATGCAGTTTGTTTCGTCCACTGGGCTTTGTTAACCTAAACCATTTTAGTCGGTTTTGGGCATCTTGGGTCTGGTTTGAAAAGATTTTTTTCAAATTGTCCGTCCATCTAGTAGGCGGCCTTCCCCTGTTTCTGTGTGCCTCGCCTGTGGAACGTCATTATAGTATACGTCCAACTAATGTCTGATATTCTTGAGACGTGATCAGCCTAGTTCCATTTTAAGTGAGTGGTGGTTCTTTATTTCGGATTTTATCTCGTAATGTCAGTCGCGTCTCATACGAAAAATATACTTTTCATTTAGATTTACTTTATCTTCACAGGCTACATTTCATATAATTTGACTAAGATTATAAGAATTGTGAAATTATGCACAGATCGTGAGATTGAAGATAAATAGTTAGATCTGGCAACCCTGATATTCATGGTCATCGTCGTTATAGCGAATTTTAATTAAATTCTGATAGTTCATTACGTATTTAGCCATTATGTGAAAAGTTTTCAATTCAGTCTGAAAACTTGTCAACATTATATTTTAAGCTTAAAATTTCATTTCTCTCAGAAAAATTGTAAACAAGAATGGATATTGTTAATGTTAACAACAGTAGGTACTTCGTATTTCTTTATATGTTTAAAATAAAACAGAAATCGTTGAAATTTATACTTAATCTTAAGATATATTGTAGTTTAAACTTTTAAATATTTACTCATGTATTGTAAATATAACTCATAATTATAAAATGTCTCAATAGAGATTCCAATTTCGTTCTGTTACTCATATAACTTTTAAGACAATTGGATTTTTTCAGTTTCAAATTAAAAATATTATTTATTATAGTCTTAACATTTCTAAATTAATCTGATTTTTTCTATATTAAAAATCGCATTGAAAATATAACTATATGATTGAACATATTTAAAGGCAGAACATTTTAATTATTTTTACGTATGTAATCTACCAGTCAGTGACTACTGCTGACAATGTACCTATCTTATAGTTAATTTATTTTATGTTACAGGGTCCTATTCCTGCAAAGTTCTGCCTATTAAAACAAAGTCACTAACTTTTACTTAAAATAAACACAGCATTTACAGTTTAAAGATATGTGTTTAAAACATTAAGAAATTCAGTGCACCTACCTATTTATTAGGTTAAGGTAGGTTCAGTTATTTTAGATAAAAATGTATTTTTATTAGATATTTTTCTGTTTTAAAGTTTTTGTTGTAATTATAGTTATTGTATTAAAAAGCATTTTTACAATCGTCTGAAGGTGTTGAGTAACAAATGGTGAATCAGCTAACAATAGAAAAAGACACGATTAGAAATTTCAAAGGGTTGTTTATCACCCCTATTTAAGAAATCGATTGAAACTTTTAGGTTACAAAAAAAATCTGCTGATAATTCCATGAAACATGTTGCATAGTTATTATTACATTTGTAATGCAGAGGACATATTTATGGAAAAAACTAGCTGATGCTTGCCAACCTCGCATGGGCTAGACAAAGGGGCTTATTTGAATAATTATCTTAAATATATTTTTTAATTTGGTAACATTTACATCCCGAAAATTTTTTGTGAAAAGCATTTTAACATCACCATTCATGGAGGAAAATTAAATTGCAACATCCGCTTCTAAAAATACCTTATCTTCGGATTTAATATGAAGAGCTAGACATATTAGTCGTGTTTAAATTTTTGACATTTGATATTGTGGATTTTCCGTTTTCATTTCAGGTTTCTTTAACCTGTCGTTGCTATGTTTGACGTTTTTGACATTTGTTACGTTTATGACATTTATGATTTTTCTGACATTTCTAACATTAACATTTTTGACATGTATAACATTTATGACATTTCTGATATTTCTGAGATTTTTGATATTTTTGACTTTTTTGACATTTCTGGCAATCGACAATTTTTATTTTTTTTTTACATATGGTGCTTTGTACTTTTTTGACTTTCCTATACATTTACGGTGTCGCTGTCATTTATAGTTATTTCTGTTAATTTTGACATTTTTGGCGTATTGTAAATTTTATTTTTTTAGATTCTTCTCCATTTAGATTTTTGACAGATTAAATTTGACAATTTTGACAAACTCTCTATTGTTGTGATGTTTAGTGCACTTAATATTCTTAGCAATTTTATACTATTTTTATAACCTTTATTCCAATTTTATATTTTTGTTCATCTTAACTATTACTTAGGTAACATTTTCAACATATTCTATTTCTTTGGGATTTCACTTGCGATAAATCAGATAGTGAACATTTTGCAGTCCCCACCCCCTCAGTACTGGCAAAATGACGAATAATATCTCTAATGAATAAATACCCCCCATAGCAACGTGATAATCCCTAAGTGATTAAATTCAGTTCTAGTGATTTTAGGAAAAGAGCATGTATACCAACTTTCAAGTCTGCATTTTTTTGGTACATAAAAATTACTGACATCCATCCTTCCCATCCAATAACAAAATTTTTGTAAAATGTCACTTCAAAGCTATATTAATTTAAAGAATTAACGTTATATTTGTCATATCTCTATTATTTTCGGTCCCCGAGAAATAGTAAATTTTTCTTAAAAAATACACTACTTGCTCTCTATCCGATATTGAATTCTTTCTAAAACAATACTAACCCCCTTTCCCCCTATTTAATATTTCTATTTTGACAAAATTACAAATCACATTTTACTTCACCCAAAAAAAGAATGAGGGTGATTCCGTTTTTATATTCTTATAACTATATTACGTTAGGTTCCGAAAAAATAGTAAATTTTTCAAAAAACATTTCCCCACCTGTACCCCAAATATTATATTTAAATTTATATTTCTAGACAGTGACACTCTTATCACCTAGAGGTATGAAATATACTTTGCGACTTATTCTCATAACCACCTTACATACATAAAAAAATCTATATATAAATAGGCGAAGACAAAAAGATTAGGTACCATTTTCTCCTCTGTCTCTCAACCGATTTTCTTCATTTTTGTTTTGTTTAGTAGCTACTGGCGACCTTCAGTGCAGAATGCTAATATTAATTTATAATATTGGTTCATTCATTAAATAAAATATAATAATAATAAAAATTCATTATTTACATCCATACTGTCAACGCCAAACAACTGACAGTGCCGCCGCCGCCAGACGGTCAAAACTCAAAACATTGAGTAATTATGTATGGATGGAGCGATCGTTAGATATACGTAGAGCCTGTACTTCTGGAAGTGGCATGCAAGCGTTGTTATTGTTTAGTGGTAAAATAGTTAATGTTGTAGATCAGTATAGATTTTTCGGACGCGTTGTAGTAACTTTCATATTAGATATTCTGTTTTTAATGTGAAGTTAATTATTTGATTAATATAATATTATCACAACCTTCTCGAAGGTGTTGTGCAAAAAATTGTCAGACAGCGGACAATAGAGAATGTATTAAATATTTAAGTTCTCCCAATTAATATATCGAATATTTTCCCAGAGCGGTTTCAGCCAAAAATTTTGACAAATGAATGTGTCAAAAATATTTCGAATACCGACATTTGATTACAATTTTATTTCAATAGATTTGTGAATATAAGTGAACAATTTTGGTCATTACATCCACTTCTCCGATTTCTCCACAACTCTGTTTCTTATAAAAATATACTTTTTACAATTTCATGAAATAGGATCGCATTTCGACCACTGGACTACCACGGGTTCATCAAAATCGGTCGAGCCGGAGAAGTTCTACCACAAACATCGTGACACAAGATTTTTATATATTAGATAAATATATACTTTAGGGTGGTCGTTAAAAAAATTTTTTTTTTTGCGACACCCACTCAAAAGCTCCCTTTTGATGAAAAAACACTGGGTAAGTTTTCTTTTTTTTTTAATTCAAAATAACATGTGCCTCTAGATGATCTAAGTCAATTTTTGGGCATGGGTATAATCAGCCTTTTGGAAATATTTCGTGAAAAATACAACTTTGTTCGAAATATAAAAAATAAATTATTATTTTATCAAAATAACAATAAATAAAAATTTAAATCAAAATTTTTTCCCAATTGCTTTGGTCTATTAAAATTGATATTTTTATTTTAATATTACATTAGTACAAACGATATTTTCATATCTAGATTTCTTTTCTGGAAGCCTCAAGTAAGCTTTCTGATATACAGGGTGTAAATAGTTTGAGTGCATATATTTTAGGTGGAGGTAGTATACAGCAAATTAAACAAAAGACTCTTATACCACTATGGTCAGTAGGCCTTAATAACCAAGAAAATCCCTAAAACATATTAAGTAAATTATTGTCAATCCGGCAACTTCGCTCGCGTTCGAAGCAGATTCACTCTTAGCGCGAATAATAAAGGAATGACTATGCCGACAAAAAAATAAACACCTGTGTTTTTGTATTGACTGATGATATTGACCTTAGAATTAAATAAAAATGTATGAAATATTTTGTTGAAAATATTTACGTTTTTAATACAAGGTATTGCAATTAGAATTTGTATTTGGCGGTTTCTTTTATGCAATTATACAAAGTTGGGTAAATACATATGGTATTCAACTCAAGAGATCTGTATATGTAGTTTTTTACCAGTTAAATTATTCGAAGATTACTGATTTAATTAATATTATTTATATTAGACAAGTAAATATGTAATCCTACTTACCGAATTTATTATAATGATAGAGCTGAGTTGAAACAACGGATTATTCACAGCGAATGTTCAAAATGCCCACCATTACTATCGACACAAAAATTCCTGGAATATTTCGGATTTCGTCAGCAGCGTCAAAAATGTGTTGTCTAAGGTCATTCTCGTCAATAATTGGAGTCGTGTAAATTGTCGATGTTTTCTGAGGAACCAACGACAGAAATTGAGTCTTGGTTGAAAATCATCAATTGAAAGCCCTTGAACCCGCTGCATGTGATATGGATAGAGCAATTGTTCCCGTAATGTTCTATGAACAACAGTGTGAGAAATTTGCAGCTCACTTCCAATACTCCGTGTGCTACGATATGGGTTGATGTCGATAAAGTCTAGTATTTGATCCTCAGCAGCTAAGATACGATTATGTGGCTGTGGTCCGCGATTGTTTATTTGTGGTATTACACTACCTGTTTCCAGAAGCCTCTGCGAAACAGCTACGAATGTCCTAGCATTGGGCAGGCGTCTGTTTGGAAACCTTTCCCTGTATAACATTCTTGCTATTCTGCAATTACGTCTGCTTTACCCATAAATTAAGAGCATGTCATGTCTTTCCCTAATTGTATAATCGGCCATTATTTATCACAAATAAATACTGTCGCACTATTCTTAATTTTCGAACTTACACACTAATCACAACCGATTTTATTTATTTAAAAAATATATTAAATGGAAAGCCACCCACGAAGTCTACATCAAATAGATATCATTCAAATCACTTTACCGTTTATCTATTCTTATTTACAAGAATCGAAATCGCAAAAAACAATCGTAACTCTCAGTCGTCGTTAAAGTAAAAAATGTAGTAAATAAGTCTGTATGCCACGTTGCCATATCTATTCGGAGAAACTTACACTAAATTATAAAAGCATATTTCGAGTTTAAATAATCAATTTTCATTTTTAATGTGGCTATTAAAGATGTATAAGCTATTGAGTATTTACATATTTAGATTTACCGACATTTTGAAATCGAAATTATTGTATTATTCACTGTAGCAAGGGCTACATAAAATCTAACTTTATGTGTTCTTTTTGGCAAAAGTATAGTTTATTTTAGAAAAGGTTATAAAGCTTTTTGATTTGTTTTTGCCTGAAGTATTGTTCTTCAAAATCTTTGCACTCAAACCGTTTACACCCTGTATTTTTAATGATTTTTCTTCTATAATCATCTAAGATTTGAAAGAGGAATTGTTGAGGATTATAATTAGATAGTCTAGAGGCACTTGTTGATTTGAATTTAAAAAAAAAATAAAATTTTCCCAGTGTTTTTTCACCATAAGCTTTTGAGGGGACGTCGCAAAAAAAATAATTTTTAACTACCACCCTAATAAACCTACAATAATATATAAAAATAAATAAATTATTTCTATTTTATTCCAAATGAAGTAATGGGGATAACAAAGCCAGCTCAACTTTATTTCTTACAGAAACAGACTCTTTGACACAAAAATCTCAAATGTCCCAACCTATAAAAATGTAATGAATTACAATCAAATTTCGAACACTGGGCTAAAGCTTGTATATTGAATTCCGCTTCCTATATTTTCCGCAGACCACCTTATATCGTGGTAAACGCTGGTCACACATTAACCTGATAGTTAACATTACCATTCGCAACACTTCAATTCTATTAAACATCCATTAGAATAATTTCGTTAAAAACACATCAATTATTCCGTACCAACACAACGCTACCTATTCATCTTAATAGTCAGTTGTTGCTAGACAATTTCCAGATGTTCCGCTATCCGACTTTACCCAGCAACTATTCAAAACCTTGAAACATGCTCGGTGTTGTGCGTTATTTTTTTATTTTTCGCAATTTGCTCGATAGCAATTCACAGTTTAATTTTCTAAACAAACTCGTCTATTAATATTCTCTAAATGATTGACAATCTATTACCTTGTCTCTAATTTTCTACTACCGACTAGCAACTGCACACTAACCTATGGTGAATCGGCTTCAATGGGGCCCGAGCGATCTCAAGGGCATCAGCTGATGTTAGCCAATTTGTTCCTAACCTAGTGCAGCCTAGCAACAGTGCATCTCCATGCAGTCGGGTGTGAAGTAAAATTTAGCCCAGTCATTTGCGCGAAACAAATTGTCAGCTCGGTTAGATTGTTGTTAATGACTTGTTACGTTCACTTGATATTGTTGATGTTCCATGGATAATGTAAAAATAATAAAGTGTAAAACAAATAGAAGTTCATTAGCAATGACATTTAGATTGGAAAAAATTCTGATTAAAATCCTGGTTTGTAAGTTTGTATTTTATAAATTCTCTTACTTGATTTTTCCATTAATAAAATGTTAAGCATTTACAACAGGCAATGGAGTAAAATTGAACTTGTTGAGCATTTTAAAACGTTTCGCGTCCCTTTTTTCGGAAATGAAAGTATTTCTCCTTGAGAAGGCGTTCATTATCCAGAACTAACCGACTATTAGTGGATCTAAAACTTTTATTTCACGATAGATGTGACGCCTCATCTAAATCCGCTTAATAATAAACTACAAGGAAATTGAAACTTACTTTTTTCGATGTTAGAAAAAGTAATATTCCCAAACAAATTATCCATTTTTTCTCAGGATTTTGAAAGTAAAACAGCAAGTTACAGGAATTTAAAAATGACCCAGCAATTTTAGTATTTGTCAAAAATCCTCAAAATGCTACGATAACCGAGTTGAAATGTTGTCCTTTTGAAACAGGCATTGGTTGCAACACTAACCTAGTATTATAAAATCGTAAACTCAAGAATCAATCTAAAACCTACCTTGATCTGTGTGCAGGTGCGAGACGGCTGCTTTTCATCGGGAACATTTGGGGGTGGGTAAGATAGTAAAACACAAAAATTTTATTTAATTTAGGGCGCCATTTGGTTGAAAACCTACAAGTGAACATACCTTAAAAACCAAAAAAATAGTGTGCGGTTATGATGTAATTCACACCGGCTATATTGAGATTATTTATGTTCCCTTTAAACCACTGCTTTTTATTTGATTGTGTTCAAAAAAAGGTACTAAATATTTTCACTTGCGCTTGAAGAAATCTCTCAACAAAACAATCTATGGGCGAGGTATAAAAAAAAGGAAATGTACAATGTACAAAACTCAAAAAAATGTGGAGTACAAAAAAGAGAAAATAATAATTATATCTCTAAATGAAAAATTGAAACGCTCAAATAAACTTGGTCAACTGGCAAAATTTACAAACTGTAATATGAAACATTTGAAATATTTAAATGACAATTTAGTCTGGAAACATACGTATTTACAAAAAAATACTCTACAGCTATAATCTCATAATCAAAATGATTTGGCCAAAAAAAGATAACGTATAATCTGCCGACAGAAAATAAACCTTACCTTTACAAATATGATCAGAAAATGGGTATTTCACACATTTACTGTAATGTCTATGTGTTCTGTACTCTTGATCCCGGAAACTCAAAGCCAAATATCTCCAGATAATTCATCAAAGTCTAGTCATCAATTGAATCCCATTAAATTAATACAGCCAGGAGATGCACTCAAATCTGCAAAACTCCCGGAAACACAAATACTCCATCCAAAACTTATCTTCTCTGTAGAAAATATCCCATCAAAATGGTTAAATCGGCCCAAACGTAGGAAATTCTTTGTCAAAAAAATCAACTTAATACATCGGCCCAAAAGTAGAACCAGGCTTAAAAAACTAGGCCTAACAGTAACAAATGTATCTTAAAATCAATAAAACTGCTCCGTAAAAATGCATCATAACAACCTTCTGCAAGATCCACCATACACGGGCTACCGTACATATGTACATACCGTACGTCCTGTACATCCTATACATCCCGTACATCCCTAAAATAGAATATTGCACGTGACGAATTTATTTCGCTAAAATGGTTGCGCTTACCTTCACAACGAAGGGTCACCTAATCCATAAAAATCTCATACATCATTGTGTCACTCGACCATCATCTACCAGACAGAAAAAAATCGTCCAGCCAACTTAAAAGAACGCTATTTTTAACCTTCAAAATCGCACAACGGCGAGGCAACGGCTTTCGCTCACTTCCAAACGGCGAGAACTCTCTCCCGCCTTCGCTTGGAAACTGACTACCACTTCTCAACCCCCACTTGATCCAGACTCGCATTGAAAAAACTAAGGCCGTGACAGGAGCGGATTAAGAGAAATTACGAATACGAAATAGAGGATATGCATTAATGTAACAGGTTTTTTAAAGAAAGTATTTTATGAATGGAATCAAAATTAACAGATATTCTACTATGATAACAAAAAAAAAATATCGTCCTGGATATCGCCGGCGTAGAGAAAAGTCGAACATACAACGGACAAGATACTGGAGGAGGCACCCGAACGATAAGTAGTTCAGAGAACCTACAAAAAAACTACTCTAGCCACAGCAACTCCAGGGTTCTACAGGTACATAATTTCCATCAACCAAATCACAAGGCTAGTCAAGAGGCTAGAATTTTTTTAAACGTTACATGGTAGATCTGAAATACAATTGCTAGATTTAAAAAACAAGGAGATACGGCGCTCTAAATTCGAATGCCTTTGGGTTGAATGGGAAATATTGGAGAAAAAAAATGTGATCTTAATTTGCTTTAAATGACCTGGAGAAGGAAGACATGATGATTTTTAACTCTTGGATTGGTATTTCTGACTTTTACGAATCAGCTGAAAAAGCTCGCGTTTGCTGTTCTTTCCCTTTTCGGTTCTACCTATATGCGAACAACCTTTTGCAACCATGAACATTATCAGGAGTAAACTGAGTTTTCGTCTTATTGATGAGAACTTCCAATCATGCCTAAAATAAAAACAACAACATACACCAAAATTAAAATAAGAACAAATATTGAACTCGAAAAACCTATAAATAATGCTCAAGAATATAGAATAAGAGCAAAAATTGAGCTCGAAAAAAACCTATAAATATTATAGATGTTATTTCCAAGAAAATATAAAAATAATTAAGAATATGCCACAAATAACATTTAGAAGACAACAACATACAAACCTGACTTACTCAAGCTTTCCAAGGCGATGCAAGTAAAGGGTTTTTTTAGAGATGAAGAACTTTGAAATGGAATAAAATAAGGATATATTTTTTAAATCGACATGAAATTTACTTTATTCGGAAGATAATCTTTTGGCATAATAATTTGAATATGACTTCTGGCATATGACCGCCACAACTGGCTCGTACGTAGTCTAATCTGGAGGTCCAATTTTCGATGACTTTTTCCAATATTTGTGGCCACATATCGGCAATAACGCGGCGAATGTTGTCCTTCAAGTGGTCAATCGTTTCGGGCTTATCGGCGTAGACTAGCGACTTCACGTATCCCCACAGAAAATAGTCAAGCGGCCTTAAATAGCACGATCTTGGAGGCCAATTCACAGGTCCGAAACGTGAAACTATGCGGTTAACAAACGTTACTTTCAATAAATCAATTGTAGCACGAGCTGTGTGACATGTTGCCCCGTCTTGATGAAACCACAGCTCGTATGCATTATGATTGTTCAATTAATGAACGAAAAAGTAATCATGGCTCTATAGCAATCACCATTGATTGCAATGTTCTGGCCAGCTAATAAAGATTGCTTTTGGAATGACCTTGAAAGGTCACTTATATCCCAAGGTCAAATACATGTCTGAATTAAAATTATCCGCTCTTTCTGATTCCGGAATAAAAAGTAGGGGTTTCCATTTAAAAAACAAGTTACAAGGGGTGTCGGTACTTTTGTTACAACCGATATAAACTGGTCTGTGTTTCTTGCACAGACTGAGTTGTACGGGTATTTCAGGTTCAAAAGATGTCTCATGTCGGTCTAGAAGCAAATGCAATTTTTAAATTTCACTCCCATACGTATCTATTTTCGTACATTTCAATTTGGGGCTCCAATAAAAAGCTTTGCACTTAAAACTCATAAACAGACTCAATAAAATAAAATATGACTACCAAATTAAACTTTTCTGATGGGATACGTTCGTATTGATGTTATCGTTCGCATTTTCCAATTGTTCCAAGTCTGCGGTTTTTTTGGGTCAAACCTAATACTATGTAAACGAGTCGAAAAAAATCGTTCCGCATTTAACTGTGCTATTTTCCGTCCGTCATTCGATTTGCAAGTCGGAGAAATGCATTCGAAACGAATTTAAAGCCATCAAGTTGGGGCATAATTTACAATTTACACGTCTAAGAAACAAACGATGTTTTCGTCGACGATGCGATGTTTCCTAGGGATCATTTGTTACGATCTGGGTTCGGCTGCGTGAAGTTAATGATAATGACATTAGATGTTGTTAGAATTGAAGTATTAAAGGTTATTAAGGGTGTGACATGTTAATTTCATCCAAGCGGCACTTTCGACTTTGATGAGAAATTAATTGGGGTTTTGAAATGTGTATATAATAGATGACGAGTAATATAGCTTTTGAAAAATAATTCATGAAACAGCCGACCAGTTTCTGTGAAAGTTTCGATATCAAAGAGCTTTTGTTCTTTTCTGTTTACCACCTGGATACTTACCCTGGATGCTACTCTCGTACTAGCTGAAATTTGTGCATGATATATTCCTGGGTGGGACGAGCGGTGTGAAATCCTATACGCCGACTTCCAAGAAACCAACAATGCAGACATTGCTGACGAACTCATATCCGCCCTAGACAGCTCAAGAAGACGTAAGTGGGAGGAGACCACATCGGAAATGAACTTCCAAGATTCAAGTGGAAGGGCCTGGAGCCTTCTTAGAAAACTAGGTTCAAGCACTCCATCCACACGGGCACCGTCGGGTGTAACGCCAGACAAGATTGCTGGTCACATAGTGGAAACGTCAACAGTACCCGCCGATAGAGAGCACACAAAACACGTGAAAAAAGAACTGAGGGTATTAAAGAGGAACGCTCCTAGCCAAACAAGGTTCTCCCGACCATTCTCGATTGAAGACATTAACGATGTCATATTAGATATAAGGCCTGGAAGAGCTCCTGGTTTCGACGGCGCCCTGCCTGAGTTCCTCATCCACACAGGTCAACAAACAAGAGTGTGGTTATCGCTTTTCTTTTCAAACATCCTGCAAAACGGAAACCTCCCGCAGGAATTTAAAAGAACGAAGGTTATCTCAATACTAAAACCCGGCAAACCAAGCCACCAACCCGTCAGTTACAGACCTATAGCCTTGCTCAGTAGCTGCTATTAATTACTGTAACCCAGGCTGGCTTCAGACCTGGTCGCAGCTGCTGTGACCAAGTGCTGTCCCTCACAACACATATAGAGGCAGGGTATCAACAAAAAATGAAGACGGGAGTGGCATTATTGACCTAACTGCTGCCTACGATACGGTCTGGAGAGAGGGCCTCCTATACAAATTATTGCAGATACTTCCTTGCCAAACCACCGCAAGACTTATAAGCAACATGCTATGCGATAGAAAATTTCATGTAATCCTAAATGATAAGGCGAGCTGGCAGCGTAAGTTGAACAAGGCTCAGTATTGGCCCCTTTACTCTTTAATCTATATATATATATATATGTATATATATATATATATATATATATATATATATATATACAGGCCAGATACAGTCAGTCACAAGTTTTGTTATGCTGACGATATAGCCGATAAGAGCTTTGAGAACATAGAGCACACTCTGTCGAGCGACCTGCTAGCCCTTAACAATTACTTTAAGAAATGGAGATTAGTACCCAGCCCCAATAAAACTCAGGTTTCTTGCTTTCACCTGAGAAACAGACTAGCTAAACAAGAACTGCAAGTTCTTTTCGCTGGCGAACCTCTAAAACCATTTCCCATAATATCTTGTAAAAACGTTGGATTGCACCCTCTGCTTCAAAAAACACCTCAACAACACTGCAGGAAAACTAAGAACACGCAACAACATTATCCAAAAGCTTTGTGGAACGACGTGGGGAGCTACGGCTTCGACTCTACGAACCAGTGCCCTAGCTCTTGTCTAGTCGTGTGCTGAGTACTGTGCGCCTGTGTGGTTGAACAGCCACCACACCAAACTTATTGACGTCCAGCTAGACCAGACTATGAGACTCATCACAGGCGCAATAAAGACAACCCCAACTCAATGGCTGCCAGTACTCTCTGGAATGGTCCCACCACAGCTCCGATGGACTGACGCCCTTCTAAGGGAGTATAACAAGATAACAGCCAACAACAAACTGACCATCCATCGAGCAATCCCTCCGCTGTAGATAAACAGACTCAAATCCCGACAACCACCAATAAAAGATGCAAAAAAGCGCTTAAAACCAACAATTTCAACTCCTTGAACCAAAGGCGCTCCCAGTGGGAAGATTTTGCTGACCACCAATCGCAGCATGCATTTATGCGGACAACCTTACCTCCTGGATCTGAACTACCCTGGAAAGAGTGGGTAAAACTTAATAGAGTCCGATCAGGCCACGGGAGATGTGCCGACTCCCTGTATAAATGGGGCTATGTGCAATCCCCCTCATGCTACTGTGGTGCACCCCGCCAAACTATAAACCACATTGTGAGAGACTGTGAGCTACGAGCGTTCCGGGGAACGTGAGAGGAGTTCCTCAAAGCCACACCGCTGGCGCTGAATTGGATAAAACAACTGGACATCAACCTGTAATTTATTTTAACTTGTTATGTATACTTTAAGTTGTAACTATGTTTGTTGTTATAACGTGCTATTGTCTTATATATCTTTAATTGTATACCTCTGTTCATTTTACCTATATCTTTTACTATTGTCATGTTATTGAGCCTTACGATAAATAAATAAATAAAATGTGCATGATATTCCGTTCGTGACAAGCGTATTACAATTAATAAATAAATAGCAGCGCCAATGGATACTAGATACCCACTATGACTTCAACGGACATATAGAGTGCTAGTTATTGTAAGGGGGTTTAGTTTTCCTGAAATAGCATCCACCATTAAAAGTGTGAAACTCAAAAAACAACTGGTCCTGAATATATCACCATATATGGATAAGCAGCGATGATTTCATTTATTTCTTGTCTTCAAAAAGGGGTAGAGAGAAAATATTCATGACCAGCTCATTAAACATCCTGTCTAAAATATTAGAAAACAATTTCAAAATACCAACATGGTTTTCTCATTAATTACTCAACTCTGTATCTTTTCTGAACATGTGTCGGGGGCAATTCTAAACAAACAACAGCTTGATGTCATGTATACTGATTGGGCAAATGTAAACGACAAGGTTGATTTTGGTGTCTTGATAAAAAAAACTGTGGGACTTCGGGTTCTCAGTTGAAGTATTGTTGTTCTTATCTTCATACTTACTCGCAAGAACCCAAAGGATAAAGATAGGTTCTGTCTTCTCGCATCAATATATTTCTACCTCAGGAGTACCCCAGAGTATCATCTTGGGTCCTCTCCTTTTGTTGATTTTGATGACTTACCTGATAGACTGAGGATCTACGTTCGGTTGTTGTTTGCTGATTATTTCAAATTGTTTAAATATATTAATGGCATAAATTAATACCAAATGTGGTGAGCTTAAGCACAAATTATTGCTGCATCGGGGTGCAACATTTTTAAAATACTGGCATATCTGTGATATTGTCACTTTTGTTTTGTTTAATCCTTTACATGTAATTATCGTTTGGTACCTGTAAATAGAATATAAATATAAGTAAATATCTATTTTAGGAAACCCCCTGCCGATGAAAGGATTGTAGTATTTTCCGAGAGTGTCAAATCTTCTCTGCAACTCTATTACTTTGCTCCCTCCTTTGTCTTAAAGACAGGCCAACTTGGGAGCACTTTGGAGCAGATACAGATGTAAAGCAAAAATTGGTTGAAAGAGCGGAAGAGCCAAAATAAACAAATCTAGATGAAGAAGGCTTCAAAGAAAAAATATGCAAGATCCTTCAACTTGAAGGTTTTTGCTTCCCATTAACTAGAGAAAAAAAATACATATTTGCAGTAACTGTCAATCGAAAGCCTCAGCAAACAGATGCATAACAGGTACAAAGATATAAGCAAAGAAACGAACTGAATATAAGAAATGAAGAAGAAAAAAGTGACTCATGGACTCAACATAAAAAGGGACTGGAACAAACATATTAACAGAGGATTGGAACAAACATATTAACAGAATGACAGACACCGGGCAGTTAGGATAACCAGAAAAAAATCACCACAAGGACTAAGAAGCAGATCATGAAAACGATGGAATGACAGTCATATAAGTCATATATGAAAAGAGCAGAGAAGAAGAAGAGGTACTAGATGCGCCTCGCTGAGACTTGATTCTTGCCGAAAGTCCATGGTTAACATGAGCGTGCAACTATAGCTCAATGGGGCGCCAAATGTTGAGCATAACTCATGAATAAAATTAATACAGGTGCTCATCGATGTGTGACAATAATTTTTCCGGAAAAAAATAGGAGTAATGGTGGGGAGAAAATTTAGGAGTTATGCAACATAATTGGGGAAAATAAATTGAACTGCAACAGATAAACACAAGAGAGGTACAGGTGCGGAAATGTTAGTTTTTAGGAATGAAAGATATTTTTTACGATTTCGGTGAAAATGAAATTTGCTATCGAAAAATATTAATATTGTAAATCATTAGAAGACTTAAAACTTTTTTTTGAACCTTTTTGAACCTAACCTCAAAATTATTTTTAAAACGCTAAAAAACATTTTTTGTTTTCTTCCTTATCGTTCAAAAAATAATTAAATTTTAAAATGATATTGTCAGTTAGAAAACTAGGAGGGCAATATTTTGATTTTTGTTATTTTCTGGAAAGCATTATTTTCAATGAACCCTCTACTATAAGGTGGTGTAAAAGAATATCCAAAAACAAAAAAAAATTAAGGTCCACAAGTTCTGTAATTTTTTGCCTATAAGGCTCAAATAATTTGTTGTATAAAAATTATGTTTTGTCTCTATAACTACAGTGAAATTATGATTTAAATAATTTTTTTCCGTCTGAACCTTAATCTGTTACACATGAATATCTTGTAAGATATTAGTATGAAGTTAACGTTTTTGCACAACTATCAAAATCTCTTTCAACATCACCTATAACGAATTTATACAGATATATATATATATATATATATATATATATATATATATATATATAGATTGAGAAATCTTGGGTTTTTGGGACCATTGAAATAATTCTAATTTAGTTTTTCCTCATAATTATTATAATTTACGTACGTTTCGACCAATTCTTGGTGTTTTTCAAAAATTTTCTTTTTTGTAAATGTAAATAAAATTAACATATTTGAAAAGTATTGTGCCACTACAACCAAATTTATCTGTCTGTCTCCTAATAAACTTCCTAATAAACTTGGTTGTAGTGGCGCAATACATTTCAAATATGTTAATTTTATTTACAGTGGTTAAGTGTGTGTAAAATTATGTTGTCATTAAAAAACGTACGTAAGAAACGAAAAACTAAATTAGAATCATTATTTCAATGGTCCCAAAAACCCAAGATTTCTCAATCAAAAATATATAAACCGAGGACCGAGAACCATTTGGAAGGGTAAAAAAGTTGTTAAATATATATATATATATATATATATATATATATATATATATATATTTAGAACTATATCATTCAACGTATGACGGCCGTTTCGAACCAGGAGTTCTCGTCAAACACGCTTCCTTGAATGACAAGTCCTAAAGTAAAATACTTGGATGTAATACATAACATTATAACATTAGAACTACAGTAACTGTATTGAACCTATTAAAGAATTCTTAACTTACGGAAAATCCACTGTTAACAACTTTTTTCTAATTTTTTTCCATAGTAAGAGTACAATTTCGTTACACCATCTGAAATTAAAGGTTTCTGACAGGAAAATGCTGTTCTGAATTTTTGAAAAATTACATTGTTTTTTGACTGAAAACTAAGCAGTTTTTACAATTAAATTAGCAAATAACAAAGTAATAAATATATCACTTTATGAAATTTACAGCATCGTTCCGTGCCATTGTTCTGTGACATACGTCAAAGAGCACATGGGAACTGGCCAATGAGAGTGCTTCAATGGGGGCGTGGCTTATGACGTCACACCAGAGAAGTGCTAGTGGAGGTGGTAAATTTGGTTCAATAACGACGTTTTGGAACCTCAAATTCTCTTATAGGAAATTACATGTAAAAGTTGACGATTTTGGGCTCGTGGTGACATTGCTTATCTACTTGTCTATAATTGTGGAATTAGACTTTTTTCAATAGGAAATTTACTTTTCTCAGATATCCTAATACCCACGTTTAACCTCTAAAAACACGCATTTTCGCACCTCACGAAAAGTAGCCATTCGCAATTCCAGAAGGGAGATTCTGATTGGACAAGAGATCTAAGAAATGTCATCTCATTTTGTCAGATCGAGAGTTTATAGTGACCTGCAGGACTGATTTGAATTTAAGAGGTGTAAGTTTTAGACGAACAACAAAATAATGTCCAGAAACAGACTAAAGAAGACGACTGATGGTATGATCCCTCAGTTAACGTAGGTTAATCCGAGATTTCTACATGCTATAAATTTTATGTATGGCTTGATTGTTTCCAAATAATATTGTTGATAACAAATATAATTAAAATTCACAAACAACTAAGGCTTATTGAACAAAAAATGTTAATTAAAAATTCTACCTTTGAAATGTGAATATTTCCTTTATCTTTAGTGGCAAATAGATTAAAAAATTCCAGATCATAATTTTCCTTATCGATATAATATTTTCTTACACAAACAAGAAAACATGCACATAAAAAACGAATTGCTTTTAAAGTGTTTTTGATAATAAATTGTATCTTGTTATTTTCGCTGGATGACAATTCATCATATTTCGTAATCAATTGTAAACAGATAAGAACCGTTAGACGTTTCGTCTACGTATTTTTACTTCAAGCAAATTTTACCTTTTTTGGTATTAAACTGTTTGCGGTAATTTACGAGCAAGAAATCTGAACAATAAAGAGGCTATTGAAAATAGTAATTGCATTATAGTCACAATAAAAAAGCAAAGAACATTTCAACTAGTAATTACAACTACAAGAATACTGGCGTTATGTCAATTTGTATTTGGGTACTCTGAATTTTGATTAGTTTCTTATGAGGCAGGTAACGATAATAAGTAATTCTTCCATACAATATTGAGTCACTACCTTTTTTGATTTAGCCAATGTGTTTGACTAAGTGAACTACAAGATACAAGATTTTATGTGAAAAACTTCACATACTTGGCATCAGTGGCATATCTTTAACACTTATAAAACGTTACTCATAACAGACTGGGAATTGTTAAAATATGAAGTGTCAAATATTGGTGTACCTCAAGGTACAGTCCTTGGTTGGTTTCAGTTTTTAGCTTATATTATTGACATATATTAAAGTTTTGATAATTGTACATCTTATGCAGATGACACAGTCAGTTTGATTTACTCTGACAGTGCCTGGTAAGATACTGCCTTAAGGGTTTAATAATAATGTAGTTTCTATTAGCTAATAGCATAACTACTATAACTTTATCGGTTCATCGGTTAAGACTATTTTTTAATAAACGAATAAACTATGTTCTAAATATTTGGGTGTTTTCATTGACTAATTATAATATTTAATAAACTGGAAAATATTTTCTAACTTTGTCTTATAAATAATATAATATAGTTATTTTAAGGGTAGAAAACGGTCTATCTCGATTTCCGGCCAAACTACAAGTCATGTGAAAAAAAGTTAAACGGCAAAGTTGTAGGTAATAAAAAGATCTACAACTTTTGTGTTTACACTTTTTCACATAACCTCACAATTTAACTGAAAAATTCAAAAAATAATTTTTGTTTTTTTATTATGTTTTGCAAAAAAATCACTAAATTTGATGAAATCTTACCTTTTTATGTCCCAAACACACTTATTTTTTGTATTTAAAATATATATTTTTTCACCTTATTTAGACTTAATTTTCAATCGAAAGTTCTCACGCAGAATATTTGCTTTTTAAAAAAGGTCGGTAGAATTTTTGTTCTTTGAAATCCCTACTTTCTGATTGTGTAAAAAATATATACATTACTATGGTAAATGTTCTCAGAAAAGGCAAGAAAGTAAGTCGAGTTCGAAAATTAAGTAGTAAGGCCCAGACCGTTGTAGCCCCTTCCCCACTTCTCTATGAAATACCTTTGGATAGGCTGAAATTTTACATAGTTCACGCAGTTATATAAGTATAATATTAAATAATTTAAGTAATTTTTAAAACAAATAATACCTTGCGCTCTATCCTCACACATACCAAACCGTTTAACGCAACCCAGAGTTCTAAAAATTGTGTGTACAGTGTTTTGTGTGACTGTGGCCATTCTTATACCGGTGAAACTTCAAGACGTTTAGAAGTAAGGAATAAAGAACATCAATATAACATTTCCAGAAGACATGTGGACAAATCAAATTTGGCCAATCATGTATTAACGAGCACCGGCAGCCATAGGATAGACTGGGATAAAACAAAGATTTTGTTGAAAGAAGAAAATTTAAAAAAGAGAAAACTTAAAGAAGCCAGCTGTATGATGCTAAACAACACTGAAATCGGAGCACCTTCAGCCGACCTTCATTTGGACTGGAGGAATTTATTGCTAACAGAACAAAAAAACGGTAACCTCAGAGTCAAGTGATCGCCAAACGACAAATTGTCAGTGTCAAATTTTTTGACAAACAACAAATTCAAAATCAAAGCGAAAATTTTTTAGAAAAAAAAACCTCGAAAACAACACTAAACGATTGACAACGACTCCAGACTCGGAGTTGAAACGTCTCCATACACAGATAAGTATTACACAATATACAATACATTACTAATATACAGGAATACTGGTTGATCATTTTATAGACATCTCTTTCTCTCAGAAAAACTGTGAGGAAGAATCTCTGTACAGACAGCCAGTAATCCGGGCAATTTTACGAAATTGCCTTACTACACTTTGTTCTACATATACAATTTTTAAATACTTATCTGTTACTGGAAAAAATTTGGAGGAGAGAAAACCCAATGAACAGACAAAATTAAATAATTTATATTTAAAAAAGAACTGACTTCAGCTGACTTAAAATAAAAACCGTTTAGAAACCGTCACATTATCAGACATGTCTTCTTTTTTATCTGATTTGAGGTACAATTCAATTGAAAATTTTAGCGTATTCTTATCTCTCTCTCTCTCTTTTTCGCCCTCTCCCTTTCTCCCTCTATAATTTGTATTCTTTGTCTATATTTTCCAAACATATTTTAACATTTTTGGTTGGATCACTTTCTATAAGTGCAACTGTAATTCACTCTATATTGCATCCACACTGTATATGCTTCTGTATATTGATCACTCATATATAACTTATTGGTCTATCATATTCTGAATCACCCTATACAACTATAGTTCAACTCAATACAATACACCAGGGTCCTGATAAATTTTAAAACCAGCCTGTATAAGTATAAATTATTCCTGATTACCAAGGATTTTCCTTCGCCCTATATATCTAGTATTTCATTTATGCAACTGCTCATATAATTTTACACTACCATTTATTTCAACCACCCTGTATATCCAACTGCTTCTAAATTTTTTTGAACCCATATCTATAATTATAATCCATCCTACGTTCTATAATTCAAATATCCTAACCGCTTATATATATAACAAATTTTGGATACCCTTACTTCAAACACTTTTTATAAGCAACTACTTATGTTACAACCTATATCACTTTTTTTAACTCCCCCTTATATTTCAACTGCTTCTGAGAATTCTTGACGCCTATAACTGTAATTATTCTCCGTCCTATAATGCAAATCTCTACTCTGTATAACTCTAGGTAACAATATAATATTTTTAGAACCACCCTGTATAACTAATTCAATTCCAACTTTGTATCAACCATCCTATATATACAACTGCTTATGTACCACCTAATATCACATGCACGCACGCACACACCTACAACCGTATACCATATAGAATAGTTCGCCGACATATCTAATAAATTTTCGTTTCCTTAAACTAACGGAATATTTTCTGCCATTTCACGCGACTATAAGCTCCCTAACTTAAGTCCGCCTCTAAAAGAAACTGACTTTCAAATGCATCGAAATGAAAACGATTACAAACACCCTGTAGGGTATACTTTCGCCGACATAACAAATTTTCGTTTAGATAAACTAACAGAATATTTTTGCCATTTTAAGCAACTGTAAGCCCCCTAACTTAACTTCGTCTCTAAAACAGCTTACTTCAAACGCAATAAAATGAAAACCACTGCAAACACCCTGTACGATATACTTTCATGGTATATCTTGACATTTAAACGATATTTATGATCAAAATTTCACATTTACCATGATGTTTACAGTATGTTTGCATATATTTTTCCGATTTTCAGAACAATGGTAAGTATTACGTTATAGAAAAATACACGGAATCATGCTGGAACATATCTTTGTAGAATACAATTTATAATATTCAAATTTCTTTAGACGTTTTAGAGAAAACAGTGAAGATTCATTTGAATTTGCTGAAATCTACTCCCTTAATTACTTTTTTCTGATTTTCTGGAAAATCGTAAATCTCATGTTATTGACAATTATATGGGACCTTTCTTTAATGTTCCTTAATATAATACAGTTTAAATCATCAAAATTGCCCAATCCGTTTTTGAATAATCGCTCGTCATACATGCAGACGAATTGATAACCTCCTCCTTTTTAAATCTTTTACTAGTTTTAGGAATTAGTTTTAAGAATATTAATTAGCAATTATCTTCAGTCCCACTCACAAGCAACTGGATTACCTCTGTAGGTATGGCTAAATTTAAGTAATTAACTACAGTATAACTTTAATTAGTGTTTTACTGGATTTCAAATAAAAATTAAAACAAAAACTGAATCTATACTTATGTCAACTTGTATCTTATATATTGTGAATTGTCACAAATGCTGAGTAAAAAATAAGTAAACGCACAAAATAAGAAAATGTAATATTGGACAAAACCATCAACATCACAACCATTGAAAATACATCATTGGGACCAAACCCAGCGACCAGAAAAAGAAATGAAACTAACTGTAGAAGACAGACAATGTACAATACTGAAATTGAAATCATAGAAGAAGCTGAAATCTTGCAGAAAGTAGCCCCAAGATGAATGTGTCTTGTTTTGAAAAATTGTTGAACATAAAATCTAGTTTAAATTTTTTGACCAGCTGATGTAACACAATATATTTTTAAAATGGTAAAACACTGTAATAGATATTTGTTCAGTTATCTTTCAAAATGTAATAAAGGATGTTATATCATCTCATGCTATTTTTGTCGAATGATTTGTTAATCTTATTTTTCCATCAAGTGCAAACAGATAAGGGAAGATATCGTAAGAGTGTCAACGTTAGACATGTAGTCGACTATTTAGATAAATAAGACAAAATCTTTTTCATAATTAAATATATGGAATATGTGAAATTTGCGATTACCTTGAAATACCAAAATGAGATGATTAGACTAACATGTAGAAGAAGAAGACTTCCAGGTATTTACTCAGTTCACTTATGGGCGTTATTAATACAAAAAGAAAATGTAGTGTAACAATAATTAGGTGGCTGATGGTGGTTCATGTTTCGTACATAGAAAACTAAGTTGTATGTATATTTCGGGTCAGAACGAAGTATATTTTTTTCAGTTCACTACCATACCAATCTATATTCTCATATGTAAGTGTGGGCCTCCAATATCAAACCTTTGCTTCAAAAATCTAAACATTTCATTGTCTTAAACTGTGTCATTGTCGGTGATATTATAAATTGATTACTACAATATAATATTATATCGCGAAATGAATTTCGACATACAGGAGTTTCAGGAAAATCTAGTCCACAGAGACTCCCAATCGGAAGTTTCCCTGTGATTCCTAGGAATTTACGATACTAATTTTTCGAGATCGTTCAGACCATTGCGTTCAAAATTATTTCACAATAAAATATTAAATTCAGTTACATGTTCTATATACATAAATAATTATTCGAGAATTCAAACAATTGAGGGGAGCGCAACTGATGAAGGTTCTCGACTAGAAAAAATATATTTTCTTGCGTTCAATGGATTGAAAAATCTCGAAAAGTTAGTATACTACAAAATAACTTTGAAATTTAAATGTTTGACATTTTTACTAAGACACCACTATGGAATTCTTTTTAGATAAACAGTGTAGCACAAAAAATGACAATCAAGCTGCTTTCATGTTGAAGGAACTTTACATTGTTGTGGCCTATGACGTTAATGGCACAACTGAAACAACAGAATTCTTTAATTGCATTTTTCTTCTTCATCTTATGTACAGCTTATTCTTCTCAAGTGTGTTGCTATGTCCCAACAAAAACATATAAAGAAAGTAGAAGTAAGGTGAGTCGAAAAGTTCAATAAATTAATAATTAAAATAAAGTTAATATAACTATTGTGAACACCATATAATATTTAGCACACAAAACGCAAAGTTGGACCAAATAACCAAAGGTAGTCTTCTAAACGTTGTTTGTGGCATATTCTTGATTACTTTTATGTTTTTTTTGGGGAATAACACCACAATAGAAATAAAACTACGTATATTGCAGGAATACCAAACTTTTCAAAGTCTATTCTGATTTCGTTGTCTATTGTGGTGTTATTCCCCAAAAAAAACATAAAAGTAACCAAAGGTAGGTTACGCCAGGTTAGGTTGTGTAAAAACACATAACACATCAAAGTTCCAAGGCCGTAGTTAGCGAGGGGGGGAAGGGCCCTGGAGGTTCAAGATTCATTTTTAACACATTTATCATCTTTTCCATAAGATGAAATCTTACGTTTATAAAATTTTATATATGCTAGAAATACATGAAAAATAATATAAATTTTCCAGTTCTAATCAGCCCTACGTCAAACAAAAAATTATCCAACCCACTCACGGCATTGCAAAATACAAGAGGCACACCACCAAAAATATGGTATGATGTCATAAAAAAAGGTATCTGTGAAGGTGTCAAAATTTAAAAAAATGTAAAAATCAAAGAGAATTTTTTTTGCTATTCTTCCATTATATCCTCAAAAGAATGAAGAAGTACTAACATCCACAAATGGGCCAAAAAAAACACCGACAATTGCATTTACATAGAATGAAATACATATTTTGTTACATTTACATCGACATTGAAATCATTGAATATAAATTAACAGACCTTCGGTACCGGCTCCTCCACCAGGCTACACAAATCGAAAATTAGCCGTTCATATAGTTTGGAGATCATTACTTGTTGACGTAAAGACGATAACAAACACAATATTTCTGTAATTTTCCGTTACCTGTATCTCGTGATAGAATATCGCTATAATAAGTGGTCAATAGGAAAATTCATGAACTGTCACCCAGAATTTTCACAAGCATCCTCATTTTCTAAAAGATCATTAAGACTTGATGGCTAATTTAAAGTATTGTTACAAGTAACACAAAATAATTTCTCACTAATATTTGTTGTTTCTTGTTTCACTGCGTGCTTTTGATTCAATTTTGACATGGTTTAGGTCCACTTACGCATTGATAAATCATTAGAAGAAAATTTGTTTACATTATTAAATTAGATTACATATTATGTGAAATTTAAATATATATCACAATTAAAAAAAATGGTTAAAATTGGAAGAAATGATAAATATTAAAATAGTAGTAAAGTAGAATGTAGAATCGTGATAGTTTCAGTAGTAGGAAAACATTTTATTTGATTCCTCAAGATATTTTATTAGAACAATATTGTTAATTATCGAAAACTTCGATTAATTTTCATAAATATAATTACAAATTGTATTAGAGAATTAACTTTATTTATCCCTCACACCATTTTACCAAATCTTACCAAAAAGTAAAAAAACATCGATGGAAATTTATGGACGCTCCCAAAAGGTACATTTTCAACAAGATGGATCTCCTTATAACGATGTAGAGTCTAGTTCTCAAGATTTGAATTCATTTTATTTTTTCTCTGGGGTTGTAGTTTAGATTTCTTAGCCCCAAAATTTGCAAAAACCTTATTACAAAATTTTTTAAAAATTACCTGATGTTCAAATAAATGTTTTATACCACCTTTTGACCAATAACGGCCAACAGCTTGAAAACTTGTTAAATCAGTAATTAAGTTCAAATTAAACTTTGTTTATTGAAAGTTTTTAAATTATTATGTTCACGTTTTAATATGACAATTTTGGGACGACAAGAATAAGTTTTATAGAATCAATAATTGCTCGTCTACAAATCGAAATCTAATTAGATTTTGAAAAATTTAAGACCATTCCAACAATTAATCCATTGTTTGCCAAAAAAAGTTGTCCTTCTATTCAGGTTTTAAAATATTTAGCGATTTGTTTAACACAAATTTTAATAAATCCTAAGCTTGTTTTCTTGGGAATAACACCACAATTGAAAAGGCACAATTCATTTACATCTTAGAATTGTAAACTGTGGTGTTATTTCCCAAAAAGTTCTTAGATATTGGAAAATATGCCGCAAATATAATTCAGAAAACAAATACAGCTTTTAATTTCGATTGTGATGTTATTCCCAAGAAAACATATAAATAATCAATAATATGCCACAAATAACATTTAGACGACTGAACAAAATCAACATACAAACCCAATGTTATATTTCTTTATTGTACAATTGCATCAAAGATGTCTAGCAAATTGAAATTCTTACTTATGAACCATTTGCATTGCAGGCCTTAGCAACTGGCAAAAATTAATCCGTAGTGCAACCAACATGAATAGGGGAATCGGAGATTTAGTTGGCATAGAAACAGGGCAAACCCTCATAACACCGATACTTTTTTAGAAAGGTAGAAAATGCTTTGTGCTGTCAATTCATTTCACGCTTGGGATCACATTACGCTGGAGAGGGTTTTTAGTATAATATTTAATTTAATCATACGATTAAACTGCTTTTAATCTAGGAATATTATAAAATTAGTTATGAAGACGCGAGATGTAAGACCGACATCTAGGATTTTCGAGAGAATCAGTACACAGAGGTTCCGAATCTGGAGCCGTTCCGTGTAATTGCTGTTCTCTCTCAACTCCTAGGACAGAATGTCACGATAAAATTTTTTCAGGTTACTTCACCTGTCAGAGATATTGAATACTCTCTTCGAGGTGTCATTCCTTTGTACGCAAGACAATATATATTATATATCAATATAATACATATTGTTTCTGGTTAGGGAACCTTCATCAGTTGCGCTTCCCACAATTGAATGTCCTCTCGAACACTTCTTTATGCATTTGATGCATTTCGTTAAATATGAAGACGCGAGATGTAAGACCGACATCTAGGATTGCGTACAAAGGAATGACACCTCGAAGAGAGTATTCAATATCTCTGACAGGTGAAGTAACCTGAAAAAATTTTATCGTGACATTCTGTCCTAGGAGTTGAGAGAGAACAGCAATTACACGGAACGGCTCCAGATTCGGAACCTCTGTGTACTGATTCTCTCGAAAATCCTAGATGTCGGTCTTACATCTCGCGTCTTCATATTTAACGAAATGCATCAAATGCATAAAGAAGTGTTCGAGAGGACATTCAATTGTGGGAAGCGCAACTGATGAAGGTTCCCTAACCAGAAACAATATGTATTATATTGATATATAATATATATTGTCTTGCGTACAAAGGAATGACACCTCGAAGAGAGTATAAAATTAGTTGTTAAGTTTATCTCTGAATTTAATTTTTGGCGTGGTTTTGTGAGTATTGTTTTATTATTTGGTATATTGGAAAGTATCTGAAAAAATAAAGGAATACAAACAGTAAAGTATATCAAACAAACAAATTAGTTATTGAACAAAAAGTATACTTGGCGAAAAAAATTTGGAAACAAAATATTTATGTCTTCATTGCTTTCATTGGTATAGAATAAACAATGATTTAACAATTATGTATAATTTTAAAAAAGTGAATATACTAAATATATTTTTTAATTTTAACAACTCACAACAAATTTGGTTTGGCCATTATTTCAAAAATTATCTATACTTGTAATAAAATTTGCTAAAGATAATGTCAGATAGAGAGAAACATGTACATTCCAATCTTTTGTAGCTCGGCTTTAAGGAACCCAAAGCTATTTAATGAATTGGTTGTTTTATCTTAGGTAAACTAGATGGGAAATATTTCATTTATAAGACTACTTTTAATCTAGAAATATTATAAAATTGGTCGTTAAGTTTATCTCTGAATTTAATTTTTGACGTGGTTTGTGTGAGTATTGTTTTATTATTTTGTTTATTTGAAAGTATCTGACAAAACACAGGAATACAAACACTAAAGTATATCAAACAAATTAGTTATTGAACAAAAAGGATAATTGGAGAAAAAAAAATTGAAACAAAATATTTACATCTTCATTGCTTTCATTAGTAATTTTAACAATTCACAACAAATTGAGGTTGGCCATTATTTCAAAAATTATCTATAATTATAACAAAATTTGCTCAAGATAATTTTAGACAGAGAAAAACATATATTTTTCAGTATTTTGTACCTCTGCTTTAAGGAACCAAAGGGTATTTCATGAATTGGTTGTTTTATCTTAGGTAAACTAGTAGAGAAATATTTCATTTTTAAGTATCATCGGAGTTAAGATATGCTTTCTACAAGGGGTAGGGGTTGATTAGACATTGTGTTATATTGTCGACAATTTCAGAGAACAGAAAACTAGTGGTGGTGTAAACGATGTCTGTAATATTTGAAGAGTTTCAGATTTTAGAGATACATTATTAATCAATTCAATGAGAAAAGTCTTTTGGTGAAATAGCAAAAATGGTAGATTTTAAAATATTACCAAAACTAGCATTAGCTAATTCTGTATTTATAACTTCCTACTACTTTTATAACTAAATAGAATCTGTTTATACATACCTTTAGCTGTCTATAAGATTTTAATGTAGTGTAATGAAAAATTTAAATTTGTTGTCGCAAGAGAAATTAAACGAGCCCCTATGACAAACTTTCTGCTTCATCATCAGACCAACTTAAAGAAATCATATTATGGCATTGTCATTCTAGTTACATACTTATGCCCTGTTTCAGCTTTCAACATCGGGAGGCTAATTAGAAGCTTGAGCATATAATTATTTTCTAGGATATTCTATACATTTGCTTCTTTGCGTATTATTTGTGCTTTACAAAGCAGAAAGTGTATCAGATATACTTCAACAATTATTTGTTTAATTCACTAAAGATGCCTAGAATATATTTTTGTAGGCGTTATAAGGCAAATATCGTTATTAGCGAATATATTTTACAGAGTTGTGAGAAAAGTGTAAGTATCTAATTGTCTTCTAAACGTTGTTTGTGGCATATTCTTGATTACTTTTATGTTTTTTTTTTAGACAATAACACCACAATCGAAATAAAACGACCAATATTGAAGGAAAACCAAACGTTTCAAAGTCTATTCTGACTTCGTTGTCAATGGCTTTATCTTTAATATAAATATAAAGCCAAAGAAGTCAGAATAGACTTTGAAACGTTTGGTTTTCCTACAATATACCTCGTTTTATTTCGATTGAGGTGTTATTGCCCAAAAAAATATATAAAAGAAAAAGTGTAGGTAGTTTATCATAATCCAATTTTTTAGCACGTGTTGTCATCTAATTTAAAAGCTAGATGTTTAAAAATGTTAGTTAAGACTAAACCTATGAAGAAATTCAATTTCGCACAACATATACATTTTTCTGAGACTTACTTTATTTTTTCGCTACTTGCCAGTTAGGTGCCTACAGCCTATTTAAATTCAAACTCTAATCTTTTTAGAACAAGCCCAAACAATTCAAATTCTATTTTATCCAGCATATATTATGTACAAAATTTGAACAAATGAAAAACATTAACAAAGCACATCGTGTTTTATAACTTGGTAGTAAAATGAATGACTATAAAATAAAAATGTATTTAGTTTTAATTTGCTCATTTTGAGACACTTTTCAAGCCCTAAAACTCATTTTAAACAAATAATACCTTAAAATTTTAATATTCTTGTGAATATGACAAAATTATATTAGGTGATTATTAAATATTAGAACACATAGGTTTAATAATTTTCCTATAAACATTTTGGAATATTCTGATGAATTATAAATGATAATTTCTATAATACGAATAATATCGTTGTATTAAAACACTAATTTAGTTTGACCTGCTCTAATCTTATCCTAGCTTGAGTTAAAGTTCCAAATGCTATACGCTCCTTCAAAATCACATCCATTACTTCAAATATATCCAATGATTAAATGTTTAAAGAAAAATATTAAAGAATGGAGCTATATTTACCAATATCTTGTACCAAATTATTAGTTTATTATTACCATATATGATTACAGTAAATAGTTTAGAACATATTATTATCTGTATTCATGATATTGGTGAAATATGACTATTTGCTACTAGTATTTATTTTTTATTAGATACCTTTGCCATACGATAAAATGGTCTGTGTTTAGAATTTCCTAGAAAATTATTGAAAATTATTATTATTGACTAAAAATATTCAATAAATATAAAGATACAGAGAGTATACATTTTATTACAAATAAAATCTTTTCATAAACTTCACAGTTCTATATCCAGATTTAACATGAAAATAGGCAATTTAAAAGTATGAACCTTTAGTTACTATGCCATTAAAAGTTAGTAGGATATCGTTTTTCATTACATCGGAAACCATGATCCACTTTTTAAGTTTATCTCAAGGAAAAGTTAGAGTAAAGGAGCAAGCATTTTGCTAAAGCTCACTTAACTTCATTCCCAATTATAAATGAGGGTTATTAGAGTCGTTATCAACAAGAAATTTATTTGGAAAGTTTTGTTTAAATCCGGCCTTTTTTATGTAGATTGGCTTAAATAATTAAAAAAGTTACTAGAGTACATTAAAAAGCTTATATGTCAATTTTTCATTAAAACACAAAACTTTAGTAATTACTCATTTTAATACGACCCGTGGAAAGTTTGGACTAAAGGTAAACCACTTTTAGTAAGTTGATTAATTTTAACTTTAAAGTCTTTTGAGTGAAAAACGGGAAAATTGTGTTTTGGCACTTATTATGGCAGATTTATTCATATTTTAACGTAAAACATTTAATATTAAACAATTTCTAATATAGCTTTTGAATTTCTTGGTTTAATTACAGGTTTGCATACTTTTTAGGGCTTAATATATATATTTTTTAATTTTAGCAAACAAAAAGTTTTCTAGTAAAGCTCCTTAAGCTTTCACTCTGTACTAATACTTTTTTGTATAGATTTCAGTCTGAGTATTATAAGTAGATGTTTGTAATTGATTACATTTTGTAAGAATATTTTCCAGTATTTGCAAATTATTTTTTAATTTTTTATAAGCTTAAATTTGGGTAGAAGCTTTTTGAAGAGCTTTATGTTAAAACTGTTTTTTAGTTTTTTAATTCTTTTCTAGTTTACGATAACTTGATGTGTTAAAACCAAAGGTGGGTAAGGTAAAACAATTAAAATATTTTTTATAAAAAATCGATATATTTTATTGATCACTGTAGTAAATACAAAAAGCATGAGATGTGTACAGACAGATGACTGTACGAGAATTATCACACATAAGTAGCCAGTACTATAAACTACTAACTAAATCAAATTTATAAAAACTTAATATATCCATATCTTACATTTCTAAAAAATGTTATAGCCTCTTAAATAATAAAAACATACATCTTTAAAATTTGTACGTCCATGCACATCATATTATTTTTAATTTTTTTTTTACTCTCTTTTTCTCACATAAAAAACCAATATAGACTATATTATATCACAAGAACAAAAATCAAAATCACCGTGGTACATCGAAAAAAGTAGTGAGTATCACTCCTTTTTTGGTGAACCTGGTGCGACGTTTCGAATCTAATCGATAAAATACTTGAAAAATCTTAGAGTCCTGGTCTCACATCATAAAAAATTCGGATTCGTTACGAGAAATCAATCACGCTTTTCGCCATTCGGTTACTCACTTCGAAGAAAAATCACAAACTCAAAAATTAAATTTTGAAAAAAAAATGATTCGAAACAAATTAGATGTATGATATGAAACAGTTCTCTCAAATACAGGTACTTAATATATCAAATTTGTATTATTATAATACAATAATATATATCACTATGAAAAATCACGGACTCAAATCTTGAATCCCTCAAAAAGGACCTTGTTTGGACCATTCGTTCGAAATTTTCAACCCACCCCGTATACAGTCAGGGTGAAGTTAAATCAATACTGTTAAAAAATAACTGCAATAATATTGTTTGAAAACTAAACCTACGATCACGCTGCGCTTTTCGATCTTGCATCTTAACTTCTTTTTACATAATATATAAAAATATAAAAATTAGTACATCGTTATCATCGATTATTAGGTGAAGATTACTTTCAGTCTCTTTTTTTTTCTTTTCGAAAAAGGTTTACTCACTGACCGACCGGTATAACTTCTTCTTCGTTAACTCGTACTCGGTGCTGATTATGACGGTCCCACCCCTCGTGATTTTTCTGTAACAAAGGAAAAGGAAAATTAGTAAAATTGCACTGTATTCGAAGAAAATGATGAAAATGTGGACCGTTTTTAAAGAAATTCTGTTCAAATTCGTCATAAGTTACATAAAATGTTCAAAAGCTCACCAAAAAGCTCTATTTGAAGTAAAAATACTATTAAAATCATTAAAAAATCAAAGGAGAAGCGTTATTTTGTTACTAGGTCAAACTTTAATTCATTTTTTTTAAAAGATCATGTTAGCTTTAACTAGTTTTTAAGTAAAACATTTGAATTATCATAAAGCTCGCTGAGTTTTATCAAAGCTCGCTGAGCTTTATCAATTATTTCTATTGTAGTGAGGCAAAAAGACATTTTCAAGTTAGCAATGTTGAGAAAAAGTGTGTACTTACTTTAAGAATTGAGGTAGGAAGCCCCAGCCGGCGTTGGCCTGCTTGAAAGTGAGATAAACTTCGAAAGTTGACGGTGTTGTTGGATCCATCTTAAAATTGCTCAGCCGTCGGCAATCTTCTTCACCTTCGAACAACAAATAGAGGTTCATCCCCCGGATTCCGCAAAGCTCCTTTTCGGATATCTTCAAAATATCCTCGGAAACTTTTTGCAAAAGACCGCAAGGCAGTAGGACTTCGCCGCAAGACAGATGAGTCCTCTTGGCAGCCCTGATTTCTTCCTCGAGTCTTTTCGATAGAAATTCTACTTGAACTGTGTACTTGGGATCCTGTAGAATCGGCCGTGGGTCGAAATAATACTCTGAAAAAAGTTTTTGATGTTAGAACATTGAGAGCTTAATGAAACTAGGTCAAACTTTTTTCAAGTTGTTTTTTTTTTTTCGAGAAATTTCTGGATACTTACTATTTTGTTTTCGATAATCCACGTGAAGGGATGGCTGAATGGGAAGCACCTCCATTTTGTTTAAAATATCTTAAAAATCAACACTTAAAATTATATATCACAAATTTGAACTCTAGACAGCGTGGAAGCGAACCCCGGTTGTTCTCTCTCTCTCTCTCTCTTGCTTGTGGCAAGTAGCTACCGATTGAGCTTCTTGCTGTTCGTCGCTTTCACTAACTCAACTGTGTCAGAGTTTCACCGCAGAAACGCTTATATAGCCTCCTACCTTTGTTCCGATTCCACACGAAGCGATAGCTTTCGTGCGTATTCGGGTCGTCACATACACACAGGCCTAGCATAATGTTTCTTTGTTCTAACTACATGATTTTTTTTGCATTGAAAATGAAGCCCCGGCTTTTTGTTTGTTGGAAAATAATAAGGCGTTTTGATCAATTTGATTATTTGCCGTTCGAGTTTGGAACAAAATCGAATCGTCAAAGAAAATCTAGTGTGCTTGTCCGTGAAATAAATGAATATCGTTGTTGGTTCGTGTCAATAAACAGATGATGTAATGCAATCAAGTTAAATAAAGCACGTTCGAGCGGTGTTTCGAGCCGGGTACGAAGCCGGTTTTAGGTTATCGTGTTTAGATTTTAATAATTGCTGATGAAAAAAGGAGGATGATGCAATTTTACTGTACAATTAACAAATTTGAAGGTATTTGGGCTTGTGTCCTATGACCCAACTTGATAGTATTGATTTTTCAAGGTTCGAGCTCTGTAACAAAGAAAGTAGACACAATAAAAGCTTTTATGGGAATATTAGTTTACCTATTTTATGACGATGATTGTATTTGGTTATCATATTTACTTGAATTAAATCATGAATTTCTTTATGGAAAATTTTCATTTGACTTGTGATTTTATCAGTTTTATTCTCCGACGTTCAAGCAAACTCGTTACTTAAAAGTATATTTCTTAAAAAAATTACTAAATAACTTGGATTTTTAAAAAGCTCTCTGTCAAAAGTCAGAACTTGATTTATTATGAACAAAAAATTATAAACTCAATCAAAAATTGAACAAATGCTCATCAGGAAGTTCTAGAAGATATGAGAAATAGGTACTAGATAAGAAACGCTTTGATAATTTTGTCTCATATTTTGCAAGAAATTAAAATTATGCTAACAGGTTTTCGTAAATTGACACAAAGCTCCATCAGAAAACTATTATGTATAATACGGAACTTCTAAAAATGTATGAAATTTGAAAACACCCAATACCAGGTTCCAGCCTTGTGTTTTCTAACGCTTGAGCTTTATATGGCATAATAATTTGTGCGCTGAAAATTTTGTTTATAGAAAAATTATTTATAGGAAGTATTCAAAAGCTCTGAAAGATGTTAATTTTGAAATTGAACTCTCACAGTATCTGTCAAAATATTAGTGAATTTAGAAACAAAACTTCTTTTGCCACAAAGCACTAAAAAGAATCATATTGAATTTTATCAAAGCTCATTAGAAAGTTTTCAAGGTTCTAGGCAACTTTTCTAAAATAAAGCTTCAAAAAAGGAAGTAACTTTCAAATACTTAAAACACGAGCCTGGTAGGAAAAACTTTAGTTTATCATATTTAGTAATTGCTTACAAAAAACATATTTGAAGGCATGACCACTTGATAGTATTGATTTTTCAGGGTTCCAGCTCTCCAACAAAGAAAAGAGACACAATAAAAACTTTTATGAAAATATTAGTTTACATATTTTATGACGATGATTGTATCTGATTATCATATTTACCTCAATAAAATTATGGCTCTCTATATGGAAAATTTTCAATTGACGTATGATTTAATCAGTTTTATACCCGGCTATTCAAGTCAACTTTGTATTGTCTAAATGTATATTTCTTAACAATATATTTCACTCAATAACTTATATACTGCTCCTGCTAGAAGTTGGTTTTCAATTACCACGTTTATTAACGCTTGAGCTGTTTAACAAAAATTCGAGATATACATATAGCCTTTAATATCGCGTTATTATGTGTACACCGAAAATTTAGTTATACATAAATTATTGAAGAAAGCATTCTAGTAATTCTGAAAGGTAGAAATTTAGAATTTCAAAGCTTACAATATCTGCAACAAATACTAGTGAATTTAAAAATAAAACTTAATGTATCTCAAAGCATTGAGACAAATCGTAGTGAACTTTATCAAAAATTCAACTATAGCTCATTAGAATTAGAAAGTTTTAAAGCTTCTAAGCAAGGTTTCTTCACAAGGGGAAGTAAGTTTTAAATACCCAAAACACAAGCCCTGTACAAAATTATTTTTAGTTTACCTATGTTATGCCGATTATCATTTCTGTTTGTTATTTAACCTCATATAAATTGGTAATCGTTTTCAACTATGTATTTCACTAACTTTGAATATAGAAAAATTATAATTAATATATATTTTTTATATATAAAAGTTATTTAAGAAGCTTTCAACGGTATCAATATATGCTGATTAGACAATAGTACTTATTTCAATTGTAACAGAAATTTCCAAAAAGAAAATTATGATAAACTCATGAAAAAAACTGATTAAACTAAATCTGAACAGAAAATTTTAAAACTTCCCTATGAAAAGCATTGAAAAAATAAGTAAATTTAAAATAATCAAAACTCAAGCGAGATAATAAATTTGTTTTAGTGTATAGTGTTTAGATTTTAGTAGTTGCTATAAAAAACAGATGATGAGATAATACTGTACAATTAAATTATTTGAAGACAGTTTGGCTATATAGCTTAAAATGAGAGCATTAATTTTTGAAGGTTCAAATTGTACTGGAAAACTGTATAAACTTAAATTTGTCTCCAAATTTGTAAACATGAGGTTTTTGTATCCTCATACTATACTTTTGTTTTCAACACTCAACGATCCTTCAATAGCTAAGCCATAGAGACTACCAAACTCAGTTATGATTTACACCTGGAAGTAATTTTATTATATAAGGATCAATATATAATATATGTAAGTTAAATATTAATCAAAAAATAAAATTTAAAGTTTCACTATATCAACGAGTACACTACTAATTTTAAAACGAAGCTTAATTTTATTACTAAGCTCACAAAACAAAAAATTAAAACGAGACTCAAGAGAAAGTAGAATGAAAACTGGTCAGTGAGTTTTGGACCTGAATCTTATAAACAAAGAAAGGGATTGTTTAGTTTAGTAATTTTTTTTTTACTTTAAACTGAAAGGCTGTAGAAAACAATTTTACTCTACAACTAATTTATTTGAAGTTAATTAGGTTGATGTCCTATCGCCTGACTTTATAGTATTGATTTTTACATGTTCAGACTTCGTAACAAAGAAAGGACACATAATGAAAGCTTTTATATTTTATGAGGATGAATAAGGAACATATCAAAGTTATCACATTCACATTATTTAAATAGTTGTATTCTTCATTCGAAAATCGAAGTATTATAAGCATATTTCCACTTTATTGTAATTCTGATTTAAACAGATGTTGTTAATTTTGAAGACTTAAATTTGTGTATATAAAAAATTATTAGTAAACTTTTTAATTGAAACTTGTCAAAAGCTTATTAGATGCCAAACTCAGAAACTGTCTCACTAGATCTCAAAAAAAGTATACCGAAACTAAAAGTACCTATAACAAAAGTTCCTCAAAAAGTTTTAAAGCTTCTTGTAGATAACAAAGACCTGATTGTTTAATTTCGGTTCAATTTGATTGCTTTAATATTATATCGAGTCTTCATTATTAAGATAAAGCCAAACTTTACAACTGAATTCATATAGACCATGAAAAAAATTGAACTTTAAAATCGGTTAACAGCAATAGAAGAATGTGAAATCACAAGTTTTATCTCACTTTTCATTATTTATGATATTGGTTATACATCTATAAATTTAAATCCGGCTAGAGATTTATTATTTCTAAAACTAAATATGAATATTCTTCAGTTCAAAAACCATCCTTTTTATTTAACAAATATTAACATATTACCACAGAGTATCCATATATTTAAACTAAATTATATGCTATGATAAATATCCGAGCTTATTGCATCATACCTTGAAGAAGCCATAAAGCAGTTCCACTAGAGTTTCGCTGGTATAAGCTCAACGCTATAGAGGATTTCGTCATCGGAATACACCAACAAAGCGATGGCCTCTGCCATAAATAATAATATTTAGTTATACGGTTTAACTTCGATGTTTGTTCTGTATATAAAAGTAATTCTAAATTAAAAATGACTTATATAAAATCTATTTATTTAATCAACATAATATAACTATGAAATGATGTCGAAAATAATCATACAACATAAAATCTACAAGTTTGTTGGTTAGAAATCGGTATTGATTTTGCGGGTTTCAACTAGTACGGTTCAGGTCTATTTCGAACATCATCCTTCTCTTATACCTACTAACTACTGAGATTTTAATACTTGATTACTGAACACAACGCAATATTTACTTAGAATTTTGCTTACTCGGTGTAATTAAAAATTAAAGTTGACTTTGTATAATAAACAGTGTGTTTCATACAGCATTACTACATTTTTGCGGGAAACTATTTGAAAACTTCTGAGTAGAGTTCAAGTATAATAGACCAGGATTTATCGGAACTAAATTCAAATCTGTTCTTATTTTTAAAATTGTGGCCATATAAAAGTGATTCCGTTTTGAATATAACTCTTGGCTAGTTTTGAATGAAATTAACATTTTTTATAATCTTCTTGATACTTATACAGCAATCGTAGCCCCGGAACTTCAAAGGGAAATGAATTACTGATTCGTGATTTAATTAAGATCAAATATCATAACTACTATTTATTGCAAATTTATAACAGCGTTTCAGTGGTGGGTACAAGGTACAATTTGATAATTTGTATAAATTTTCTAGTGGGCTGTTTTTGTTTTTGGTACTGCTTATTTCCTTCAAAAAGTAGTAGACATCTAAGTCAGATGCTTAAACAATCTTGGGTACTTGTACAAGCATAACTAAAAACTGTTGTCAGTTGAAAATCCCAATTACTCAAATTTAATCACTATATTTATAACTGGGAGATCTTCAATAGTTATGATTTTTTTTAGTTATTATGTTTAAGTTAAATTTTGTGGGTATTATGCCTGTCATGCAGCTTTACCTAGCAAGTAAATAAAATCGTGTTTTTGTATCCAACTGGTCACAGCAGCAATAATATCAGCAATTAATGCATTGGTTAGAGCAGGTCGGATTGCTGGCTCTGTCAGTTGTATTTGACCCACGGCTTGTAGTTTGGGGAGCCATACGATTCCATACGAATAACGAATTTGTAGCTAAGAAAGGTGTATGCTAAATAGGTGCCGTGTTTTAGTAGAATATTGGGGACAAAGTGTCACAATAAGGTCGAGTTTTTGCATCAATTCAGACACGTGGATACTACATTCACACCTAGTCAGAAACACATACGTCATCACGATGGTCAGCATCAATTAGTTGCAAGCCTTTTGACGAGGTAGAGTCTGCAGGTGATGCATTCATTAAGGTGTCGAGACTATACACATGGCTGGAAAAGATATGTCGAACCAAAGGATATCTATGTATTAAAAAATGTGCGTTTCTTTGTAATGTATGGTACTATTGAAATCACACTCATAGAAATACAAAAGGCATACTACAACCGGTGCCTGATTAGCCAATAAGCAAAATAAGCAATTGCTTAGGGCATCACATCTTTGGGTGCATTAGAAACAGTACCAAAAGTTTACTTATAGATAGAAGGAGCCGCAGGTGTGGGTTGCTTAGCGCATCAAGTAGTCTTAATCAGACACCGACAACAACGGAAAAAATCAAAATATGGATCTACGAATACGTTTATACTTTCAATAAATTGGTACACCTCATTTAAACCCATTCAATAGATAAAGAATTCTGTGTAGTGATCATATAGAAATATCCATTAACATCCCACATAAAAAAATTTTCCTCCTTATCATAAACCTCTGCTCAAATTAGTTTATTTCTTTAAATAAATTATAAATATATGCAAATATTTGAGTAGTTTGTTCATTATATAAAACAATGGAAATATTTTTAAAATTTTATATCAAAAGCCTGTGTGAGTAAGCTTGGAATTGCCAGTGTTTATTACCGCTATTATAATGCTTTGTTTTCATTCTAGAAAATTTGCTGAATAAAAGTTATCACGCAGTGAAGATCAAATCCTAATGTAATCCGCTTAAGGAATGCTACTAAAATAGGAATTTATTAATAAGCAAACAGTTACATGCTAAAATGAGTAGTTACTTGGAGATATTTATGTACAGAAAAAAATGTTCCTATACTAAAATAATAATAAAACATTTTTTTAAAAAATCTAACCGACTTTCACCTATAACTAAAAGCGTGAAAATAATTATAACATAATACAACTCTAGCAAATAAATAACACATTCAATGTTGTTAGGTACCTACCCAGGAAGTAAAAAATGTAATCATTAAAAGGTTCTTATTCTGTACACATTAATTACCTACAAATCTAGTATATTTTTGAAGTCGGTGCTAGAAAATCAGATATTATTGAAAGGTGGTGCGAAATTGTTTTAGAATCAGTTAGCAACAATGAAAGCCGAGAAAGTAAAAAGCATTAATCTAACTACTACAACAAAGTACACTAGAACGTCGAATTTAATCATATCTATTTTAATCTTTCTATTTGATCTAAGGAACGTTATAGACATTAGAATCTTGCAATTTGATCTAAGGAACATTATAGAGATTATTGAAAGTTGGTGCGAAATTGTGTTCAAATCAGTTAGCTACAAATAAAGCCGAGAGAGTAAAAAGGATTAATCTAACTACTACAACAAAGTACACTAGGACGTCGAATTTGATCCTGACAGTTGTTTAAAATCTTTTAGTTTGATCTAAGGAACGTTATAGACATTATTGAAAGGTGGTGCGAAATTGTATTCAAATTAAGCCGAGACAGAAAAAGTATTAATCCAACTACTACAACAAAGTACACTTGAATGTCAAAAATTTGATCCTGAGAGTTGTGTACAATCTTTCTATTTGATCTAAGGAACGTTATAGAGATTATTGAAAGTTGTGTTCAAATCAGTTAGCGACAAATAAAGCCGAGACAGTAAAAAGCATCAATCAAGGGATTTTCCTTAATAGATTAAACGTTAAAAAACTGTACACATTCATAAGGAGTTTTTGAAAAATCGATCAATATGTTAGGGATATTGGTCGATTTCCATGCACGCATGTGTTCACTCACAAATTTCATCACTTTACCAATAGACTTCTTTTCCCAAATTTGAAGTTTCACCAATCCGGATATATACTCTATTAAACAAGACCATATTCTTTCAAAATGGTTCACCACAGGAGAAGAAATCAGGTAACATACATGCAAAAAAATACGTGTCGAATTGATAACCTCCTCCTTTTTGGAAGTCGGTTAAAAATAATTAACATGTGATCTGGTGACATTTAAAATTACATAAAAAAATTAGTAGGTCCATCAGTGCTTGTGTAAATGTTGGAACAAAGACTCCACATAAATCACAACAACATGGATTGGGTTCTATCACATCTGGAGACTACAGGGGTCATCTGAACACACTTATTTATGTTCAATTACTGACGTAATTATGACCGCCCGTCATAACTAAAGAGGATTAGCAGGTAAAGCAACAAAAACCACTATTGACACAGCACCCGAACAATGATTATATAGTTAATCTAAAAACACAGGCACTTTCTGAATTTCTTCATTCTATTTTCAGATTTTCACCTTTGAAAATGCCAACTTAGACTTTGGCGAAATGTCAGGTTAACTGTTCTTTTCAGAGCACTAATCTAGAAAAATCTGAAGGAAAACAGAAAATGTATGTCATTAACAAGAAGAGTTGATCAGGTAATGTCGAATGTGAGAATGAAGCAAATTTAGTTAAAATTTCGAAATGTGAAATAAGTATTGAAGTGTAGAATTCCATGTGACATATAACAATTTTTGATCAGGTTTGCAATTTTTACGATATGAGTTTTGAGTACTTTATCAGTTTGCACACAAAATAACATAAATAAAATAAATAAATAATTCATATATCCAAAATAAGAGACCATTATTTAGTCTATTTTTAACCGACATTCATAAGGGTTATCAATTCGTCGCGTATTTTTTCGCTTTTTTTGTATGTATCTTACCTGATTTATTCTCTTGTGGTGCACCGTATTGAATGAATATGGTCTTGTTTAATAGATTATATATCCGGATTGGTGAAACTTCAAATTTTGGTTACAAACAACGTTTAGAAGACAATTTAGAAGACAATTCAAAAGAATTCTATTGGTAAAGTGATAAAATTTGTAAATGAACACATGCGTGCATGGAAATCGACCAATATAACTAATATTTTAGTCGATTTTTCGATAACTCCTTATGGATGTGTATAGTTTTTTAACGTTTAATCTATTAAGGAAGGTCCTTAGGTGATCTCATATACTTTTCTGCGACATGCAACTTGCAGTTTTGCAGAAAATCGCCGAAAATTCTAAAATTCTTATCAAAAATTTCATCAAAATGACATAACGGACATTTCCTCATAAATATTTGAATTCCAACGTAATAGTGCGGTAACTTTAGGCACTGGAAGTTTTAATTGCGAATTTGAAAATTTTCTATGTACATCTCAAGCATATAGGTAGTAAAGCATAGTATTTTCAGCTCCTTAAATTAATAAATACCAAGCTCGTTTTGTTTGTATACCAGGCAAATACCTATTAAATGAATATTTTTCCATTTTGCGAAGACGGTGCTTTTGGTTGTCACATTCTCCCGGTCTAATAGAAAATTCAGTGACAACACATGTCAAACTTTAAACTGCTATTTGGTACGTTTATAGACAGGGTGTTTAGTTATAGCAAACAAAATCACAAAGTAAAGTGATAGAAGATTGAAAAATAGGACGTACTAGAATGATAGTGGTCCCTGGGCAGCCGTATATAGTGGATGGTTGGAATATAGGGTGGACTGGACGTTTGGTGGCATAAAAATGTTGAAAAAAATGTGAAATTAAAATTATATAAGGTGATTAAAAATCTCTTATATGATGTCTACATAAGCAAATCATATACAGGATGGGTGAAATATATGCTGCAGTTGAATTATATTTATACAGTATGATTAAAAAATTATTTATTTTATAGCCCATAAGAAGTTGCATAAAGTGTGGAGAGGAATTAATGTTACACAGTAAGATAACATAAAATGTAAAAAATGAACTAATTTATGGGCTAGCCCACAAGGAGTTATATACTATGGTTGAAATATAGGACGGATTTGACTCCGTAAATATGGGATGGATTCTACTCCGTCTTATAGAAGGCAGCTAACAAATTTATGCTTGTCCGTGGGCAGTCGTATGTACAGGATGGTTGGTACATAGCCTGGAGTGGAATTATCTATAGTTATACAGGGTTGTCAAAAAAAAGTTGAAAAAAGGTTACATGGCGTAGTCCATAAGGCATAAATATATTTTGGGCTTGTTAAGTCAACGGCTACTAATACATTTTGTTCGTAAATAGATACCTGTCAATTTAAATGAGAAAGTATCAATGTGTAATGTTGAGGCTTTCGATGTTACCTGGTTCTGTGTATTAAGGTTATACATACAAAATAAAAAATAAAGAATGAAAACTAGCTGAGTTCAAAAATACTAAAAAGTTGAACATAAAACATTTTAAAAAAATATATAAACGACTTCTACCTATAACTAAAAAGCTAAAAATAATTATAACAAAATCCAACTCTCGCAAATAAATAACACATTCAATGTTGTTAGGTACCTACCCAGGAAGTAAAAAATGTAAACATTAAAAGGTGCTCATTCTGTACAAATTAATTACCTACCAATCTAGTATATTTTTGAAGTCGGTGCCAAGCAACAGTCAAGTTTGATGAATTAGTGGATACGTACACAATGCAGGATTGTAGATTTGCTTGGCAGAGGCTTCAAAATATACTAGATTGGTAGGTAATTAATTTGTACAGAATGAGCACCTTTTAATGTTTACATTTTTCACTTCCTGGATAGGTACCTAACAACATTGAAGGTGTTATTTATTTGCTAGAGTTGTATTTTGTTATAATTATTTTTAGCTTTTTAGTTATAGGTAGAAGTCGGTTATATATTTTTTAAAAATGTTTTATATTTATTACAAATCTAGATGTGAATGGATTACTCTAGTGAATCAAGAAATCGGTAGGTAATGTAGAAAACCTAGTTTTTTTATGTCTGTTAAAATGCAGCAGTCTATTGTGAATATTTACTCTACTTTTCCCATTTCCTTAACTAAATACGTCAATTTCACTGCACAACTTTTGTTTTTTATATCTAGTTTTTACCTGAAATTAATTCCCAAGATACATAATACTAAAGACCAAAAATTAATAGCATACATATTCTTTTGCTAGCTGGTAATCCAATCTTCTGAAAAAAATTTTACGACAAAGTTGCATTTCAAATACTTTCAACATTTTTATGTTCCTTTGTTGCCACCTTAACAAACGTTACAACAAACACTACCCTTCAAAAAGAAAATTACAATCCCCATAAACGACACTTTACCTATTATGCATCAACGTATAAAAAAAACTTATAAAGTAATAATTTGAGCTATAAAATCGCACCCTATCACCATCTATTCCTATACGTGTAGCCCTTTGTCCTTGTATGGGAACCACAGCAAGATATTTACGATTTTTTTTTCATCGGACAAAGCCAGTGCTATCAAGAATCATTATGATAATTTTTAATACTCATTCATCGGGATTAGAGATCGAGATTGACTTGAATAGGTAGCAGCGAGAGCAGGGCAACCAGTACGAAGGTTCTTTTCAACCTGTTCCCAAGTGTTAGTTTGGATATTCACTAAACATCGATGCATCGAATCCATTCGATGTTTACAACGATACATAGCGGATGGATGGCACTCGATGTTTTGACAAAGGAATTTTTCGGGGTTTCGTCAGTGGCGTATCGATGTTTTTCGTAAAAACATCGAATCATTAAAAAAGTTTATAATGAAATATAACAAAAAAAAATTATTGTAATATAGTTCATTTGTTCAAGATTAAATTAGCTCATTTTTAAATAATTGTCGTTAATAAGTTGTGACATCTGTGCGCAGAGAGCAATTACTGGAACTAAGACACTAAGAGTATGATTATTCTCAGCATCCATGTTTGGGTCCAACTGTCACTTTTTCCTTATATTTACAAAGTATTCTCCTTAGAAATGTATAAAGACAATTTTGATTTCGTGAGAAATTCTGATAAATTTTTTCCGCGTTGTTTCTTCAAGAAGATAGTTTGAAAAAACAAGGACGAAAGTAAACCACTCTAAAAACCAATGATTATATGAAGTAGCAAAAGTCTTTTAGGTTATCATAATATTGTTATGTTAATAAAATTAATGGAACTTGTACTTTCCCACTGTTTAGATTATTTAATTGTACGTTCTAGCATGTGCAGTTCACAAATTCTATCGGCCTTGAAGAATTGCTTCGAAAAATTATACTTCAGAGGGCAACTAGACAGGACAAGACGCTATTTCCTTTGAAATTTAGTTTTAAAGTGAAAACTTTGTAAAATAAAATACTGTAATTTTGTGCATGAGCATTAATTTTATTTAATATTATTCTTTTCAATAATTATCAACAAATTATTAATTATTCATTCCCAAGAATGAAATAGGTAAAGGCGTAAGTGATACTATGGACTCCAAAATGGTCTGAGACGAGAATATTATTTTTAAAATATTTTACTGGAACAAAGGCGACGTCCAGCTTACATTGCATTTACCGAATCTACAAGAATGGATTATATATATATATATATATATATATATATATATATATATATATATATATATATATAATTATGTAATATATATTGCAAGAGAGATAGCGTAACGCGATCAAGCAACCACTTATGGCGACCGGAGTTATTATGCTTTTCCAGGTATGTAAGCCGAAGGGTGGAAATGATTTTTTTGCCTGTTGTTGGCTATCCTGTCCGTCTGTTCTTCTTAACTCGAGCCTTTTCTTCATTTTTGTTTTTGTTTAGTAGCTACTGACGACCTTCAGTGTTGAAGAAAACAACATGGTAATTTAATTTTATAATATTGGTCAAAAATTGTCATACTCATTTTGAAATTTAGAAATATTGTTATTTTATATATACGTAAATCATTCCGGATTATATAGCTTTTATTTAAACTTACATTATTAGTCACTTATAATTTGTAATGAACTTAATATAAAATAATAAATTACACTTTTTATTCTGAGGCTGCATTACTCAAATAAAAAACAGTCTTTAATTTAGTAAATTAAAATTTCTTTGTTTATATATAAGACACAAATTGTTATATACTAAGATCATGTTTTCTTTTTCAGTTGCTTACGTGGCATGCACCTCCTAAGAAGAGTAATGTGTGGAAGTTTTTCACTAAAATTGAAGGAAATGGGAGCAAGTAAACTCGTTGCCAATAATAATTATACAATCTTGGGCGATTCCAAACTTGATTGGCCATGTTAGAAATGTTCACAAGGCTCATTTTTAGAAGAGACCCAAAAGTTAAATGGGTTTACCCAACACGGCAAAGCAAAACAAGTAAAAAAACTAGCAGTCTTCAAACCTGCTGTCCCCAACCCCGAATCGCTGCCGTCATACAGCTTGTGAAACAATTGGAAATCAAATCTTCGATGTTTCAAAATATACATATTGATGAACCTATCTCCATCTTTGAGTGCAATTATGGAAAGTTTCGAACATAACATGCTTTCTCGGAAAATAATTGATATATTATATATGCTCTGTAAAGACAATCAACCATTTAGCGATTGTTGAAAATGAGGGATTTTGTAATCTGATGAAAGTAAAATTACAGTTATACGAGGGTGGTGCAAAAAATGTTATAAGAACATAGAAAATGCGATATACTATGAAATGGATTAATTCATACATTTCGTAACCCATCAAGCAGTTGTATATATAGTTCAGCTGTTGTGACTGACAATGCAGCATCAATGAAAGGCTGTCGATATAGCATTTGGTAAAAAACATATTCCCTGTTTTGCACACACTCTAAATTTAGAGGCAATTATAGATCCTCATACAAGGCATGTAACGTGGTTTATAAGCACCAAATGTTAAGAAAAGGAAAAGATTGATTCAGGAGTTCCGACAAGACAGCACATATTATATGATTGAGAGATTCGGACTGTTATCATGATACACCATACGAATGCACCACTCATGCTCAATGCATATAGGTCGGAGTGCAACCAAAGAATTCTGGTGATAGTTACAGCAGCAAAGTTATTCCATTAATACATTGCTTAGTGTTAAAAATTCAACCCCTCAGGCTGGAAGACTCTGTAGCCAAAGAACTTAAATCATTTGTTCTAAAGGAAATTGAAAAAAGAATGGGTGCTTTAGAGAGAGTGACTCCATTTGCCATAGCCACTGTGTTGGATCCGAGATTTAAAAAAATGCATTTCAGAGATGCACTTGCCTGCTCTACAGCAATATCAAAAATCAAAGATTTTATGAAAAATAATACCCAAAATTTGGTGTCTGAATCTGATTCTGATGAAAAATTAGAGGAGAGTTTTTCTATCTGGGAAAACCACAAATTAGTGCTGGAAGTCACAATCTGATAGCGTGGAAATTATGAGTAAAATAGATGAGTTTCCCAAACTTTATAGGATTGCTTTTAAATAACTATTGTGGGGACGTCTGTTCCAGATTTATTTTCAATAAATGTTAGACTTTGAGTAGTCTGCCGAAAGACCACTGGAGTTAATTAGTTAAGGTATTTTTTGTTACATTTTAATCTTAATGTGTTTTTTATTGTAATAAATAATAAAATATTTCTATTCGTAGTTTGTGTTTACTCATAAATAAATAGTTGTTTTTAACTGTAGCGCGTTAATCAATATGCAGCAATTTTGTGGTAATACAAAGAAAATGTTATTTTAATATTATAACCTATAAATACTTATTCATATGATTAAATTAAGAATTACGAAACAGATTTGAACACTAAATAAGGTTCTATGAAGTTATATCTGAAAAAAACTTGAATATTCGTGTAAAAAACATCGATGTTTTTTAGCGATGTAGAAGATGCAGAGATGTAAATAAAAACATCGATGTTTTTTTTAAATGGACATCTAGGAGTTTGGAGGAAACTATCACACAGAGGTTCCGATCTGGATCCGTTCTGTGGAATTGCTGTTCTCCCTAAAGTCATTCGAGGACTATGAATGTCACAATAAAATTTTCATGTTCTTCCTCCAGAGATATGTTACTATTTGGTCGAATTTGATGGGCGACAGCATAGTTAAACATAAAAACCCTTAGAGCATATACTTCTGGAGGTAGCCTGCAATCGTGACAAGACTAGAAAGAGACGGCAATAAAGAGGGGATCACTTGGTGGGTGGAAGCAGTCAATCAACTACTTACTGGACGTAGTTCATTGGAAGAAGCTCCCAATCGAGTGAAATAGCCTCTCTACTGTCATCTCTTTCAAGTCCTGTCACGATATTTGTGTACTGCATCCTACCTGGGGAAGTGTAAGCTCTAGGTAAAACCCTTCAGCTAACATACATACAATGTTTTACTATGTTCTAGAGAACTGTCAAGTTCACAAGTCATTCGAGTTAGCAGACTTCTAACTATTAATGAACGTACTATTTCTAAAAATGTATGGAAAGTTCAGTTGGTGTTGAAGAAATTCTCGAATAATTTTACTACCGCGTTCCGGTTACAGAATTAAATGATTTTAGATAAGGCGTAGAGGACGCTCGTGCAGTTATTAGTAATACTTTTTTTATTTATTTATTCTTATACGGGTAACCTCATTTACATTAAATACCGAAAACCAAAAATGTAGTGTAATTAACATTAAAAAAAATAACACATCAAAACAATACAAACGACAGCATTAAATATTATAATATAACGAGCGCTTGATTCCATTGACGGAGTTATAAAACATATCAATATGCGAGGAGTACTGATTGGCTGTACGCATTAACCTAGTCATTGCTGAACAAAATCCATAATTAGTTTTATGAAATGAAACATGGAAGAGTTCTGAAGAACGAGCTCTGAAGAACGAGTTCTTATTGTCGTATTCAAGGAAATTCTGTCTAATAAGGAAGGGCAGTCAAGTTCACCTGACAACAACTTGTGTAGAAAACAAATATCAGCTATGTTACGTCGTTTGCAAAGATTGTAAATGCATTTGTAATAAAATATTACTATATTGATAATTGTCCCTGCTCAAACCCATTTTAAATGCTACTATACGAAGAAATTTATTTTGACCTTTCTCAATATTAGCTATATGTGTGTTATAGTGCGGGTTCCATATGACAGAACAGTACTCCAGAATAGATCGTACTAGTGAACAATATACTAAACGAATCGTATTATGAGAAAGTGTTTTAGATGAACGATTGATAAACCCCAAAACCTGGTAACTCTTGGAAACAACTAGATCAATGTGTCTACGAAAAGTCAGAAAATTATCGAAAACGACACCAAGGTCACGAATTTCACTTACTCGCTGTATCGTTTGCGAATTAATAGCGTATGGAATGATTATAGGTTTAGGATTATATAATAAAACATTTATTGATATTCAGGTCAAGATCATTGCTAATACACCAGGCAAATAAAGAGTTTAAATCGGATTAGAGTAACATAGCATCACTGCAAGTTGAAATTTCTTTAAATAGTTTGAAATCATCAGCATACATTAAGATATTACAATGATTAATAATTTTGCCAATATCATTAATAAATAAATTAAAAAGAAATGGTCCCTCGTGAGAGCCCTGTGGAACTCCCGAAGACACACTTATAATCCTGGAAATAATTCACCCACTTTAACATAATGGTATCGGTCTGAGAGATAACTCTTTGTCCAATCTAAAATTGGCACATAAAATCCTAGAGCATGAAGTTTGGCCAAAAGAATTCTATGGTTAACTCTATCAAACGATTTAGCGATATCCGTATAAACAGAAACAAGTTGTAGTCTATTCTCCAAAGTTTATACTATAAATGACTCGTAGACGGCCAAAATGGTTAAAGTAGATCTACTCGGAAGAAATCCATGCTGTTTAAATTGCCATGATCAGAATTGAGAGAAAAAGTAGTCCAATAATTTCGGGATCTCCGATTGCAAGCAACAGCTCGGTAATTCTCAATATTTTCTGTAGATCCACCTTTGTGGATTGGCATCAGGGAGCTATGTTTCCAAAAACTGGGAAACTTTCCGGATGCCAGTGACAACCAATAAAGTCAGTTAAAAATTGTTTTCAGAGGAAGCGCTAGAGTGTAGACACAGTTTATTAAAAAATGCGAGGGAATACCATTAGAGTCACACGAGAGCTTTATCCGAAGTTCATTAATTCTGCTAATGATGTCTGCTACAGTTACACAAAAGGAAGACAAGTTAACAGAGTTTTCATAATAAAAATGAGGCACATTAATGTTCTGATCCAATTTATAAATAGTTGAAAAGTAGGTAGCAAACAGACCTGCAGTTTCATCAGCCCCGTTGCTTATTTCATCTTTATAAAACATAGATTTCGGAAGATTAAAAGACTCCTTTCATGCTATTAATATACCCCCAAAAACTTTTTGGATTGTGATTTAAAGTATTTTCAATATTATTAATGTACAATCTGTAACAATTATTAGTCACATCTTTACAAATACCTCTGATATGAGAAAAAACCAAATAATCATCAACTATTGGTTATTAAAATTTACTAGCTCTATCAACTGATCATGCAAAAAAAGTGTGGGACACACAAGCAGTGATCAATGCTTCTGAAGTTTATGTTTCTTACTTAATTTATAATATGTATTTCAACAATTTGTTTGTGGTGAAGAAGGACGATTACACCAGTGCCATTTCGTCTCGACAATGACATATTGTAGAAAAAGAGGAAGAAGGCAACTATCTTAATAAAAATATTTTGTTGAATTTTCGATATCAGTCAGTCGGATTTGAAAAAGTTTTGAAGAAGATTCCATTGCCAATAAATTTCCAATGAACACCGGATATATTGTCAGAAGAGTGCAAAGAAGCTTGAGCCAATGGATTTAAGAAAAATCTAGACCGCTTCGCAGGAAACTCTGAACACGTGTACAGCATTTTCAATGGTAGTGTAAGAACGCGAATTTAAGGTCTTTCATCTGTTTGAGTGTTCCATGGTAAACAAAAGCTGACAAAATAACAGCTGATCCAGAAATGTATCAGAAATGTATCACCAAAACGGGTCACGTAGCATGATTATCTGTCCAGGATCACAGATTTCGTAAATGCCTATTAGTTTTCAACCATTTGTTTAACGGAAGTGATCATTGAGATTCGGAATACTAACCCCGAACATCTTTAGAAAAATCTGATTGTTTTAGTCTACAGTTTCCTTTAAGGCTGCAATGCTTCGGAGTTCATTGCTTCTCAAATAAAATACTACAAAAAAAAACTTGTTTTAAATAAACAATTCATCAGTTACGAAAACACATTTTATATACTCAACAGAAATTGTTATAAGAGATTGCAAACAATGAAACTTGCTGTGCTTCTGTAAGACTGTGAATTTTTAGGGAAAACAAGGTTTAGCAGGCAAATTTAGAAACATTGTCCAAATTACTTATTTACTGTTGCAAAAATATAAATAAATGGAAAGAAATATCTGTAAGGTCATCAACCAGAATTCCTTTGTTCTTTGTTTCAACTCCATGTCTGAAGTCGTCATTAACTATGTGCGTTAAATATTAATTATTTTTTCTACTTTGTTAATTTTTTCATGTTTGTCAAGTACATGCTCTATTTCCTTACATTAAAAGTTTTGAAATCTCAATATTATGTATAGGATCGCAAACATTGGGTTTATTATGTATACAACCCTGGAATTTTTGGTTAATTTCAGCAGTTTCATGGATGGAAACAATTTCAATGTGTAAAAATCCAGAATTCACCCAATACATGTTACAATTTTACAAATTAGTCGGGATTCGAACCCACGACCATAGTTGAACTCTTTGCCCTCAATGTGTAAGTCCTTTTCTCCTACAGACAGGACTGAAGAAAAAAAAACTCCAAAGAGCGCTGCTTATTATAATAGTGATATTTGTAAAACGCACAAGATGTACGTGTTTCTCAATATTTTCTGTCACATAGGTCTAAGTTTTCATAAAGGAATTGAGCAGAAGTTCTGAATGGTCAAATTTCCTAAAGAAAGTGACATATTTTTTTAAACCAGTTCGTTGGGACTCTAGGTGAGGAAATGTAATATAGTTATCGTTTTCATTGTTGGCATTAGCACAGATAGGTGATAAAAACAATTTGGGACTGGACTGTCCCAAAGTGCTAACTGATAATGTTTGGCGTCAAAGTCTCCCAATTTGCCAATTATAAGGGGTTAATTAATTGAGTTTGAGATAAGCTGACCTAATGATAGATCGTAGCTAGCTGATAAAGTAATTATGGGTGTACTCTGAAATACTAACGGAGCTAGCTGAAAAATTCCAAACTGTCATAACGTACCATTAAAATTGTCTGATAAAATTAGTTTGGGAAGATCTGACCTAAAGTGTTCCGGAGCTAACCAATAAAGTCAGTTTAGAGCTAACTGCACCTAAACTGCTGACGACGGCTGTTTGAGGTTAGGCAAATTTAACAAAACTCTATCTAATCTATTTAATAAAGTCACTTTTGGGCGAAGCAGCCCAAGCGCTAATTGATAGATTTTTCTAAAATCACAGTGGCCCAATCTGAAGAAATTTGACTGGGTGTAGGCTGAGCTGTTAGAGAAAGCATACGTTGAATTTTCCTTTGTTTTACCTAAACAGCTTTAAGTCTTTAAAACGTATTATACTAACAAGCTCAGCGTTTTTAAAGACTATCGTTCCTGAGCGTATACGCTGAATAAATTATTATCAGGTTCTTCAACCCTCTTAACCTGCACCACTGTGGCTCTCAGTATCGCTCTCTGGTCTTTCGGTTGCCACCAAATCAATACTTTTGGCAGTGAATGCGATATTCTATGTTTCTTTGTTCTGCAAACCAGTGACACAAAGAATACAAAAAATGCACATGATTCCGGAATGTGTTTACTGCATGTTTGTGACATACAATATTGGATTACACATACGGTTTTTTCTGACGCTCATTTTTCAAAGAAGCGTACGCTTTCTAGTTCCTTTGTTGTAGATAAAAAGTTCGCTTACAAAATCAATATTATGCAGGTGTTTTTGAAATGTGATAATTACAAACAACAATTCATTAGCATTAGTCGAATAACATTTGGAATAGAAAATCCATGTTTTTGATTATCGTGAATGTGGTATTTTCATTTTCTAGAAATTTCTGGTAACACAGTATTGAAATTTGTTCGACCACACGTTATCAAGTTACATGACTCATACTTCGTGGTATGCAAAAAATGACTACAGAATTACATTCTGTCAAGGAATCTATAATAACGTTTTTTGTTACTTAAAACGAAATATTTGTTAATTGCAAAACAGTTATCAAAATTGTTATAGTAATTATTAAGAGAAAAGTTAAGACATGTAAGACATATAAGACTAACGTTAAAGTAAAATCTCATTATAATTCAACGAGCAACTTATAAACCTTATAGTAGCTATACAGGGTGAGTTTTTTGATAATCAGTGTGGGGATCTCGGAAACTAGCGGAGATAGAGCAATGGTTAAATTGGGAAAGATTTGCAGTTTTACTGCCCCAATTTAATGAGAATTTCGGATTTTTGTATAAAGTCATGGCTTACTAGATATTTTGAAAAAACGAAATTCTGTCGATTTAGTCACTTCCCTCTAGCTCCTTTGTTTTTGATTTTATAAAAAAAGTGTAAATATCAAAATTGAAGAGAATTGTGTCCCGAATATGATTGTCGTGTCCTCGTTTGCGTGACAGCTCTCGCTTTGGAGATATGACACAAACTTATCTTTTTTTGAATGGAAACCATAGTTGGTTACGACCTCAAAAAATCGAACATTTTTAGAGCTTTTCAACTATATACCTCGATACTGTTATTAATAAAAATAACGGAGTTATGGATGATTTTCTCTCTTATTTTCACTTTTAACGTAGGTACCCATGAAAAAGATTGTTTTCACTTTGACGTTTCCTCATTTGAGAGTAATTCCATTAGTAGTGCTGAACTGACAGCCGATATTGACAAGTTTTCGTGATAAAATGGAATATTCTAACGAAGAAAAACTGAATATGGTGGAATGTTATATCATATGCCATAAAAATTCAGTTCGTGCAGCTGAGGAATACTTTCATAGATATTTTAATCGCTGTCAACCTGCTCTATGTACATTTAAGGGGCTTTATGATAGTTTACGCAGATATGGATCTTTTACTAAACCACCAAAAGAACGTAATCAAATTAACGAAGCAGCACAAATAAATGTTTTGGCAATGGTAAATCAAAATCCATCTACATCAACTCGTGAGTTTGCGGCAGAAGCTGGCACATCTCAACGAACTATAGTTAGGGTACTGAAAGCGCACAAGTTCCACCCGTATAAAGTTAGTTTCTCAAACTTTGCATGCTGCAATGTTTTTTAATATAATGAATTTTAAAACATCAAAATTGCCCAAAGCCGATTTTGAATAATCGCTCGTCATAGGTACATAAAAGTTGCAGGCAAATTGATAACTTCCTCCTTTTTGGAAGTCGGTTAAAAATGGCTTTTTAAATAAGCTGTCACTTGACATAGTTGTCCTTTGAGTTTTTAAGAGGGTAACTCATGACGTGAGATCTATAAGGGGTGAAGCAATTTTTTAAAAAGTTATCCCTCTCTGTATATTAGCATCGGTTACAGATTTAACAAACAGAAATACACACATCAAAAGAGAACGGAAATTTCCAAACGTAAATATAAAAAGACAACCTTAAACAAAGAAATGTTGTCCATAAATAATTTAAAGCAATAATTGAGAAATTATTTACTAATTGTAACGATGAGTGTATTTTATGAATCATCAATATACGTTTATGCGACCGATCCAATTATATGTGACCTTAAATGTATTCCTTATCAACCATTATTATTTTAAAATTTGTGTACACAATACGGAAAACTTGTTTCATCAGTCGAAAAAATGCAAAAGTACATACGTTAAACTGTCAACCGCTCGTTAGTGAATCACTTGCTAAAAAGTATTATTTATCATCTTTCTTTGTGGGGTGACGAAAACGTTTGCGAACAACCGCAAAATATTTATTTGCATTTCATCAGATTTTCTTGTGCATGTCACTCGGATATACACGTAAACGTGTTCTAACACGATTAAGCTTTCTGTAACGACTTCTTTGGATTTCTAAAATTAGGGTCGCAGGTAAAAAAATGTTTATGGCTGTTTCATTCAATAAATTCAGAGATAATGTTCTTGTTAGTGGGCATAGATTGACTTTATCAGTTTTGATTTTAATGGACCATGGTATGACAAAATATTCTTGTCTAAGGTCTATTTAGAAATAGTCTAGACTATAGGAGTATATAAATGGCAGCTTTTTTGTAGGCAGGAATGAACTATAGATCATCATATATTTTGAAAGTTAAAAAAATACTTTCCTAGATGACAGGTGTCTAAATTTGAATTTTAGTTTTTCTAGGCAAAAACATTTTGTTAGAAAAAATCATTAAAATGTATTTGTCAGTTATTTTGAAATTTCATATTTGGGATTTTCAATCCTAACAATGTTTTCTGAAAAATACAAATAAGTTAATTAATTGAAAGTTAAGATTTAGTATCTAAGAGCAGTTTGTGGAAACTGCCCGGAAAGAATAAAAAAGTAGTTCATCTGATTCATCAAAGAAGCTACAAGAGTTGCTTACCATTTAAGTTTTCTTCATAGAAATAAACAGCAACAATTCTGTCATTTCGAAGTGAGCAATATACGTTGAATTGTCAACTTTGTTGAAAATGTTGTACTCTCAAAACATGACGATTTATATCACTCCAATAATGTGAGTTATTGTCTTCTAAACGTTGTTTGTGGCATATTCTTGATTACTTTTATGTTTTTTTTTGGGCAATAACACCACAATCGAAATAAAACGACGTAAATTCAAGGAAAACCAAACGTTTCGTTGTCAATGGCTTTATATTTATTCTAAAAAATATATAATATAAAGCCATTGACAACGAAGTCAGAATAGACTTTGAAACGTTTGGTTTTCCTTCAATATACGTCATTTTGTTGCGATTGTGGTGTTATTGCCCAAAAAAACATAAAAGTAATGTGAGTTATGCCTATTAAAGGTTCCATTTTTCTTGCATTTAGCCTCAACCGTCTAAATGATGTTGGCCAAGAATGAGTCATTACTAGCAAGACATATAATTTGAGACGCGATACGATCAATTTGCTTTTTTTTGTTTTTGCAAAAACAGAAAAAATGTTAAAATTAGCAATATAACCAATTATTGTAAAAATAACTATATTATTATCCCAAGTACTTGAACTTACAATGTGTCACACACATTCTCTGTTAGCCAAGAATAACTGGCGTTTAAGGGAAAATTCCCAAAACCCCAGATATCCTAGATATGAAAATGCTAAATCAAGTTAACAAGCCCATGGTTGGTATCATTGCAACAATTTCCCATTTTTATGACCGTTAGAGCTGTTCCTAATAGGATAACATTTCACATCGGTTGGTAATGATCTTTGTCCAAACAAAAGAATTTTAAATTATTTAATAGATGGTTTGAAACTACTCTAGAGACTTTATCAATTACAACTATATCTGATCTAGTGTAATTGGTCAGTACAGTCCCAGTCCAGCTTGTAGTTGTTATTTTCTAAAATAGTTTCTGGCTTGTATATATAGTAGCGCATTCTTACCCACTGTGATAGTTCATGTTTCAGTGCTAGTTCCTGGTGCAGTATTTTTGCCAGAGCATCATGTAGTTTTTTTGCTAGACAATCTCAAGCGATATGCTGTATTGGTTCAGATATTTGGCACCCATACCTGTCTTTATTTACACAACTACTCAATCTTGGATTACCAGTATATGGCCTTCCTTTTCAGGAAACATAAACCAGAGATCCGCCAGTAGTTTGAGGCTAAACTGTCGTCATAAACTTGGTTGACCTCATTTATATCTGTTCCATGAAGGGGTTTGTATTTTCAATTAAGCAGTTTCTGATCAGCTGACTGGTGTTATAATTAGACTAGTTGTTTTGTTAATCGCAGTACTGTTGAGTCATCAATCTGGCATATGTGTAGATCAGACATTCTGCGAGTTTCTGGAAATAATAATACTATTATTGTAATTCATAAAGGAAGCATTTGTATTTTCAACTCGAATGAACTTTTGTAAGTTTGGATTGGATAATTGCTGCTGAAATATTGCCATTTCTCTCAAAAAACTCTAAATGTTTATTCCTATATGTTTTGTTTATCCCCATTTCAATTCTTTTATAAGAGTTTTATTGATACTTTATTTGTTGCTGTAAACAGGTAATTTCTGAATTATGTCCGGAGGAATCGTCAGAGCAGAAAATGTATACATATGTATCTATAGGCTTTTGTCTTAGTTTTTACAAGACTACTACGACCATCCGATCAAGTCTCGAGTATGATATGTTACTAAGTGCAAATTTTTGTAAATAAAATCGGACACTTTCACTAAATTTATTATTAAATATGCTTTCTTCTCGTACCATATAAACTCTTTCAACTTCAACAAGTTTTTCATTTGTGGAATAACACCACACATGGTGTAGAAGTTTGTATATTTCTAAGTTTTCAAACTTTTCAGGATCTAACCAGGCCCTGTTTTCAATGATAATCAATCCAAAGAATAAGACGAAAGCAAACATTTTCTCAAGGCAAATTACAAGACGCAATTTTAAATTAAAATGTTTGTTATTATGAACTGACGTGAATAAAATATTACTGGTATTTGATACCGGATAGCCTCAAAAAGATCTTACAAAACTAATAAAGCGCCTTTCAAATTAGAATAATCTGAAAGAGTTACATTTAGACTTTGATATAGCGCTCTCAGATGCGACTTTGTTGTAGATAATAAGATGAATATGGTCTTGTTTAATAAAGTATATATCCGGATTGGTGAAACTTCAAATTTGGGAAGAGAATTCTATTGGTAAAGTGATGAAATTTGTCAATGAACACATGCGTGCATGGAAATCGACCAATATTCCTAACACATTGGTCGATTTATCGAAAACTCCTTATGGCTGTGTGTTTTTTTAACGTTTAGTGTATTAAGGAAGGTCCCTAGGTGATATCATATACTTTTCTGAGACGTGCAACTTGTAATTTGCCAGGAAATCGCCGAAAATTCCAAAATACTTATCAAAAATTTCATAGAAATCACATAACGGACATTTACTCATAAATATTTTAATTCCAACATAATAGTGCGGAAATTTTAGGCACTGGAAGTTTTCATTGCCAATTTGAAAATTTTCTATGTACATCTCAAGCATATAGGTAGCAAAGCATACGCTTGTTTTGTTTGTATACCAGGCAAATACCTATTTAAATGAAAATTTTTCTATTTTGCGAAGACTTTTGGGTGTCACGTTCTCCCGGCGTAATAGAAAATTCCGTGAAAACACATGTCAAACTCAAAACTGCTATTGGGTGCGTTTATACACAGGCTGTTTAGTTATAGCAAACAAAATCACAAAGTAAAGTGATAGAAGGAGTTGTATTTATATGATGCTAGAAATATAGAACGGAATAGAATGATAGTGGTCCAGAGGCAGCCGTATATACAGGATGGCTGCAATACAAGGTGGAGTGGACGTTTGGTGGTACAAACATGTTGGAAAAAATGTGAAATTAAAATTATATAGGGTGATTAAAAAACTGCTACATGATATAGACGTAAATAAATCATAAACAGGATGGTTGATATATATGCTGGAGTTGAATTATATTTATAGTTTGATTAAAAAATTATTTTATAGCCCCTAAGAAGTTGCATAAAGTGTGGAGAGCAATAAATGTTACACAGGGCGATAATATAAAATGTTAAAAATGAATTAATTTATGCGGTAGCCCACAAGGAGTTATATACTATGGTTGAAATACATGGCGGATTTGACTCCGTATATATGGGATGGATTCTACTCCGTCCTATAGTTTACAGAAGGCAGCTAACAAATTTATGCTTGTCCGTGGGCAGTCGTATGTACTGGATGGTTGGTAAATAGGGTGGAGTGGAATTATCTATAGTTATACAGAATTGTCAAAAAAAGTTGAAAAAAGGTTACATGGCGTGGTCCATAAGGCATAAATATATTTTGGGCTTATTAAGTCAACGCGTACTAGTACATTTTGTTGGTAAACATTTACCAGTCAATTTAAATGAAAATGTATCATTGTGTAATGTTGAGGCTTTCGATGTTATCTGGTCCTGTCTATTAAGGTTATACATACAAAATAATAAATAAAGAATGAAAACTACCTGTGTTCAAAAAAACTAAAAAGTTGAAAATAAAACCGACTTCCACCTATAACTAAAAAGCTAAAAATAATTATAACAAAATACAACTCTAGCAAATAAATAGCACATTCAAAGTTGTTAGGTACCTAGCAAGGAAGTAAAAAATGTAAACATTAAAAGGTGCTCATTCTGTACAAATTAATTACCTACCAATCGAGTATATTTTCGTAGTCAGTGTCAAGCAACTTCAGAAATATACTAGATTGGTAAGTATTGTTGTATTTTGTTATAATTATTTTCAGCTTTTTAGTTAGTTGTGGAAGTCGGTTATATATATTTTTAATGTTTTATTAAAAACATGCTATTCTAATACGTAGTTCTAAAATAGATCTCATTTATAAATTTAATAAATAATAAACTTTACGGTTCTTCATAGAAACATCAAATATTTATTGCCACGGTTTGTCACCGATTACCGCAAACTGAAATAGTGCAAATAATTAATAATCATCATGAATAACCGGGTTGTAGTAATGACTCAATCCTTTGTTCCAAGTCGGGAGCGTATGAAATTCAATATTGTCTCCTGTGCATTAGCGTAATCCTATTCGTCAGAACTCTAACTGATAACCTAGAAAAATAATCCAGACAGCTTGTCGCCCGACACGATAGTTTGTTGGACTTATCGTATCGATTTAGCAATTAAAATGTAGAGATGTTGAAACAACTGTAATCTTGATTAGTAATTTGTAGCTAAAAAACTTATTTATACAAGTTGATCATATTGAAATGACTGACAGAAACCATAATAAACTGTATAAAACATTTTTTTTAAATATAACCTACTTACCTATAGCTAAAAAGCGAAAAATAATTATAACAAAATACAACTATAGCAAATAAATAACACATTAAATGTTGTTAGGTACCTACCCAGGAAGTAAAAAATGTAAACATTACAACTTAATTACCTACCAATCTAGTATATTTTGAAGCCCGTGCCAAGCAATTCTAAAATCCTTCATTGCATACTTATCTACTAATTAATCAAACTTGAATGTTGCTTGGCAGGGACTTCAAAAATATACTAGATTGGTAGGTAATTAATTTGTACAGAATGAGCACCTTTTAATGTTTACATTTTCTACTTCCTGGGTAGGTACCTAACAACATTGAATAAGTTATTTATTTGTTAGAGTTGTATTTTGTTATAATTATTTTTCGCTTTTTAGTTATAGGTAGAAGTCAGTTATATATTTTTTTAAAAGTGTTTTATTTTCAACTTTTTAGTGTTTTTGAACTCAGATAGTTTTCATACTTTATTTTTTATTTTGTATGTATAACCTTAATAGACAGAACCAGGTAACATCGAAAGCCTCAACATTACACAATGATACTTTCTAATTTAAATTGACAGGTAAATCTTTACGAACAAAATGTACTGGTACCCGTTGACTTAATAAGCCCAAAATATATTTATGTCTTATGGACTACGCCATGTAACCTTTTTTCAACTTTTTTCACAACCCTGTATAACTATAGATAATTCCACCCCACCCTACGTACCAACCATCCTGTACATACGGCTGCCCACGGACAAGCATAAATTTGTTAGCTGTCGTCTGTAAATTATAAGACGGAATAGAATCCATCCCATATTTACGGATTTTATATTATCGCCCTCTGTAACATTAATTCCTCTCCACAATTAATGCAACTTCTTATGGGCTATAAAAGAAATAATTTTTTAATAACACTGTATAAATATAATTCAACTCCAGTATATATTTCAACCATCCTGTATATGATTTGCTTATGTCCACATCATATAACAGTTTTTTAAGCACCCAATATAATTTTAATTTCACATTTTTTCCAACATTTTTATACCACCAAACGTTCAGTCCACCCTATATTCCAACCATCCTGTATATACAGCTGTTTACGGACCACTATCATTCTAGTCCGTCTTATATTTCAATCTTCATATAAATGCAACTCCTTCTATCACTTTACTTTGAGATTTTGTTTGTTATAACTAAACACCCTGTCTATAAACGCAGCAAATAGCAGTTTGAAGTTGGACATGTGTTGTCACTGAATTTTCTATTAGGCCGGGAGAATGTGACAACCGTCTTCGCAAAATGGAAAAATTTGCATTTAAATAGGTATTTGTCGGGTATACAAACAAAACGAGCTTGGTACTCATTGATTTAAGGAGCCGAAAATATGCGTTACTACCTATGGGCTTGAGATGTACATAGAAAATTTTCAAATTCTCAATTAAAAGTTCCAATGCCTAAAATTACCGCACTATTATGTTGGAATTAAAATATTTATGAGGAAATGTCCGTTATGTCATTTAGATGAAATTTTTGATAAGAATTTTGGAATTTTTGGCGATTTTCTGAAAAACTGCAAGTTGCACGTCGCTGAAAAATATCTGAGATCACCTAGGGATCTTCCTTAATAGATTAAAAGTAAAAAAACTGTACACATCCATAAGAAGTTATCGAAAAATTGACTAAAATATTAGGGATATTGGTCGACTTCCATGCACGCATACGTTCATTCACAAATTTTATGACTTTACCAATAGGTAATTTGAAGTTTCACCAATCCGGATATATACTCAATTAAACAAGACCATATTCATTCAAAACGGTGCACCACAGGAAAAGATATCAGGTAACATACATACAAAAAAAAAGTGAAAAAAATACGCGACGAATTAATAACCTCCTCCTTTTTGGAAGTCTGTTTAAAAAATATAATATTTTGCCTGTACATTAGGGTTTCCTCTCCTCAGATTTTTCCTGCTGCAGATAACTACTTTAAATTGGTAAATGGAGTACTAACCCTAGTAAGGCAACTTTGAAAAATTGCCCGGATCACTGGCTGTGCACAAAACTTATTCCTCATCTATTCTGAGAGAAAGACATGCCTACGTTATTATCAGCCGGTATTCCCTTATACTTACAAGAATATTGAGTGATACTCCTGTCTTTGGAGACATTTCAACTTCTACTCTACAGTCATTGATTGGATATAACTTTTCTTGTGTTTGTCAAAAAACATTGACAATATCGATTTGCATACTTGTTTGTGTATGACCTTCGAATAAACATCTTGCAAGATGCAGGTGGTCAAGTATAGTAGGATGAAAGGTGCCTTACAGTGTGATGAGACCATCCTTCATCCTTTGTAAATTAACTAATAGTCACATAACAATAAAATAAAGCAATCAGAGTCCTAAGACCAAAGGATTTACTTAATTACAGAGTAGAAAATTGAAACTGCCTCGTTTCTGTTAAGAAACATGAAAAAAAAAACATAACCTGTAAGCACAATAAACATAAATTACTTCCTGGCTTAGTAGACTAAAATTTTTATTTTTTTCTGTCTTCCCTCTAACCTCATAACCATCAAAAAATAAAAAAATCAGAAAGTAATATCTTGTTGGTAGAAGCTTTAAGTGAATCTTTACACTTCCAATCTAATAGACGAAAATAATCCCACTAAGCTAGTCTTAATCTGGAAGTATATGGTAACACACTCTGTAGGTCTAAAGGTGCATTTGTATTGCCAACATTTTGTACATCTTTGTTTAATTGCACACTAGCACGAGCTTATTAGGGCAACTGACCATGACATGATTCGGGTCAATCAATAAACTGCCCACAATTGAAGAGGATCTCTTTTTTGCAGTCATTAATGAATATGCAGGCAATCTAACAAGACGATCCATGCATACTGAGTTTACTGTTTTTTTTTTTTGTTTCACTACCAATGATTTTTACATCTTCTATCGAAATCTACAGAAGGTGCCCCGATTTCGACGTTGTTTATCATTATACAACTGGCTTACTTAAGTTTCATTTTAACTCTTTTTCTTTGTTCTAACCCAGTCTATAGCTGCTAGTGCTGCTGAATACATGGTTGGCCAAATTTAAATTATCGACATGTCTTTTGGAAATGCTATATTGGTGTACTTCTTTCCTTACTTCTAAAGATCTGGAAATTTCAACGGTATATATGACCTCAATCACAAGCAATACTGTACACAAATATCTTCTAGCGCATTATATTTTTTGCCCTAAAACTGTTTTAACATTGTATTTATTTTCTAAGACCTTTTTTAGATATTACGGGAATATTGAATTATGTTCGTAATTTTGTTTCTCTGTTTGTGTTTGGCTGGTATTTGTGGTGTTTTGGTTGTTGGATCTGCTTTGTTGTTGGGACTTTCATTCTGGTTCAGTTATAGTTTCTTTTATAAAACATTCTGGAAAGTGATATTGAAGTAGTTATTCTTTGATTGAAATTTTAATTTCGTTATTGATTGTTCGATTGATGCAGATGTTTCATATAAGCAATTTTAAATTCCGTTATTTTTCCTCGGTTTTTCATAAATGCTTGTACTAATTGTGTTGTTAGATGTAACCAAAAACACGTCAAGGTAAACAAGTTTAATCTACATTTTCGATCTTCCTTACGGATTTTATTCTTGGTTCTTGACTATTGATGAGTGCAATCCTTCAAACACTTTACTCTCCAACCACAAAAGTAGCATCTATCTATCCTTACCACATTTTTTGTTTCTTGTTATAATTGCCTATGAATCGTTTTTCAAAACATGTCATAAATATATTACTAACTATTGATAACAAAGAAGAACCGATGGCCATACCAAATTGTTGGTTAAGTAATTCCGCTTGAAACTTAAATTACTCTTACACTTCCCTTATGTTTACCGATACATTTTGGAGACGAGGCCTATGTAGCTAGCAGAAATCCAGGCATGAAGAAAGTTGTAAATTTCTCAGAGTAGGTGACGGAAAAAGACAGGCTATCCTAGGACCATGCACTGTTTTCTTCACATTTATGCTTCAACAATTATGCTTTTGCCAGCTGATGTTTACCAATTGCCAATTCTGGTACAGTGGCTAACGTCAGTTGTAAAAACCCAGCACTGACTTCTTATTTAAAGGAAACTGATAAATTGAAAAGTTTAGACTTCATGCGCTATCATCGTTGATATAAATCACGCGAGATCAAGTATCTCTAAGAGCCACGTGTAAGTCTGAGAGCAGAGATGCAATTATTTATGAAAACACTTACCGACATGAAACGCTTTTACAGTACGATTTCAATCCGAAAACAGAATGTAATCCGCTGTGTACGAAAAAGTGCGAAATCGTGTCATCCTTGAAAATCAATTGTTTGAACAGTTGCTTGCGACATTTATTTTCGCGATTTTATGTTGTTTTTTGCAATTTGAACAATGTCGATTATGCCCACTCACAGAATTGTACTTGTTTGTCGATATCTTTGCGATCGTACGATTGAAAAAAAATATTTTTTTAAACGTTGCATTGGTGAAATCCATGACACGAAAAACAAATTACTAAAGGTTTAACTTAATGAATGGAGTTTTTCGTTTCAGTTTGTCACATCAATTATCAGTTGTAAAAATTGTTGTTAGAAAATAATATAATTTATATTTAAAAAAGACCCGACATCAGCTGAATTAAATAAAAACCGTTTAGAAACCGTGTGCATCAATTCTTATTTTCATCTGATGTAACGTAAGTAAAATTCTGTTGAATATTTTAACGTATTCTAGTATCTCTCTTTCTCTTTCTCCGTCTCTAATTTGTATTGTTTTTCTATATTTTTCAAATATTTTTTAACCTTTATTATTTGGAACACTTTCTATACGTGAAACTCTAATTCACTCAATATTGCTCCACACTGTATATGCTTCTATGTATTGGTCATCCCTATAAAAGTTATTTGTCTGAATAGCCGTATACAACTATAATTTAACCACACACAATATTGCAACGGTCCTAATATCTTTAAGTATAATTCCTCTCTACACTATTGCCTCTTTCTATTTTTCTATTGTTTATTATTCTATTGTTATTATTATTCCAGTATACCTATGATTTTACTTCGCCCCATAGGTCTAGTATTCCACTTATGCAACTGCTCATGGTCTACCAAATATAATGAAACCAACATTTCTGAATCACATTTTATTCCAAGCACTCGGCATATGCAACTGCTTCTAATTTGTTTTTAACCCATGCCTATAATTATATTATAACCCATCCTATAATTCAAATATCTTAACTGCTTATGTTTATATAACATACTACCAATAATTTTACTCCATCCTTACTTCAAACACCTTATATACGCAACTACTTATGTGCCACACATTACAATATTTTTTGACAACCCTTTATAACACAATTCAATTCCAACTTATATTTCAAACATCCTTCTATACAACTGCTTATGTACCACCTAATATCACGTGCACGCACGCACACCATATATCTTACAGAAGCGATAGCCGGCATAACAAATTTTCATTTCAATAAACTAATATATTTTCTGTCATTTCACGCGACTATAAGTCCCTTAACTCAACTTCGTCTCTAAAAGACATGACTTCAAATGAATAAAAATTAAAACCATTACAAACACCATGTACGATAGACGCTCATGGCATATCTTGACATTTAAACTAGATATTTATGTAATTTCGAAAAGATGGTTGAGGAGGTCTTGAATTATTTTTTCTGTTCATTGGGTTTTCTCTCCTCCAAATTTTTTCCTGCAACAGATAAGTATTTAAAAATTGTATATGTAGAACAAAGTGTAGTAAGGCAATTTCGTAAAATTGCCCGGATTACTGGCTGTCTGTACAGAGATTCTTCCTCACAGTTATTCTGAGAGAAAGAGATGTCTACAAAATGATCAACCAGTATTCCTGTATATAACTAATGTATTGTATATTGTGTAATACTTATCTGTTTATGGAGACGTTTCAACTCCGAGTCTGGAGTCGTTGTCAATCGTTTAGTGTTGTTTTCGAAGTTTTTTCTAAAAAAAATTCGCTTTGATCTTGAATTTGTTGTTTGTCAAAAAATTTGACAACGACTCCAGACTCGGAGTTGAAACGTCTCCATAAACAGATAAATATTACACAATATACAATACATTACTTATATACAGGAATACTTGTTGATCATTTTGTAGACATCTCTTTCTCTCAGAATAACTGTGAGGAAGAATCTCTGTACAGACAGCCAGTAATCCGGGCAATTTTACGAAATTGCCTTACTACACTTTGTTCTACATATACAATTTTTAAATACTTATCTGTTGCAGGAAAACATTTGGAGGAGAGAAAACCCAATGAACAGGCAAAATAGATATTTATGATCAAAATTTGACATTTACCATGATGTTTGCAGTTTTTTTGCATATATTTTTCAGATTTTCAGAAAAATTGTATGTATTACGTTATAGAAAAATATACGGAATCAAGCTGGAACATATCTTTGCAGAATTAAATTTATAATATTCAAATTGCCTGAGCAGTTTTAGGGGAAACAGTGAAGATTCATTGAAATTCACTGAAATGTAGTCCCTTAATTACTGTTTTTCGAATTTTCTGAAAAACCGTAGATCTCACGTTATAAAAAATTATATGGTACCTTTCGCTAATATTCCTTGATACAATGCCGTTGAAATCATCAAATTTGCCCACGCCGTTTTTAAATTATCGCTGAGCATACAAAAAAAAGTGACTATATTCGTAGTGTCAAATTTTTGAAGCCAAAGATTCTTAACGGAGGTCCATACTAACACATAAGGACATAGGTCAGTATAATAGAGAATTGCAGTTTTCTGTCTAAGAAACAAAGATCAGGTTATCCACTAAAAGTTCCTTCGTTTATAGAAAAACGATAAATTGTAGTAAATAAACAATTATAACATCCAACTAACATACAATATCAGCATTAAATTTCCTTTTCGTTCTTATAAACATCCAATCCTTTGTTTGTGATATTTTAAATTAGTAACGTCAAGTACGCCAGAATTCAGAATACTACAAAAAAGGCAACGTTGCCAACTGTACTTACCAGTTACCACGTTGCCATTACATTTGCGGGCTGAATAAGTTCATATTATAAAGCAAACATTTTACATTAACTAATCTGAATAATCTTTGAATTTAGAGTAAACACTCTGTTTTTAACCGACTTCCAAAAAGGAGGAGGTTATCAATTCGCTTTTTTTATGTATGTTACCTAATTTCTTCTCCTGTGGTGCACCGTTTTGAATGAATATGGTCTTTTTTAATAGAGTATATATCCGGATTGGTGAAACTTCAAATTTTGGAAAATAATTCTATTGGTAAAGTGATAAAATTTGTGAATGAACACATGCGTGCATGGAAATCGACCAATATCCCTAATATTTTAGTCGATTTTTCGATAACTCCTTATGGATGTGTATAGTTTTTTAACGTTTAATCTATTAAGGAAGATCCTTAGGTGATCTCATATACTTTTCTGCGACGTGCAACTTGCAGTGTTGCAGAAAATCGCCGAAAATTCCAAAATTCTTATCCAAAATTTTATCGAAATGACATAACGGACATTTCCTCATAAATATTTTAATTCCAACGTAATAGTGCGGGAATTTTAGGCACTGGAAGTTTTAATTGTGAATTTGAAAATTTTCTGTGTACATCTCAAGCATATAGGTAGTAAAGCATAGTAGTTTCGGCTTTTTAAATCAATGAGTACCAAACTCGTTTTGTTTGTATACCAGGCAAATACCTATTTAAATGCAAATTTTTCCATTTTGAGAAGACGGTGCTTTTGGTTTACACATTCTCCCGGCCTAATAGAAAATTCAGTGACAACACATGCCAAATTTTAAACTGCTATTTGATACGTTTATAGACAGGGTGTTTAGTTATAGCAAACAAAATCACAAAGTAAAGTGATAGAAGGAATTGCATTTATATGAATAATGAAATATAGGACGGACTAGAATGATAGTGGTCCGTAGGCAGCCGTATATACAGGATGGTTGGAATATAGGGTGGAGTGGACGTTTGGTGGTATAAAAATGTTGGAAAAAATGTGAAATTTAAATTATATAGTGTGATTAAAAAACTGTTATATGATGTGGACATAAGCAAATCATATACAGGATGGTTGAAATATATGCTGCAGTTGAATTATATTAAATTGTGATTAAAAACATATTTTTTTATAGCCCATAAGAAGTTGCATAAAGTGTGGAGAGGAATTAATCGTCGATAATGTAAGATGTAAAAATGAACTAATTTATGGGCTAGCCCACAAGGAGTTATTACTATGGTTGAAATATAGGACGAATTTGACTCCGTAAATATGGGATGGATTCTACTCCGTCCTATAGTTTACAGAAGGCATCTAACAAATTTATGCTTGTCCGTGGGCAGCCGTACGTACAGGATGATTGGTACATAGGTTGGAGTGGAATTATCTATAGTTATATAGGGTTGTCAAAAAAAGTTGAAAAAAGGTTACATGGCGTAGTCCAAAAGGCATAAATATATTTTCGGCTTATTAAGTCAACGCGTACTAGTACATTTTGTTCGTAAAGATTTACCTATCACTTTAAATAAGAAAGTTTCATTGTGTAATGTTGAGGCTTTCGATGTTACCTGGTTCTGTCTATTAAGGTTATACATACAAAATAAAAAATAAAGAATGAAAACTACCTGAGTTCAAAAATACTAAAGTTGAAAATAAAACATTAATATATATATATATATATATATATATATATATATATATATATATATATATAACTGACTTTTACCTATAACTAAAAAGCTAAAAATAATTATAACAAAATTCAACTCTAGCAAATAAATAACACATTCAATGTTGTTAGGTAGCTACCCAGGAAGTAAAATGTGTAAACATTAAATGGTGCTCATTCTATACAAATTAATTACCTACCAATCTAGTATATTTTTGAAGTCGGTGCCAAGCAACAATCAAGTTTGATGAACTAGTAGGTAAGTACGCAATGAAGGATTTTAGATTTGCTTGGCACCGGCTTCAAAATATACTAGATTGGTAGGTAATTAATTTGTACAGAATGAGCACCTTTTAATGTTTACATTTTTTGTTTCCTGGGTAGGTACCTAACAACATTGAATATGTTATTTATTTGCTTGAGTTGTATTTTGTTATAATTATTTTTAGCTTTTTAGTTATAGGTAGAAGTCGGTTATATATATATTTTAAAATGTTTTATTAAATTTGTTAAAAATGGACTTTAGAGCATATACTTCTGGAGGTAACGTGCAATGCACATTAATAACGCACTTAGAGCAAGTGGTTAATATATCTTTAAGAACATGAACAGAAAATTATCGTTATATTGCATTTGGTATTCTCAAAAAAATGATCAGGTACATTTCATTAACAAGTTTGTTATAACCAGATTCTTGTTTAAATATGTATCAGATTAAACTATATTACAGCAGTTATTTTGAAGGATAGTTTGAAGATGCTTTGATATTAAAAAAATATCTACTTAAATATTGTTCCTGTAAATTCTATTAGCCATGCATTTCTTAATTTTTCCGATTTAGTTTCTCATTATCAGCTGTAAAAAATGATTAATAGCGGTTGTTATATAGGAAATGGTCTCAAAATAGAACAGAGAGGTGATAATATTCTGCATTATACAGGTTGCCATGCAGACATGAGAACCACAGAATAAGCAGTTGTTGAAAGATAATATGTAGTTATGGAAAACCGTTTAATGACTGTAGAGAAGCAGCGTACTGTAGAAATCTGATTAAAAAATTGTATTTGTTGTAATATGTTTTATTAAATACTAAGAACCTAAAAGAATTTCAGAAATAACAAAATGCTTTTCGAGACTGAGATTTATAAAGTGAAATTATGCCAAAGGAATGAAAGTCCGGGCATGTCCACACATCTAAATTGCAAGAAGTAATCTATTTATAAAAAGAAAACTTCGATGAACGAGTTATATTGTCTACAAGCTACAGACATAAAAAACATATTCTTAAATTAGTTTTTAAAATATTTATACTTCATAATTTAATAGCACTTCGCGAATGCTTTATTCTGAATGCATAATTGAATTATTCTTGCCATAAACATGCATTAACGTTGTAATCTTTTTAGTTTCCAGCTTTTTAGGACAATTGTCGAAAAGGGCAAATCAAAAAATATCCAAAGGCGAAATAGAGCTTCTTCATACATTCATATAACTGGTGGAAAAAAACAACCAATCAGTAATAACTGATTCTTAATCAAAATAATCGAAACATTATGTCATTTCGTCTAAACATATCTCTGCCGTTGCACTATTCAGTTCATTTCTTGTTTACAAGAATACCCAAGGATGTATATTTTTAGTTCTAAATAATCTTTAAATTTATACATAAACATAATGTTGATAAATTCTTCGGGGGGTTCATAGTGCAGTTCAAATTGTATCAGTAGACATAAATCTGTGCCATTTTTCAGCAGGCTTACCAAAATCATAACCAAAACAAATCGTTTAAAGAGGGCGTTTACAAGATTACAAATTCCGTAACAATATTCTTATTACACAAACTGATATAATCGGATTATTGAGGTGAAACAGTCATCAGCATTACGACGTGGGATCATCCTTCTTTTATTTAAGACAGACAGGTAAGTAAGCGAGGATTAAGGTGATAACATCAGTTACGAAACTAAGTGTTTGTTATTGATGGGATGTTTCATTTTGAAGTCGAATTATTTTATGCAAATAGAATTTGGATTTATACAAAATACTTAGAATATTTTTAAGAAATTTCAAAGAGTTTATAGGCATGTTATAACTAGCAATAGAAATATATAGAAAGATGGGTGAAAGGAATAATACGAAAAGAAATATTGAATGTTGCTGAGAGGAATTATTAGAGGACAATGAAGAATGTATAATTGAAATGTCAGCTCAACAACCTAGGAGTCACTAAAGATAAAAACATTCATATGTATACTTGGGGACACAACCTATGAAACAAGTAAAATATATAATAAATTACTTTAAAAGAAGGGGAAACCAGTCAAAAAATATTAGTTCAGAAATTTGAAATATACCTACGGGAAGATATACCTATCAAGATCTGTTGCTGTAAAGGCTACACCATATAGGAAACTTGGAAAGCACATACGACATTTATACTATTATAGAATTATAAGTTTGTCTGTGTGTTTGTGTGTATGTTTGTTTGTTTGTTTGTTCGGGCATCACCTAAGACCTACGGAACTGATTTTGCTGAATATTTTTTGTTGCAAATTCTACAGTTTGACTTAAAATCTGGTAGATATTTTATCTCCCTAAATTGACAGGAACGGCAGTTATAGCGAAAAAACTTCTACCATGTTGTATGTTCTATTGGTCCCACAGCAAACACCAAATATTAGCTACTTGAATCAGCTTAGCTTTTATTCAAAATTCGGAATATGCCAATGTAACAAGTTTGGGTTTAAAAAAAATCAACTGATATATCAACCGTACTTTTACAGGGTGTTCTATATATATGAGACTTAGTGCTCAGTAGAATGATATGGATTTAAAATATCTAAAAAAGTTATAATAGGTGTACCATAAGCAGCTGCATATATAGAATAAGAGGGAGTGGAATTAGTTATATAGGGTGGTTAAAAAAATTATATTCTTTCGGTCATAAATAGTCATACCAGGTTCAAAAACCGGCGAAGTAAAATTATATTTATATAGGGTGGATAACAAAATGATATATTGCTTGGCTCATACGTTGTTGCATGTACAATATGGTTGCAATCAGGGTAGAGTATTTTATATTCACAAGTGTAGCGGAGTTAATTACAGCTATACAGGTGGGTTTAACAAATATTATAAAGCAATGTTACGATCTATAAGCTGTTTCATTTACGGGATGGTTGAAATATAGGGTGGAGTAGAATATTAAGGATGCAGGGTGTTACAAAGATGTTATATTGGGTGGCAAATAAGTAGTTGCATATACATGGCTGTTGAAATATAGGGTGGAGTAAAATTATAATTATACAGGGTTGTTAATAAATGGTAGAACAATTTTGTTATATACAAGTTTCATATTTGGAGTACCTGAAATATAGGACGCAGTAAAATTATAGATACACAGTGTGATTCAAACAAGGTTACAAAAAGTTGCAAATAAAGGGTGCTTTAAGTGAAGTGTGGAGACGAATTATACTTTATAATGTGGATAAAAAAAATATAAGAAAAAATTATGAAATAGCATGGTTCATAATAGTTGAAATATAGGGTGGAGAAGTGTTATAGTTAAGTATTTAAAAAATGTTATATTGGTTGACTAATAAGCGGCAGAGTATACAAGTTAGCTGTAATACATACAAGGTGTTTCAAGAAAATGTAGAACAAAATCGTTATATAGGGTGCCCCATAAGCAGTTGCAGTTTTGGTGAAATATATTGGAATTGATGGATTTATAATTATACAGGGCGGTACAAAACATGTATACTGGGTGGCCGGTATGTAGTTGCATATACAAGGTGGTTGAAATAGAGGGTGGAGTAGAATTATACATAAACAGATTGGATAAAAAAAATTGTAGGATAGAACATGAGCTGTTGCACATATGCAATATCTGAAACGTGGATCGAAGTAAAATTATAGATATACAGTGTGATTAAAACAATGTTAGAAAAAGTTGCAAACGCGGGTGGTTGAAATACAAGGCTGAGATAAATTATACTTTACACGGTGGTTAAAAACGGTTATATAGTAGTCCGTAAGCAGTTGCGTAGATAAGATAATGAGTGGTGTAGAGTTATATTTAGTGTTTAAAAAATGATATATTTGGTGGCCCCTAACCAGATGAACTTACAGGGTGGTTGAAGTATTTTGTCGAGTAAAATTATGGTTATACAGTAAAAAATAAGGTACAATTTGTCTGATTGGCAGCAATATATACAGGATGGTTTTAATGTAGATGGAAGTAAAGTTATTGTTATACAAGGTAGTTCAAAGGAAATTTGATTAAAATTGTTATATAGCGTGGCCAAAACGCAGTTGCAGTTTGGGTGAGTGTTTAAATAAAAGTTGCTGTTAGGGTGCCAAACTGTGTTTTTACATTTGTGACACACCAAGGGTTCAACAGGTATGTTTTCATTAGGGTGGATCGAAAAGTTTTAAAAAATGTTATATAGGGCATGAACAGATGCATCCTACTATATGGAATACCTGAAACATGAGGCGAAGCAAGATTATAGTTTTAGAGTGTTATTCAGACAATGTTGAAAAAGTTGCGTATAAAGGGTGATTAATTGTACTTTACAAGGTGGGCCAAAAAATATCAGAAATGATTGTTATATGGGGTAGACCATAAGCAGTTGCATAGCTGAAATAGGGTGGAGTAGAGTTATAAGCAGGCACTAGCGGATCCAGGGGGTGGGCTAAGGGGTTGAAGCTCCCCCCCCCAAATCATCTCAGGGGTATGCTTTTTAGTGTTTATTGTGCTAAAATCAACCTTAATTGACGTCAAGCTTCCCCTAACAATATCAAGCCCCCTAAATAACAATCCTGGATCCGCCTCTGTAAGCAGGTGTTAAAAAAGTTATATTGGGTGACAAATAACAACAACAGATATAGGATGGTTGCACTATAGAGTGAAATACAGTTAGTTATACAAGGTGATTAAAAAATATATCGCATAAAATTGTTATATAGGGTTGCCCATAAGCACTTGCAGTTTGGGTGAAATATATTCGGGATTGGTGAATTTATAGTTAAGTAAAAAAAAATTGGAATAATTGTTAAAAGGATAACCATATGTTTCATGGGTTATTTCTTTTTGTAAAGACTTGTACATTTCGTAGGCGGGTGAAACCGCGGGTAAGGGCTAGTAGATTATAAAACGACTTAACTAATCAAATTCCAGAGATTCAGGCTAGATTCACGGCCGGCAGATGATGCATGGACAAGTAATATGTGTTTAGACATAGAGCCAGACAGACAAAAATTTATTCCAAATCGATGACAGTCTACACAATCACAAATATTTTTGAAAAATATTTCCTATTTAGACACGTGTTGTTACAGTTTTATTATAAATATAAATATTTACAGCTTTTCCAGTTTCATATTCAAATAATTGAAGAATATACAATTTGATATTAAGTATTTCAAATACATCGTGTCACCTCAAGGTCTAGAATTTGCAAAAATAACAGACAAATATCCCCCTTCGCTTATCTCCTAGACAATGATAAAAATCTTAATTTTGTGATCATGATTTATCAGTGAAGTAAATCATCTCATTGCTAGACAGTTAATTTTAAAAATAAAATAGAAATTATCAGTATGAAATTTTACAATTTTGCGTTTTCGAACAATTCAGTCAGTTTCTAATGAGTTGGCCAGGATTATTTAATAGCAAGCAATACAATTTTCAGCGAACAAACAAAATTCAAAAAATATTTCATTCATTTATCGTTTTGTCTGTTGAGAATTGCTCTAAAACAAAGCAAGAAATTGACAATCTATATATTTTGGCATGTTCGCATCGTATTAATACACTTCTAATAGTATTACCAGTTAGCAAACTTTAAAATTTTTCACTTTTTATCTATATCTACAGGGGAGAAAATAATGCTGAAGGTAAGATTGTGGTTATATTGATATATAATATAAAATATCTGGCAATACGGAAGGGTGACGGGTAGTGAGAGATACAAGCTAAAATACTTTCAATGGAATTGCGAGACATATACAGGGTGATTCATATTGAAGTTATATATATTTTTTAATGGAACAACCTGCATATTATTACATATTTGGATTCCTCTGTCAATTTTAATAAGATTTTATTCTTCATACATGTTACCTAAAACACACTGTTGGGGGTATTCGATATTATGTCAAAATGTTGAATATCTAGAAACACCTGATTACTGGAGCTGTCTGGTATCATTGGAGGCTTTAATTGGGGGAAACTACTGAAGGCCCCCCATACTCTAAGAGTTAGAATAAAAATGATACTCATTTTATTTTGTCCCTCACCTATTTTAACGAAGTCTAATAACTCGTTTAATTTATTTTTGTCTGATATCAGTTTTTTTTGTCTCTTTCAGTTTCTTCATAAACCAAAAAATTGAAATGATTCCTGCTTTTTGTGTGATTTCTTATTATTCATAAAATATTTTTGATTTTAGAAGATCATGGAGTTTAATTTCAATGCCATCCAATGTTCTTTACCTTTCCAAGGTTATAATAGATTTTCAATATCTATTTCTAATAATTTCTTTGTTATCCCCAATTCCATATTACTATGGAATTGTTATAAACACTCAGAAGGAAAGTTATCGATGGAAAACAAACCGTAAATGAAAGCTCCAAGAATGAAAACCATATCGATCATTTCATGTAGAGTAAAATTCACCATTTTCAGTAACAAAATTTATCAATGAAAAACAAAAATATCGTAGAGTAGGTACAATTAAAATTAATGTCAAAGGCGATAGAACTTTTTGGTTTGTTTTGCATGGCCAACTAAACTTCTGATTGGTGGTAAAAACTCCATAGTAATATGAATTTGAGGATTAAAAGGAAAGCATTAGCAGTATATATGGAAAATCTATTTCACCATTGGAAAGCTAATGAAATTTCATTTTAGATGGCATAGAAATTAAACTCTATAGCCTTGGTAAGATTAAACACATTTTTTAATAATAAAACAGGAAATTAAATGAGTTAATAGATAATGTGAAAAAAAATCGGGGTACTATTGAAAAAAAAATTAAGTAATTCATGATTAATTTATTAAAATCAGAATCTATATTTAAAATTTTCACCGGCTGGTAATACTAGGCTTCCCTCATTCGCACAAATTATTACGGTTTCCACCGACGCGAATTTCCATTTCCGATGACCTACGCGTAGGCGTTCTAAGAACACCTACATTTCCCATACGCGCTTCCTTCCTTCCACTTATAATTAGCATAACTGTCATTAAAATTGCCACAGTTATCAGCCCCAGAAACTTCCAGTGCATCGATAAACCCGTAATTTGTGACATGACTCAACGCGATAGATAAAAACTGACTCATGATTCATGACCGCAACCAAGGTCTCATTTTTTTCTGCATTTTCGTTCATTTTTTTTCCTCCTCAGTCCTGGCGTGACGAAACGAATTTATTGGTGGATTTATTTCGTTAGATGGTATCGCAACCAACGTATCGAACCGAAGCGAGAGATAAACTTCATCAACTTCCCAGCAGGTAGCCGAAAGTCGAATCGAAAAGAACGAGTTGCTTTTGGCTTCTGGGTTTTTCGTAACCATATTACATTATTGTTGTTTATCGGAAAACAAGAAGTATAAATCACTTTGTTGCGTCCAATTTGTAATTATAATAACGATACTGCGGAGTTCATAAATCAAAACCGATTTTTTGTTGTCGATGGATCGAACGAATTTTAAATTGGTCGAATATTGTCGAGAGAAAATGTCGAAGGCTAAAGGTCAGTGGCGCAGCAACTGACAAGGTATTATTATACGTATGTTCTCTGAATTATTAAACACAATACACCAAGGAAACTTATTAATAAAATTACATATGCCTTAACGATGAAATTATCTAAAAATGTGTTTCACTTAAAGTCTTTCCATAGATATTATTAGGTATTATTACCTGATAATATCTATTACCAGAACCTCTGAGGAGACCGAGTCATAAGCAAGATGTACCAAGGTATCCACCGTCTGTCAATAAAAATGAATAAACGAGAAGCTGTCCTATTTGCCGCAACTTCCACCCAGTGCTCTATTTTTTGCAATCATTTGGTGGCGTCACCCATGAAAACAGAATTAAACAGTAGATGCAAGGCATGCGTGCAGCTGGCGCTAGATATAGAAGCACCTAGAACATCGGTGGCGGGGTATATAGCAGCTGAGTTCCTCTCACCCAAAAATCTAATTCCATTATAGAATTGAAACAAAAAGTAGGGCCCCGATTCGACGGCTCCACCACTCGATCTCGGACGTATGTCGTATGTAATCTGACATAAATGAAGTTAAATATATTGGTCAAACTTCATTTACCTCAACTTTTCATGAGACTTACGTCGAAAGTCGTATAGTAGAGCTGTCGAATGGTTCGAGAATCGGGCCCCTCCCGGAACTCCGGCCACAGATATTGATAGGCAGAATCAGTAGCGAGCGCTCGTCAAACGGACTATAAAGACAGCTCATGAAATAGACATACAGTGTGGAATAGGGAATGCAATATCGTTAAAAACTTTCGATACCGGTATTTCGGTATTTTCGCTTTTAGAATCGGTAATTCCAGTAAAATACCGGTATTAGTATCTATATATAAATAGGCAAAGTGAAAATGATTAGGTACCATTTTCTCCTCTGTCTCTCAACTGATTTTCTTCATTTTTGTTTCGTTTAGTAGATACTGACGACCTTCAGTTCAGAATTCTAATATTAATTTATAATATTGGTTCATTCATTAAATAAAATATAATAAAAATTCATTACTTACGTCTATACTGTCAACGCCAAACAACTGATAATGTCGCCGCCGCCAGACCGTCAAAACTCAAAACATTGAGTAATTATATATAGAGGGACCGATCATTAGATGTTTTTATATACTGTTTTACTTACAGGTACTTTCATATTAAATATTCCCGAAGGTATTGTGTAAAAAAATGTCAGACAGCGGACAATAGAGAATGTATTAAATATTTAAGTTCTCCTAGGGTTGTTGGTCCTCTCTTTTCGTTAATATTCCTGAACTTGATTGAAACCGAAAACTTTTAGGTTGCAAAGAACAAGTTTTCAATTATTATATTAAATATTTTGCCAGGAGAGGTTCCAGCCAAAAATTTGGGTGGTCATTGATTTCTCAAAAATATTTCGAATACCGATATTTGATTACATTTTTATTTTCTTTTTATATGAATAGATTTGTCAATATGAGTGAACAATTTTGGTCATTATATCCACTTCTCCGATTTCTCCACAACTCTGTTTCTTATAACTATATACTGTTTAAAAAAATGTAAACAAAATTAAAATTTACTGACTATAGGTTATGTTATTATTTAGGGGTAGTACAACAAACAACTAAACAACAAAACATTTATTTTTAAGAATAATTTTTAAACAAATTAACTCCAACTCTTTTAATATAGATTGTACAAGTGATAATTATTTTTGGTGCAAATTGAAATATGATTTCAAAAAACATATATGATCCAACGTACCGTCGTCTAACCTCGATTTTATTTTTGTGGTTATATGTTGAGCAGACGAAAAGGCTCGCCTGACTCCAAACTTGTTGGTGGTAATTGTTAACAAGTATTCATAAGCAAGCTTAAGATGCACCCCCCAATTCCATGCTCTTCAAAAATTTAAATAATTTCTTAAAATTATGTTCTATTACTAATTTTTTATTCTGTTTCTTTGGGTTTGGAACATTTGTCATTGCTTTGTTAAACACATTGTCTAATTTGTTGAATGAAATAGTAGCAGTATTAATAGCAGAGTAACTGGTGTATCTTCATCTTCAAGTTCAAAATTTGCACTATCGGGTTCATTACTTTTAACTCGTAGATGTTTTATAAAGAGGAATCAATATTTTTGTAATAGAACTTGTATCAACTAGCACTAATGTTCCAATACCGAAAATATCGGTATTTTTAAGGTGAATACCTGTATTAATACCGGTGAAAATTTGGACGGCATCCCAGTTTTCGGTATACAGATAACAATATGATCCAATTAGAAGACGTTTTGTTTTCTGAGAAGAGCACACTTCACGGTCAATTTTAATCGTCAAAATTGTCGCTATTGGTCTAATGAGAATCCTCACTGGATGACCGAAAAATATACGCAATATCCTGAAAAAGATAATGTTTGGGCTGCAATTGGAGAATTAGGCATTGATTGAATGGAAATCAATATTTAGAACTGCTCCAAAATAATGTGCCTATTTTGACAAACTTATATCCTGATCCAGTAAACCGACAAGTTATTGCCAATACAATATGGTTTCAGCAAGATGGAGGCACCGCCCCAATACGAGATCAATGTCCGACAGTACCTGAACCAAATTTTTCCAAATCGGCTGTATTGGGAGGGCTGGATCGATAGAATTCCCAGCACGATCTCCCTATTTGACGCCATTAACTACTTTTTGTAGGGATAGGGGAGGGCGGGGTTCAACGTGCCGATTTCACTAAAACGCAAGATATCTTCCGCATTATCTGAGTAAAAAATATCTTTTTTGAAGTATGTTATGTGAAATTTTATGTAGTTTTTGAAACAATAGACTGTCTTTAATTATATGCTTAGTTAATTAAATTATAAGCAATGTTATACAAAAAGTCCGAGGAGCACAATTTAGCCTAACAAGGGGCGAGTTGTGTCGATGATGAGGTAAGTTGTGCCGCTTATATTTCTAATACGTTAAAGTAGACTTTTTGGGTTTTAAAACAGCAATAAAATATGTAATTTAATAATAGCGTATATTTATCAAAAATTTAACAACTTGCTAACATTGTGCTTATTAAACGTCGTCGCCAGTCCTGCCTGCGCTTGTAGCTTCTGGAGTCGTTATGGAAAGAGTCGGGTTTCTCTGCATGAAGTTTGTAAACCAGTCTTTACCAGCCATGTGGTTTTTATGTCACGACGGGGGAATATTTTGTTGTTTGAATTTTAAAGCGCATTCATAAGCAAGCGTTTTCACCTGTTCAGGTAAAAGACCGAAGTAAATTGTGGAGCTTCTTAATAAATACGAAGCTAAGAGCGCCTCTTCTTCAGCATTGATCACCAACTTAGGGATATATACAACTGTAGGAGTTGGTCTGAGCTGAAGTTTCTTGACATATCTTTGTAATGTAGCATAACATATTTCCAGTTCACGGGCTACAGTTTTTAATTTTCGCCCGTCATTTATAACAGCTTCAGCGGCTTTTTGGAGTAAGTCTTGAGAAGTGGTACCCCTATTTGTTTTCCTTTTGTAAACTCTCATTCTAAAAACAATACAAATAATAATTAGATTCATGTGGGGTTAGTTGTGCCCTAAACGGGGTTCGTTGTGCCACGGCACAATGTACCTCCAACCATCGGCACTTTTAACCCCCTTAGCAACACAACAACCAACAAACCGATATCAAATAAACAAGTTGAACATAGCGTTATTACACATTATCCTCACGATTCTCTAATAAACTGTCAACACTTTATCCACACACTTAAAACCATAGGTTGCAAAATGACAGAAACAGACCAAAAAAAACATAAATAAGAAAATATTTACTTACCTGGCACCGGGAAGGCACGTGGCGGCTAGTTACTCAGACCTCGGCGCTGACGCAACTAAAATGACCGCTGAATGTGCGCGTGGGTAAAGCAGTTTTAGACGCAACAACGGAATATCTCTATCTCTTTTCCTCTTTGTGATATTTTCATCGGCACAACATACCCGCTGCATGTTGAACCCCGCCTTTCCCTATGTCAAAAGTACTGTATACAAAACTAAATCCCTCAACTTAGATGACCTAAAAAGACGAATGACGCTTACGATTAGATCAGTCACACCTGTGATGTTGAGTAACCTTAGAAGACATTTTTATACCAGATTACCATGTTGCCAAGATGTTCGAGCCTAGCATTTTGAACATTTCCTACATTGTAATTAATGATTTTTGTTTTTTTTATATTATTAAGTAATAATCAGTATTACTTATTAGGATTTTAGTGTAATGCAGCGAATTTGTGAAATAAAATAATTTTCTTTTTTTAATTTTATTTTTTGAAATAAATCTGAAAAAGCCATAACTGACCTTGATGGTAACTCTTCCCCAGGTCCTGATGGTATACACCCTCGATTGGTAAAGGGCTGTATAAATGTTTTTGCTCCTTATTTAACTAAATTATTTAACTGGTCTATTTCTATAGGAACTTTTCCAAAGTCCTGGAAAACTAGTTTTGTCACACCCTTATTTAAAAATGGGGACAGATCTGATGTGAATAATTATAGACCTATTACAAAAAACTGTGTTTTTGGTAAGTTTATTGATAAATTAGTATACGATAAAATATCCTTATTTATATTCAAATTTATTAAGCCTATGCAACATGGTTTCTATCCTTCCAGGTCCACACAGACAAATCTTTATATCTACATAGAATATATAAATGATGCAATCAGTAAAAATTGTATTGTGGACTCTATTTATACAGATTTTCAACGAGCATTCGATGTCGTTAATTTCGGTCTCCTTGTTAGGAAGCTCTCGGCTTATGGTTTTGATGGACCATTACTACATTGGCTTGAATCTTTTTTAATAAATAGAAGTCAAATTGTTAAGATTAAAAATTTCGTGTCTGAACCCTTTCATGTCAAATCAGGAGTCGCTCAAGGCTCCCATCTTGGTCCCCTTCTATTCATACTTTTTATAAATGATTTAAATCTAGAGATCAAAAATTCTCAAATTTCTATATTTGTTGACGATGCGAAACTATATAAAAGCATTAAATCAATTCAAGACAGAATTTCGCTATAAAGTGATCTGGACTCGCTTCTAAATTGGTGTTCTTTTAACGATTTTACATGTAACCCAGTTAAATGCTTTGTCATGACTTTTGGTAAAGACTCCACAAATATGTTTACGTATAATTTAAATGGAGCTAATCTTGGGAAGGTAGACGTAATTAAGGATCTCGGGGTATATATCGACTCCAATTTAAAATTTCATTTCCACTTGGATTATGTCGAATCAAAAGCCACTAAACAAGTCAACTTCATCAAGAGATTTTCAAGTAAATTCAATAGGTTTGAAACTTTCAGAATTTTGTACTATGCATTTGTTTATCCTATTCTATCTTATTGTTCAGTCATTTGGAGACCCCATTGGGATTACCAAATTAAATTACTTGAAAGGCCTCGTAGATCCTTTCTTCGTTATTCTTCTTTCAAATGTGGCCAGCCTATGCATTTTACAAACCACAATTACTCTAACATTGCACAAATACTTAAAATTCCTGATCTGTACTTATCAATGACAAGAAGTGATATTGTTTTTGGTTTTAAAATCATTAACAACAAAATAGATTCTATTGACTTGTTGGGTAGGTTAAATTTTCACGTTCCTAAGCGACACACTTCTTATTTTTATGAGTCTGAATATCACTGGTTATCGCCGATGGATAGAATATCGGAATTTATGAATAATAACTGTTCGTGGCTTGATTTGTATAATTGTAATGTTGCTAATGTTAGTTTTAAATCAAAATGTATATTTAATTACCTATTCTTAATCTTTTAAGTGTTGTTTTATTTTAGTTTATGTAATGTAAATGGGGTTTTACCCCGTAAATTATAAATAAATAAATAAATAAATATTTCCGAAACTGTTGAAAATTGGTGTAGGACATTATACCTGAATGATGTCAAAATAAAATCTGAATCACATGAACAACTCACCTCTGCATTGTCTTGACAATCTAAGGCAAGAGCTCTCCGTCTACACAAGATGCAAAGTTAGCTACAAAAAATATTAGCAACTTCAATAATAATAATACAACGGATATCACAGCAAAAAGAAAATTATTTTTTTTTTAATTTTCCATAAACCAACAACAGGTATAATTCTAAAAGATTTATTTATAAAAATGCAAATACTTAAGTAAATATTTTGTACAGTTCGCAAGATAATAGACTGTTTGCAGTAGACAATCATTATCAGTTGGACTTCAATTTACTCAACTTCAAAATTTTTTTGGTTAACTGACTCATGACAAAGCAAATGTTTTCTCAAGATTTTAAATCCTGTGAACCTAAGACAATATTTTGTATTTAGACGAAAAACTCTATTTTTGTCTCCACTACAAAAACAATGCAACTCTTGAAAATACTAAATCAGTTTGGACTTTTTAACTTAAAAATTGTAATATCACTCTAGTGTAATATTATACAGGGTGAGTTTTTTTTTGATGATCAGTGATGGGGGTTTCGGAAACTAGCAGAGATAGAGCATTGGTTAAATTGGGAAAGATTTGCAGTTTTACTGGCCTAATTTAATGACACTTTCGGATATTTTAAAAAGTCATGGCTTACTGGATATTTTGAAAAAACGAAATTCTGTCGATTTAGTCAAATCCCTCTAGCTCCTTTGTTATTGATTTTATAAAAAAAGTGTAAATATCAAAATTGAAGGGAATTGTATCCCGAATATGATTGTCATGTCCTCGTTTGCGTGACAGCTCTCGTTTTCGAGATATGACACAAACTTATCTTTTTTTGATATGGAAACATAGTTGGCTATGACCTCAAAAAATCGGACATTTTTAGAGCTTTTCAGCGATATAATTAATACTCGATATAGTTATTCATAAAAATAACGGAGTTATGGATGCTTTTCTCTGTTATTTTCACTACCTAAGTAGCCTTGAAAAAGATTGTTTCCACTTTGACGTTTCCTCATTTGAGAGTAATTCTATTAGTAGTGCTGAACTGACAGTCGATATTGACAAGTTTTCATGATAAAATGGAATATTCTAACAAAGAAAAACGGAATATGGTGAAATGTTATATCATATGCGATAAAAATTCAGTTCGTGCAGCTGAGGAATACTTTCATAAATATTTTAATCGTCGTCAACCTGCTCTATGTACATTTAAGGGGCTTTACGATCATTTACGCAGATATGGATCTTTTACTAAACCACCAAAGTAACGTAATCAAATTAACGAAGCAGCACAAATAAATGTTTTGGCAATGGTAAATCAAAATCCATCTACATCAACTCGTGAGTTTACGGCAGAAGTTAAGGTACTGAAAGCGCACAAGTTCCACCCGTACAAACTTTCATTTACTCAAACTTTGCATGCTGGTGATTAACATCGACGTATTTTGTTTTGTACATGGTTTAGAGACATGTGCCTTGACAATCTACAGTTTCCAATAATGGTGTTATGGTCAGATGAAACTAGATTTACTAACTGAGTTATGTTCAATAGACACAATGAGCATATCTGAGCTAAAGAAAACCCTTTCCATGTAGAACAATCTATGACGAATCACTTACTCGGGAGCACTATTGCATTTCTTGCAATACACTTTTCGAGACATGTTCCATAATTTGAATTTGAGAACTCGTTTAGAAATTGAGTGGTTCAATCGTTCAATTTTTATTGGAATAGTTATTAATAAATCAATCTATTTCATGGCTCACTACATTAAAAGTGAAAATAAGAGAGAAACGCATCCACAACTCTGTGATTTTTATGAATAACAATATCGAGTATTATATCGTTGAAAAGCTCTAAAAATTTCCGTTTTTTTTTTCAGGTCATAATCAACTATGGTTTCCATTCAAAAAAAGTTTGTGTCATATCTCGAAAACGAGAGCTGTCACGCAAACGAGGACATGACAATCATATTCAGGATACAATTCCCTTCAATTTTGATATTTACACTTTTTTATAAAATCAACAACAAAGAGAGGGATTTGACTAAATCGACAGAATTTCGTTTTTCAAAATATCTAGTAATCCATGACTTTTTACAAAAATCCAAAAGTGTCATTAAATTGGTCCAGTAAAACTGCAAATCTTTCCCATTTAACCATTGCTCTAACTCCGCTAGTTTCCGAGATCCCCATACTGATCATAAAAAAAACACACGCTGTATAAATCTGTGTCCTGATCTATGTAGACGGCACATCCATTTTCTTGAATAAAAAATATGTTAAATAATAGATCTTCATATTCCAACATCTATTTTAGCTCTTTCGAAGACGATATGAAAGAAAATAATCACCTTACATCCTTTGGAATATTTCCAACTTCATTTTTAGCGTAAAAAAAACACTTCCGAGTTAATTGCTTTTCAACGTATTAGAAAACGCACCTGCACAAAAGCTGAAACATTAACGTGGTTAGTTTTCAATTATTATATTATTATTGGATCATTTCTAATTATAGTTAAAAGATTGTTTTCTCATTTTAATAATGACACCTAGAAATAGGCTTTCACCCGATGATTGCGTCAATAACGTCCGAGTTCTGTTGAAAGATTAATGTCCCGTTTGTTGGTTCTTTTTTCAAGCTTCAACAAATATGGCTCGCTTGGGAGGAGAAAATCGTTTGCTGTTATTTTTTGATGGGCAGGAAAATAATTGAGTTTACTGCTTGCTTGACTTCGTAAATTTTGAAGGACATAATTATACACAATGGCCTGATAATTTAGGTGCTAATAATAATTCACTGAACTCCAGATTCACTACATCACATGAATATTATAGGAAGGTCAATATACAGTGCATTTTTTTGAAACCTGACAGCGAACTTTATTTCAGTGGTAGATTAGTACTTTGAAATGGAAAGAAAACTGTACAAATAATAGTTTCTAGTGTTGTCAGATTTCTTCGGTAACCTCGACAACAATATTGCAAGCCTTGTTTTTTAAATATAACAACTCATAATAGTCTAAATGAAAAATGTTATCACATTTTTTCGTTATTGGAGTAGCAATTTTACAGCAATCAACAGAAAGGACAAAACTAATACGCTTATCATCATCAGCAGCAGCAGCATATACAGTGAGGACGCATGGATTGGAACAAATTCATTTAAAATTCAGGTGTTGGTTTTTTGGAAAAACGCTCAGACACTGCGGTTTTTTTTTGGAGTGCGTTTTTTGTGATGATAAACTCATTTATACAGGGTGGACCAGAAACAAATTGTGACCATAAACTTTTTTCATATGGAAACATTTGTTTTTTTATTTTATTTTTGAACTCTGCATTGATTTCTAAATATTTTTCATGTACAATGTCCTATACCGAAAATTAACAGTTATTAAAAAAATACATTTATTTCAAAATTGAAGAAAAATAAACATCAACATATCAAATTAAATGTGCAAATAACCACAAAGATAAAAATTTAACGGGCTTAGATCTGAAGACCTAGCTGGCAATTCGATATTATGTCTCCTTTTGGATCCATCTATTTGGAAAAATATTGTCAAAATAATCTCGCACTGTTCCCGAATAGTGCGGGGGCGCTCCATGCTGTTGAAACCATACCGAATCTCTTAGTTAGTATATTGGGGTTTTCACCATTCGGGTAAAGTCCTGGTTCTGTTAAACAGAAAACAAAACACCCACAATTTAGGTACTCACATTTATTTATTTATTTATCGTATGGTTCAATAACACGACAATAGTCGTTAAAGTATACATAACAAGTTAAAATACATTACAGGTTGATGTTCAGTTGTTTTATCCAATTCAGCGCCAGCGGTGTGGCTTTGTGGAACTCCGCTCGCGTTCCCCGGAACGCTCTCACAGTTTCCGGCCAGTACATTAACATTCTTGGAAAACTGTGCATGACTTTCCATAATCCAATGTGGGTTTTCTGATGCCCAAATCGAAAATTTTGCCTGTTTACTGAAATATTTAAACAAAATGTTGCCTCGTCGGAAATACTACCTGAAAAGTGCGTTTTATCATTGCATCTATCCATCATTATTTCGCAAAATTTTACTCCCCGCTTCAAATCATCTTCAGTAAGTTCCTGAACTAAATGAACTTTGTATGGGTGCCATTTATTTTTATGCAAACATTTTAGAACAGAAGATTTACTTATTGACTGTTCTGCCGCTATTTGTCTAGTGGATTTGTGAGGATTTTCTTGTAAATCGAGCAAAACAAATTATGTATCTCCTGGAAGATGTTTGTTTTTCGAATTGTGTCTTACGTGGCCATATTCTTGAAACTTTTTTCTCTTTTACTAACTACCAATCGTGTAATAGGCCGCTCCGGGTACTTCATATTAAAAATTCGCACACTTCAACTTGTGTTCGAGTTTTGTCGCCATATCGTACCATCGTCAAAATTTCTATTCGCTGCTTTTCAGTTAATCGCGCCATACTTTGAAAGTTTACAACTGCACTTGACAACTACTTATTTGAAGTAAAATTATAATACAGTTTCTATTAAAACAAACAAGTGTTAAAAATTCCAGCATTAAAAAAGGGTTTCCATTCATGCGACTAAAATACTGCCAACAATCATGAAAACCAGACGTAAATATATAGGTTCAAACAAACAAACACCTTATTTTTACCCTTGTTTTCTGAACTTTAGAAAGAAATGTAATTTTTTTAATAACTGTTAATTTTCGGTCAAAAAAAAAGACGTGTCCGAGGGTGTATTTCCTTGTTTGTATGACTTCCAAATTTCTCTGTGCCCCGTTTTTCTGATGGCGGCTAGTCTTTTATATCGTCGCTCCATCTTGTTTGTGACGTCCAATCTCCTTGAAAGATGGCCAGCCCAGGGGCCCAATACTCGAACCATTTGACAGGTCTACTATACGACTTTCAACGTAAGTCGCATGAAAAGTTGAGGTAAATGAAGTTTAACCCATATTTAAACTTCGTTTATGTCAGATTCATCCGAAGTCGAGAATGGTTTCAAGAATCGGGGCCCTGCTCCATTTTAGTTTACAGATTCTTGCTTTCACCTCAGTCAGCTTAGATCGTCTACGTATTTCTTCGTTTCGAGCGATTTGACCATATTCGGTTATATACGTTGCAGTCATTTTTTTTTTTGAAGAGCCTGGCTGAGTTCGTATATTATACTTTTGAAACACCCCCACAGAAACTAACTGCAAATGTATGTTTCCAACTTAAACGGTTTAAATTTTCTGGGTCTTGAAATAGACTTAACAATACGGTTGAGAGAAAATGTCCACTCATCGGAAAACCAAAAGATGAACAAAAAATTGGGATCTTGTTTAACAAATTTATTCTTAATTTTACATAATTGAACGCGACGATCATCTTCGCTATGTCCCTGAATCAAGTGAATTGTATAGGGTGAAATATGTTGCCTTTCAAGATTAGATTGTACTAATTGTTGGATTTGCAACAACCTGTCCAAAAGCGGCTATCTCTTCTTTTTCTTTTCTTGCTGAATTTTCAATTTAACATTTTTTATATTGTATATATTCCGGTTGTCAACATTTTGAAATAAGTTCAAAACTTACTTATGGTTAACGTGTTTATACTCTCTCCAAATTAGACTAAACAATTTTATGTTTTATTGCAATGCACACCTATCGAGACAAGATAAAAAGAGATGGCAATTGAGAGAGCAAGAGGCTATTTTACTCGAATGAAAGATGCTTTCAGTGAGTTACCTCCTGTATGCAGTTGCTGTTTCCACCCACCAAGTGAGATAACGTAATGCTATCTTTATTGCCCTCTCTTTCTAGTCTTGCCAAGATATTTGTGCAATACAGGCTACCTTCAGATGTATATGTTCTAAGGTATTAAGTGACAATTTTGAAAACGGAACATTAAGAAGGCGCCAACATGAAAGTATCATAACAAGCCTTAGAGCATACACCTTCTGGATGTTGCGTGCAGTGCATAAATGTCGTTTCCAAGTATAGAAAAAGGGTAATAGAGAGAACAAGAAGCTATTTCATTCAATTGGTGGGTGCAGTTCCCAACCGAGTGAAATAACCTCATACCCTCTGTATTGCCCTCTCTTTCTGGTATTGGCACGATATTTATGCACGGCAGGCTATCTCTAGGAAGTAGATTCTCTAAGTAACGAACAGTCACGTGGTTAAATTCCTTATAAGATTACCTTTTCCATGATATGTCACACTGAGAACTTTCGTTATTCAAATTTGACAGTGATTGTGGGGAGGGGAAGTATAACAGTGGGGTATCTATATATAAATAGGCAAAGACAAAACGGTTAGGTAGCATTTTCTCCTGTGTCCCTTAACCGATTTATTGATTTTTGTTTTGTTTAGTGGCTATTGACGACCTTCAGTGCAGAATGCTAACATATAGATATTTATAATATCGAGTCATTCATTAAATAAAATCAAATAAAAAAATAATAATTTATGTCTACAGTGCCGCCAGATTGCGTGGAGAAAAAATCATAAGACGGATTGACTCGAATGAGAAATACAAACTAAATTAAACGAAAAACTAACAAATTTTGTTTCTGAAAGTTATTCTACATTATCATGCTATTGAGAACTCAACCAAAAAATTTATATTATATATAATGACAATTTATTGTGTACTCGCAAGTTTTTCTAAATATAGTTTGTCAACTAAAATCAGAAATTTGTATTGCGTGGCAACTGAACAATGTTTTTCCGATAATATTTTATTATTTTAACATTATACTATTAATTTATATTGTTTCTATTTTAAAGGCTAATAGTTTCATACAATTTAACTAAGATTACAAAAACTGGTGAAAATATATAATGAGATGGAATTAATAAAATGAGTATTTATATATAAATGTTAGAGAATGGAGTGCAATTATATTTATACAGGGTGGTTAGAAAAAAAAATTATCTAGGGTAGCCCATTAGCGGTTGAACTGTTGTCATATTAAATTAAGAATTACGAATTTGAACACAAATAAAGTCCTATTAATTACATCTGAAAAAGAACTTGAATTTCGTTACTTATTTGTAGAAGCGAGATGTAAGACCGACACAGAGGTTCCGAATCTGGATCCGTTCCGTCTAATTGCTGTTCCTGTCAGAGATATTGACACAATTGGTCAAATTTCGACCACTGGGCGACAGCTAGTAAGAGAGAATTACGTCCCCCTTGGAATAATACCTAACCTCTTTCAAAACAGAATTCGTCTTGCAGCTATTTGATCTGTGTTGTTTTCGATACAGCTCGCTGTATAAGACGAAAAATGAATTAAAAACTTATATTGGATGGATCCTCTTTGATTTTCAATTATAAAATTAGAACAAATAATGCAGTTCTCATCGATAAAGGTAAGCTGGTATACAAATATATATCGTACGTAAAAAGGGATACACCTCAAACACTCAACAACGCATCGGGAACGTTCTTTATCCTCATAGCAGCTCAAACTAACAAAAAATCAATATTGACTTGACATCGAGGTTCACACACAGCACAACATCGAACAGGAACACCTTCATTTTAATATTTCGCCTTTGCTTTGTGTCAACATAACGACGATGCGCAACAACTTATTCACTTTTATACGAGGACTGATCAATAAATCCAATTCTCATTTTCTTGTAACATGATAGAGTTATTATTAATTATAATTGTATAACACAAGATTAATCTTATCTGGCTAAGTGAAGTGTAATTTATTGTATTATTTATTTGTTTTAACTCTACAATTAAACCAAATCGACAAAGTGTGTTAATGTAGTTAAGATAAAACCAATGGATTACTAAAACTCTTATTAATTCATGTGCCAATAAAGGTAGTATCTTGAAATCATGGTGAAGTGATCCATTAACAGATCCATAGCCTGCGTTGAATTACGAGGCTTAACTTTTTCCAAGAATACCATCATAAATGACCAATTAAATTGCAATAGAAGTATTTTGTTAAAAATGTTTATACCATATGAACCCCTAAATTAGTTTACCTTTGTTTTGAATCTTGTCTGGCTTTCATTAACTTAACGCAAACTCTGTGTCTAAACTATAGTTACGTTTATACGAATCCATTCAAGTGAGTGATAGAAAACAAAGTAAGTTAACTAATTTAAAAAATAGATTATAGTCAATGTATATTCAAATAGAAAAACTAGTAATTAACATAATTATCTACTGTGCAATGTTAAAAATTTTAGGAATATACCTAAAATAAGAATGGGCATAATATTCGCAAGAATCATATTTTAAAAAATGTTAACTATTATATATTAAGTTCAATATTAGTTTTACATTCTAGTTCTTTTATTCTTTTTCTTAACAATACCTTTTTCATAATTTCATATTCTGTGACTTTTTGTAGTTAGTTATAAGTTAGCTATTAAGCATAGGCAACCATTTTGCCTCTGTAGAAACTTTAGATGCTATGCTTACTATAATTACCCACTGTGTGCAAAATATAACCAAAGCAATTACGGACTTTTTGTTGCTCCTTACGATCAAAGTAATTACCTACCTATTTAGTATATATTTTTACAGGTAATATTGATTAATAAGATTTGAAAGCAAGACTGTAGGTTCTTTTGGCACCACTTAAATATCAGCTATATAGGTAGGTAATTCATTTTTACATTAGAAGCACTAACTAGTGTAGATGTGCGTAGAGTATTTGGAGTTATTTTGTGCAAACTGTAGGTACTTACCCATATACCTACATAAGGGCTTATTGTGTAGTGTTTTGTTAATTATTTGCAAGTTTTCATTTTCATTTTGAAACCAGTTGTTTTATTTCACAAATTCACTATATTACACTAAAAACCTAATAGGTAACACCAATTATTTCTTAATAATATAAAAAAAAAACAAAAAACCATTAATGGCAATGTAGGAAATATTGAAACTGCTCGCCCCAAACATCTTGATAACATGTTAATCTGGTATAGAAATGTCTTCTAACGTTACACAACATCTCACGCGTGACTGATCTCAAGAGTGATTCGTCTTTATAGGTGATCTAAGTTGAGGAGTTTAGTTTTGTATACAGTACTTTTGACATATCCCACAAAAAGTAGTCCAATGGCGTCAAATCAGGATATCGTGCTGGCCACTCTATCGATCCGCGCCTCCCAATGCCCCGAACAAATTTGGTTCAGGTACTGCCGGACATTGATTTCGTAATGGAGCGGTGCTCCTTCCTACTGAAACCAAATAGTATTGGCAGGAACTGGTGGGTTTTCTAGATCAGGATATAAGTTACCACGACATTTTTTTTCCAACAATTCCTGCCGAAACATTAACTTTTTCAGGATATTGCGTATGTTTTTCTGTCATCCAGGGAGGATTCTCATTAGACCAGTAGCGGCAGTTTTGACGATTAACATGACCGTTCAATACTCGAAAACTTGATACGTGGCTGACGTTGAACAGTAGGGTTGCTTTTCGACCAGAATTATGTGAGATTTTTTGAAACTCAAGCATAATATACAATTCGTATTATTACGAGGGCTGCCTTTTATATTTCGGGATTAGAGAACAAAAACAAATATTAATCATCGAAAATCGCTTTACTGTTTTTCAAAATATTCCCCATGAAGATCTATACACTTTTGCTTGAGTTCGAACCAATTGTCGAAGCACTTTTTCCACTCTGATTGAGGTATCTCCAAAACATGCATTCTGAACGCAACAACCGCTTCTTCAGGTGTCGAAAAACGTTGACCTCTCAGTTTGTTTTTTCCGTACGAGAATAAAAAGAAGTCATTTGGTCACAAGTCACATCACATCGATGTTTTGAGTGGTCAATAATGCAGTTGTTTGAGGCGATGTGTGAGAGCTTGCATTGTCGTGGTGAAGAGTGATCCCTCATCGGGGGTTGGTTTTTCTCAATTTTTGGAAGAAAACTGGCAAACAAATGGTTATGTACTACTCAGAATTGACTGTTCTGCGTTGTTCTAGGGGTACGGTTGCTACATGTCCAGTTTTTCTGAAAAAACAGGCGATCATTTGCTTGGAAGTGCTTCGTGCGCGAACAACTTTTGTTGGATTCGGCTCTTCTTGAAACACCCATATAGTCGACTGCTGTTTACTTTCGGGCTCATACGCGTAAATCCACGATTCATCACCTGTCACTATGTCATAAACGTGTTTTGAAGCACTGTGATCGAATTTTTTGAGCTTTTCTTTCGACCAATCCTCACGAGCCTGTTTTTTAAAGATTGACAAATTGTGTGGGATCCAACGCAAACAATTTTTTTGACATTCAAATGTTTATGCAATATTGAATGTATGCTGGTCCCACTAATGTGTAAGGTTGACTCAAGCTCACGATAGGTCACATGACGATCTTGCAATATCAGTTCGCGCACAGCATCAATGGTTTCCGGAACAACAACTGTTTTTGGACGACCTTCACGAATTTCGTCTTGGAGTGAACTACGATCTCGATTGAATTCACCATACCTTTGATAAACAGTCCTTGATGGAGTTTCATCACCAAAAATTAAATTAAGTTTATCCATGCACTCTCTGACTTCTCTGGACGTCGAAAGTTGTAAAAAATAATTGCACGAAAATGTTCACCATTTAATTCCATTTTTTGGCCGAGATGAATACTTTAAATTTGTGAAATCAAATAATTTTCTTTTTTTAATGTTCATTTTTGTTAATATTTCCGAAACAGTTGAAAATAAGAGTGGGACATTGTACATGAATTATGTCTAGAATTTTCTGGAGAATCCAAAAAATAAATACTGTACAGGGGCTTGCATTTAAAATGAGAAAATTGGTCACATGACACACCCTATATTTTTTTGTTGAAAAAATGCAAATTCATTCCATTGGGCTGTTCCACACCGTACAAGGAATTGAATATAAAAATAAATAAATATACTGAAAAAATATATTTTATTTTTGTCCAGACCAGGTATGAATCCCCCTTGTACTGGATAAACATACACATTTAGGCACACACACACATACCACATAATATAAAGAAGTTTTGACACATGGGCCAACGCTGACGCAATCCAGAAACATCATAAATCAATGCCGCAAAGAATTTTCTTTGTTCTTGCGTGCCTCGATGCCATATTGTCGACGTTGTACAGACCTTCTTTTTCTTGACGTCGATGCTGTTATCCCTGCACAGCGTATGCCACAGCTTCAAAGGAGATGTGCTTGCTGCTATTTCAAAATCTTTTACAGATGTTCGCCCAGCTTTTTATGTTATGAACAAATTTTCGGGATTTATGAGGAGAGCGTAGCGATTAAAAATGTTGAATGTGTTTGGGCTTTTGTGTTCGAGATGATAATGTTTGAAATATGAGGAAATTTGAAAACACTGATCCAGTAATATCTTCATATTGACAATATCAAATATTCTGAAAATAATCCAAACAATTTCAATTAATTTAACACAAATTTAGTCCAAACAAATTAAATTAAAATTAAATCTATTAGGTTCAATACACTGACCGTTGTCTTACTTATGTGTATTACATCCAAGTATTTCACTTTAGAACTTGTCATTCAAGGAAGCGTATCTGACGAGAACTCCTGGTTCGAAACGGCTGTGATACGTTGAATGATATAGTTCTAAATATGTGGATATATACCTGTATCTGTCAAGAGTATGGTATATGTTATAGCATAGTATGCCTTCATATAGTTAAATTACTCAATAGACGGTAGATGTCACCGACATCTATTGGGTTCAATACACTGACTGTTGTCTTACTGATGTGTATTACATCCAAGTATTTCACTTTAGAACTTGTCATTCAAGGAAGCGTATCTGACGAGAACTCCTGGTTCGAAACGGCTGTCATACGTTGAATGATATAGTTCAAAATATGTGGATATATTCCTGTATATATATTTACTTATGTGTTTTTATATAAAACACTCGAACCATCTGTCAAGAGTATGGTGTATGTTATAGCATAGTATGCCTACATATACTTAAATTACTCACTAGACGGTAGATGTCACCGACATCTATTAGGTTCAATACACTGACTGTTGTCTTACTGATGTGTATTACATCCAAGTATTTCACTTTAGAACTTGTCATTAAAGGAAGCGTATCTGACGACAACTCCTGGTTCGAAACGGCTGTCATACGTTGAATGATATAGTTCTAAATATGTAGATATATACCTGTATAAATTAAAATTATCCTGCTTCAAAATTTAACTTAAAATTCAAAACAATTAACAAAACATGGAATGTTTGCTATTCTAGAAAATAGTACTTAGGAAAAACCATTTAGTGAAGCTAAAAGTTTCTTGTTCTTTTTGGATCTCTTCTGGCATAAACCTTTCCTTGTAGGATTACTACAATCTTCATTGTACATTATGTAGCCTAAGTGGTCAAGTTTTCGCGTTTTTACATTATTAAAGATTTCATATTCTTTACGTATCCTGCGTAACACCTCACTGATTTTGTCGTGGTCCATCTAGAAGATTTTGAGTATACATTCGTAGATACTCCGGATAATGTACAAGATTCGACTCTATAAAGTAGATTCAGAACACCTAACGTGTCAGTAAGTTTATTTTAATTCTCAAGTTATGATTGTGGCTCCTGAATATGGTGTCAATTTGGATAAATGCTTAGTTGTCCCATTGATTATTTAAGATAGTCCCTCGTTAGCTTCATGATGTACTTTGCCTTTAAAAACTAGTTTACAAAATTTAGGGAATTACTGTAGAATGAATAGAATGAAAACAATAATCCAGTGTCATATTTTTTGGATTGTTTTAACAAACTCACAGTGTATATCGTTTGAGAAATAACACCTGTTTCAAGAATTAAGTGACTGCACCTAATAAAAGCTAGGTAGTTAATTACTTTGATTCCAACAGGTTTGCGTAAACTACGATTTTATAGGCTCTACGCAGAGTGCTAAGTTCTTAGGTTTTTGTCATTGTCGAAATGAGATGTCGAGAACTTCTTCAGTATATAGTGCCGCAGTTATTTTTATCTCTCAACCCTGCTCTTAAGATGTCTGGCTCTTTTTGTTTTATATCTACAATTTCTTCATGTACTGGCTCTTCTTTTTCGTGTCAGCTGTTGACTCCTTTTTCTTTCCATTTTATTTCGCTGGTAGTTAAAATATCTGTTTTCATATGTACTTATTCGTTTATGATTTCTGTGTCTTTCGTGTTCAGCAGAGTAGAAATTTTCTTCTAACTTTTCTCCTGTACTTTGGTTAATTACGTCACCTGGATTTTAAACATTTATAGCAGAACTGCCTGTCCTCCAATATTCGTCAGGGCTCCTCCTCATCAAGGTGATGATTGCAACCTGGTGATGATACTGCATCTGTTCCTCACTACTTTTATAATATGTTTGTTGTTTACGCCTAATCGTTACTTATCCATATTGGAGGATCCTTAATTTAGGGCACTCGTTTTGAATTTATCGCTATTTAAGGTCACTCAATGTGGATGAGACGCTACTGTTCTGTTATTTTTGTTCCGCCCTGGATGTTTTATTTTGTAACCCCATATGTGTTGTTTGAACAATAGTATATTGTTAGCGTATTGTTCTTAATATACAAAGTGTAAATGAATAAGTGTGAAGCAACAATCAAGTTTGATGAAGTAGTAGATAAGTACGCAATGAAGAATTTTAGATTTGTTTGGCACCGACTTCAAAAATATACTAGATTTGTAGGTAATTAATTTGTACAGAATAAGCACCTTTTAATGTTTACATTTTTTACTTTCTGCTTAGGTACCTAACAACATTGAATGTGTTGTTTATTTGCTAGAGTTGTATTTTGTTATAAATATTTTTACCATTTTAGTAATAGGTGGAAGTCGGTTATATTTTTTAACGTTTTATTTTCAACTTTTTAGTTTTTTTGAACTCGGGTAGTTTTCAATCTTTATTTTTTATTTTGTATGTATAACCTTAATAGACAGGACCAGGTAACATCGAAAGCTTCAAGATTACATAATGATACATTTTCATTTAAATTGACAGGTAAATGTTTTCGAACAAAATGTATTAGTACACGTTGACTTAATAAGCCCAAAATATATTTATGCCTTATGGACCACCATGTAACCTTTTTTTCAACTTTTTTTGACAACTCTGTATAACAATAGATAATTCCACTCCACCTTATGTACCACTACCAACCATCCTGTAAATACGACTGCCCACGGCCAAGCATAAATTTGTTAGCTACCTTCTGTAAACTATAGGACGGAGTAGAATCCATCCCATATTTACGGAGTCAAGTCCGTCCTATATTTCAACTATAGTATATAACTCCTTGTGGGCTATCCCACAAATTATTTTTTTAAACATTTTATATTATCGCCCTGTGTAACATTAATTCCTCTTCACACGTTCCAACATTTTTATACCACCAAACGTCTACTCTACCCTACATTCCAACCATATTTTGTTTGCTATAACTAAACATCCTGTGTATAAACGCACCAAATAGCAGTTTAGAGTATGACATGTGTTGTCACTGAATTTTCTATTAGGCCGGGAAAACGTGACAACCAAAAGCACCGTCTTCCCAAAATAGAAAAATTTTCTTTTAAATAGGTATTTGCACATACAAACAAAACGAGCTTGGTACTCATTGATTTAAGAAGCCAAAAATACTATGCTTTACTACCTTTATGCTTGAGATGTACATAGAAAATTTTCAAATTCGCAATTAACACTTCCAGTGTCCAAAATCCCCGCACTATTATGTTGTAATTAAAATATTTATGAGGAAATGTCCGTTATGTCATTTCGATGAAATTTTTGATAAAAATTTTGGAATTTTCGGCGAGTTTCTGCAAAACTACAATTTTCACGTCGCAGAAAAGTATATGAGATCACCTAGGGATCTCCCTTAATAGATTAAATGTAAAGAAACTATACCCACCCATAAGGAGTTTTCGAAAAATCGACCAATATGTTAGAGATATTGGTCGATTTCCATTTACACATGTGTTCATTCACAAATTTCATCACTTTACCAATAGTTATCCCTAATTTGAGGTTTCACCGATTCGGATATATACTCTATTAAACAAGCCCATATTCATTTAAAACGATTCACCACAGGAGAAGAAATAAGTTATATATACACAAAAAAAATACGCGACGAATTGATAACCCCCTCCTTTTTGGAGGTCGGTTAATAAGAGGAATTAATATGACAGCCTGCTACTAAAAAAATAGACAATAGAAGGATTGTTTGTTTCTACTGAAATTGATCATTATTTACACAAAAACAGTAACAGATACGAAAAAAAATTTAAGAAAAATCAAGGATTGCAAATTCATAAGAGATTAATTTGCAATTTTTGTCAATTGTCAGGAGCGTACGGAAAAAAAGTTGTAGGGGCAGAAATCACACTTCACCGTAGAGAAAGTACCACCCTGTAGATGTTCATGACTGTTTCTGTAAACTTATTATGAAGTCTTTATAGAGGCATAATGCTCCAAAATTAAAAACTAAATATCTCGAAAACTTTAGTGTTCAGAAAACAAAAACTGAAAAAATGTAAAGATTTCAATACCTTGTACATCGGTACCGAAGCGTTTGCGGACAAAGTTTATAGGAAGTTTTCGTCATAAAATGACTCGAGGAAGCACATCTTGAAATATTTCTCTCTTATTCAGTTACACTCTGTAGATCAAACTGAACCATACTTTGCAATTACAGTGATAATAAATCAAGAAGTGTTAATCTCATTATTTTGCCTGTTCATTAGGGTAGAAAATCCTAATGAACTGGATACAATCTAGTATCCTTTCTAGTGAAAGGCTATGTATTTATTTATTTATTTATCAGAATGTTTACAATACTTATACATTAGGTATAATATAATAAACCGTGCAGAGGTAAACTCAGTTACCTGTTCGCAGGTCTGATAATCTTAACACTAACCTTAATGATAATTTCCTATAAAATCTTATTACTAATATCCTACAAAATTAGTGTTGTTGAAATATGTGATACTAATATATAGTTTAAAGAATTAGAACTTATATCGATTTCTCCCTATATAATTTACTATCCTGCTATTTGAAATTTTAAATATTAGCCAAGATCTATGGTTTTATTTTCTTTTTGACAGTGGTAAGGTTTTTTAGAGTTTTCAAATCATTTGGTAGGCTGTTGAAAACATTAATAGCTTTAACATAACTATTTTTACTGCTTATAGTTTTATTTCTTTTTCGAATTTATTTTTATTAGTGTAAAAACGTAATTCAATAAAGGTAAAGAACAAATTCAGGAAAATGTGAGTCCAAAAATCAGCAATATGACCAACACTTGAAGTGAAGAAAAACAAATATAATTTGCCATCAATAAGTTAATAATGACCTCGTGATTTCTAACAATATATACATTCAAAAGTTAACGAATCCAATAATCATGCCCAGCGACTCAGTATCTACAATCTTTTTATTTTTGCAGAGTTCAAGATCTTCCCGACCTCATCGAAAACGAAATAATTCATCACGAAATCCACTCGATTCAAGACCATGCACAACAAAGTTCATCGAGTCAAATAATAGTTCACTTCGGTAACGTTAAGAACGAAATTAGAATGCCGAACGGCATCTATGTGCCTCGCCCCGCACGATAACACGAAAATGCTCTCTATCTCTCTCTCTCATCCACTCGAAATAAAGTTGGCGCACCTGATGTCATCGCGAGTCAGTCCTTCTTTTTCTCCGTTTTAGCTGAAAGATAACATCTCTTTGTTCTTTCGACTTGTACTCCTACTTCCCCGCTGCAAAGAACGTACAAAAGAACTTTCTCATTATTACTCAGCTGCTGGCTGATATTATACTTCTTACTTACTTGGCACACGTTCCGAGAACCACACTTCTTTTACTGGACTCATTATAAGTTACACCGGGCCACAGTTGCGATGTTCAAGCAGATGATTGCAATATACAATAATTGTCATACACTTCCATCTTATTTAGTGACAAATTCTTTTAGAAGTATGGATGATATTGAAAAATTTCATGAAACCGTCGACTATTATTAGACCGAGAGCCCACTTTTTTTTTTTTTTTTGATTAACAACAGGCTAAAAATTTTTGCGAGACCCCCAACTTATTTCTCTTCGAAAATTTTTGAAACAGCTAAAAGAACTACTAGGGGTTGAAGATGTCAAAATCAAATTTTTTTATTAATATCAGTTCGTTTTTTATTTAAATCTTTTAATAATTTGAAAAAAAAAACGCGTCCCCCGCTCTAAACATGCCAATTTAATGTGGGCAAAGTATTTTCTAATAACAGCCTGATGTTTTTACTATTGCTTATTTTAATAATGGAATGTTAAATTTTCCAAGTCTTACATGTGAAACATGTCGGTTTTATGGGCCCGTCGAAATCATTAATAACTGTAGGAAAATGAAACCAGATGATTCCTTAGTGTTTCCATTGACTAAAAAAGTAAATGGCATACAAAAATATGGGTATGTATTCATAGTCCTATACGAAAAGCATGATTGTGCATTTGGTAATAATTAGACCTGTTATGCGATGGGTGGTACCAAGTAGCTGTTGGTCAGATGTTCTTTCATGTTTATCTATATATAAATAGGCAAAGACAAAACGATTAGGTACCATTTTCTCTTCTGTTTGTCAACCGATTTTCTTCATTTTTCTTTTGTTTAGTAGCTACTGACGACCTTCAGTGCAGAATGCTAATCTTAATTTATAATATTGGTTCATTCATTAAATAAAATGTAATAAAAATTTATTATTTACGTCCATAATGTCAATGCGAAACAAATGAATGTGCCGCCGCCGCCAGACTCAAAACATTGAGTAATTATATATAGAGTGACCAATGCTGTAATATACATAGAGCATGTACTTCTGGAAGTGGCATGCAAGCGTTGTTATTGTTTAGTGGTAAAGTAATCGTTGTATATTATAATTATACAGGGCGATTCCAGATATGTTTGAAATCATATTTTTCGTGGATGGCACATAAGCAGTTGCATATATAGGGTGTTTTAAGATAGAGTAGAGTGCAATGAATAACTAATAAAATAATTATGTAGGGAAGCCCATTAGCGGTTGAATTTATAGGGTTCTTGGAATAGAAGGTGCAGTAGAATTACAGTTATACAGGGTGGTGCAAAAAATATTATACAGAGATGCTTATACAGGGTGGCGGAAATTAAAATGCAACATTTCGTAACCCATAAGCAGTTGTATAAATAGGGAAGATGATATATAGGGTGCGAGTAATTATAGATATACAGGATGATGTTAAAAAATGTTAGAAAAGGAAATGATTTATAGAGTAGCCCCCGAAGAATTCCATATATATGGCCACTGGGCGACAGCTCGTATTGATAATCCAATCAAGAAGTATTTATGAGTTATCATACCCATATATCAACAATATTATGTTTGATTATGGTTGTAGTATTATAAAGTTGCATTGGTATAGCCGTATATAAGTATAACAACTGTTATTTAACGAAAAAAAGTAATTCCTAAACAACCGATATATGATGCCACCCATCCTTTAACAGGCTGAATATCGGATTTGATAAATTAATGTTTCATTTGATTTCTCAGTGAGATGCATTTGCATATGTTTGTAAAATTACTTGTATATATTATTAGTCTATGATGCCAAAATAAGCAAAGCAGATTTTGCCAACCCTTAATAAAAATCAACTAAATACTCTAATTATGTTCGGACGACTCAAAGTGGTGCATTCTCTACGCTACGCTTTCAGGACTAATCTCTATTGACATGTTTCGCGGCCGTTATTAATAACTATTTTACTCACGGTAAATTAACATTTTTACAACGGGGGACGCAGCGCCCAACCATGGCAGCGGCTCAAGGTCGAAGCAGCTGTCAATAAATTGGCGTAACAAATGCTAAAATTTTATATTTAACATTTTTTCCTAAAACGCAATCCTTGCGAGTTGCTATGAGGTGCCCATTCTTTTGGGACACATAGTATCATACCAAAACTTCGGAATAGGCACAAACCTGTGCCAATAAACTAGTGAAAAAACAAAACGACTGTGAAAAGGGGTTGCTGGGAATGAAGCTAAACTAGCATTAGAAAACACCTGAATCAGAGTACAAACAAAAATAATAGACCCCTTTCCAAACTTCTTTCAGTTACCGAAACATTTATTCATTCATTTATTCACTTTAATGAAAATATCAGTGTCAGTAGTTATTAGTACATCTCGTTGGAAATCTGTTTTGCTGAGACTATTACTGAAATGTAAGTCTGAAAGAGCGTTCAGAGTTACATTTGGCGTTGGCCAATCAGGACTAACAGTTGTAAAAAGCATCATTCCCCAAGTCTTTGGCCACTAAACAAAAGTGCATTATTAATAACTTCAACGCCACCAGTCATTTTGGCTGTCCTTAAATGTCTCCCCAGGAAAAGTCTTCTCTTCTGATTAGTGTCATAGAAATGGAGCTCTGAACATAACCGACGGTCGCTTCCTCAGCTGTGAAGTATGAAGCGAACTTTGTTGGCGTTTTGCCCGAACACATCTCAAACCGCAACTCTCTCGATTGTTTCTCTTATTGTAGAGAATACAGAGAATCGTAAGAAGGCACATATCCATACGAGTGCTACACACCCTATTTTTCTCTCTTTAAACCACTACTTTGTATGCCAGCACGCCAGCACGTTCGAGAGGTGCTCTCTTATCTCTTCGACGTTTCGTGTTCTTGGGAAAAGGAACATGACGTATCAGTAGGTGCTTATGCTCGATGATTACGTGTCGGTGTCAATTTCAAATGTTAAGTGTATCACGTTGATCGAGGATGGAAAAAATAGAAGGCGAGCGTGGTATCATTATAAACTACATGCAACGATGGTAGGAAAGTGATTATCCTCGTGTTGGAATCAGTAATGAACTAAATGTTAACAAGCACTAGCGTGTCGTGAACATTGAGATCTATTTATTGTAAGGGATAAATTGTAAAACTAGATGGTTAAATAATGTTCTTGTTACATTCGGCATTTTGTACCATTTTTGAAGCGAAAACTTCTTAAATGCATAACTTTAACCCGACCCGACCCGACCCACCGACACTGCACGCTCTCTCGATCTTGAAATGCCCATCCAATTCAGTTCTCTATCTAAGAAATAGATACCAGGTAATATATTATCCTTTAATGAAAATTCAATAATAAGTAGAAAATAAACTAATATACAATACCTGCACAAAATACTTCAGAAAGAACACCATGAAACCATTCATTTTATTTATTGACTAGCTTCATATTCTTAAGTGAACATTTTACACTCCAATTCTCTCTTTGTGATAAGTCTCATTCGTCAGAAATTAAAAATAATACCACACAAAAAGGCAACTTGGCATTAAACTTTCATATTATCAACTCATAGAAGGATGCTGATTGAGCTAAACATGTCCTTTGTTTACATCGTTTTGTTATCGTAATAAACAAAGTACTCAACAGAGGATCAGATGTGTTATATACATGCGGAGTCTACCAAAGAAAAGTAGCCTAGTCTCTAAAACGCCCGGCTGCGAATCCAAATATCTCGGATACTCTCTTCGAGGTGTCATTCCTCATATATTATATATAATATATATTGTTTCTGGTCAGGGAACCTTCATCAGTTGCGCTTCCCACAATTGAATGTCCTCTCGAACACTTCTTTATGTATTTGATACATTTCGTTAAATTTGAAGACGCGAGATGTAAGACCGACATCTAGGATTTTCGAGAGAATTAGCACACAGAGATTCGAGGTTTCATTCCTTTGTACTCAAGAGAGAACAGCAATTACATGGAACGGCTCCAGATTTGGAACCTCTGTGTGCAAATTCTCTCGAAAATCCTAGATGTCGCTCTTACATCTGGCGTCTTTAAATTTAACGAAATGTTCAAATACATAAAGAAGTGTTCGAGAGGACATTCAATTGTGGGAAGCGCAACTGATGAAGGTTCCCTGACCAGAAACAATATATATTATATATAATATATAATATATTATATACATAATATATACAGGGTGGTCAAAAGTCCCGGAACGGCATATTATCTCAGCGGGAACGCATTTTAGAAAAAAATGTTTCAAACAAAACTTCATAGGATTCGTCCCTGTCTATCGATTTGTGACCTTGAATTTGACCTTGACTTTGACCTTCAAGGTCAAGTCGATTTTTTCAAATGGGACAACATATTTCTGACCTCGGAAATAGAAAGATCGGAAAATTTTACGTACAAATATGTTCTTGACCATTTTTAAAACTTGACCTCTGGTGGTCAGTAAAGGTCAAGTCAAGGTCAAGAGCAACTTCGTTGCGTAGCCATACTAAGCATCGCATTGCCGTGGAAAAATCCTAAACCTTAGTTCTTGAAAAAAAATTTTAAACCCTTATTTGACGAGCTACGCAACGAAGTTGTTCTTGACCTTGACTTGACCTTTACTGACCACAAGAGTTCAAGTTTTAAAAATGGTCAAGGACATATTTGAACGTAAAATTTTCCGATCTTTCCATTTCCGAGGTCAGAAATATGTTGTCCCATTTGAAAAAATCGACTTGACCTTGAAATGACCTTGAAGGTCAAGGTCAAATTCAATGTTACAATTCGATAGCCAGGGACGAATCCTATACGTTTTGTTTGAAACATTTTTCTCTAAAATGCGTTCCCGCCGAGATAAAATGCCGGTCCGGGATTTTTGGGACACCCTGTATTGTCTTGCGTAGAAAGGAATGACACCTCGAAGAGAGTATTCAATATCTCTGACAGGTGAAGTAACCTGAAAATTTTATAGTGACATTCTGTCCTAGGACTTAAGGGAGAACAGCAATTACACGGAACGGCCCAGATTTGGAACCTCTGTGTGCGAATTCTCTCGAAAATCCTAGATGTCAGTCTTACATCTCGCGTCTTCAAATTTAACCAAATATCTCGGGTTCGAAACCGAGAACAATCATAGTTTTTTAACCGACTTCCATAAAGGAGGAGGTTATCATTTCGTATCCAACTTTTTTTATGTATGTGGGGTGATTATTCAAAAACGGCTTCGGCAATTTTGATGATTTAGACTGCATTATATTAAGACAAATTACAGAAAGGTCCCATATAATTGTCTATAATAACTATTTTTCGTTCAGTTTCAAATGACTGTCGCTCTTTTTTTATTAACAGACTCTAAAAAGATAGTGGTTTTCAATTCGTATGTACATATATTTTTTATATGAGTTGACGCTTATTAAAAACGGCCGTAAAGAATTTGGGTAGTTGAAACTGCCATATTTTTTTGAACGACAAAGCTTATATCGTTTTCTAGAAATTCAGCAAAACTTCTAAAAGTGAAGATAATTTGAAAAGTATATTTGTGAGTTGTACTTTGCAAATTTACTTTTCAACATGGCATCAAATTCAGAAAATGTATTTGCTACAAAAAATATTTTTTGCTTTTTGGTACCTTTTTGCTCAAGTCGGTATTGATTTTTTAATGTATTTATTAATTATAACACAGTCTTTAGAGATCTGTATGTTGACCAACATGGTCAATATATTGTAGAAAACTGAAAAGTTTGATATATTTGTTGTGAAAATAGTTTCAAAATATAATTATAGTTTCAAAAAACTAAAAAAACACGCTTTAATAACAAATCGAACTAAGAATAGAAAATACTTTTTAATAATGAAGAGTTTATATTATAGCAGTAGAAAGTCGAACAATCAATTATGATTAATTACCTCAAAATAAAAATATAATAAAAGTTATTAACACAATAATTGATTCAGAGTCAAAAGCGTGAGGTCCATTTCACTATATTTGCATAACTCACGTCTCATAAATAGTTGCCAGTAGAATAACTGTAAAATATAATATATCAAGCACCCCACGTTTTTTACTCTGAACCGAATTATTCTGTTAATAACTTAAATTTCATTGTATTTTTATTTTGAAGTAATTAATTACCATTGATTGTTCAACTTTCTACTGCTGTAATATCAACTGTTCATAATTAAAAATTATTTTCTACTTTCAGTTCGGTTTGCTATTAAAGACTGTTTTTTTAGTTTTTTTAAACTATAATTATTTTAATATTTTATCGCGAAATGAATTTCGACATCCGCGAGTTTCAGGAAAATCTGGCTCACGGAGACTCCGATTTGGGAGTCGGATAGAAATCACACGAAAAAAATCGTAGGTTTACTAAAACTTATCTAAGATATTACGATATTATAATTATTTTTGAAAGTTTTTAGCCTCATAACGATGTCTATAGTGTTTATAATTGAAAACTTGCGTAATATTTTCATTTCAATACAGCCAGTTCTACTACTGCCAACTAGATTTGGCATTTAGGCAAGAACAGTGCCTAAAGACAACAAATGGGAAAATTTAACTTAAAGAATTGTATTGTCACCTGCCCTTGACACGTGTGACAATTTAATCAGACTTCTTTAAGTTGGTGAAAATTACGTTGACATTTTCCGTAACATAGATACATACATACACGTCAACCTAATAAAAGCGTGTTAATTAGGATTCAGTAAGAACCATGGGATATACTCGAATGTGTTACATCTAAACCTCCTTCGTACAAGTGGCTGTTATGACAAAAAAATTCCATTCTAAGCGAAAAACATAATTAACATCACCAATATCCTTGGTCTCAATTATCATTCAAACCCATTCTTCGTCTTCTACTTGCCCGTTTTCTTCTATTTACGGGACAGAGGCGAATCCAAAAATGGACGCTGGCGGTGAGAGCCCTTTCAGAGATCTTGAATTTCAAAACACCAGAAGAAATGATGGCAAGGAAACAAATCTGAGCTCGAAATAGCATATAAGGTAGAAAACTGGATTATAAATAACTAATGGGAAAAAAATTCAGCAAGCAGATTTAAAAAAAAAATCTTCCTCTACTATTACATTCCTCTTGTACTTCTAGTAAGTACCTATCTATCTCATCTGCTAAAAATCTAATGACGATCTTTCAAGAATACAAAGCTTCTGAACAACCGATTCGAGAGAGAGTGACAAAGACAGTCGACACTTTCTGTGAGGAAATTATACAGAGTCAAAATATCTGGTTGAACTCCGCTCAACTGATTGAATTCTCGAATAATTGTTTATGTACTTAATATTTTATCGCGAAATGGATTGCGACATCCAGGAGTTTTAGGAAAATCTAGCTCACAGAGATTCCAAATCGGGAGTCGTGCGGTGTGTAACGCCGTTTCCCTGTGATTCCTAGAATAGAAATCACACGAAAATACTCGTATTCGTGACCTGTCAAAGAAATTATGACACTAACTTTTCGATATCGGAATTCATTTTGCGATAAAATATTAAATTCAGTTGCATGTACTTGAGGGGAGCACAACTGATGAACGTTCCCGACTAGAAACAACATATTGTCTTGCGTTCAATGGAGTGAATAATTGGCGCCCTTTTACATAGTACCTTAAAAAAATTCAATTAATGTGAGGTATACCAGAAACCAAATGGATGTTTCTCCCTGAAAATTCTTGTCCTTTATGATTTCAAGACATATATCATGATTTATATCAAAAGCTTTTTGTAGTAGGTCTACGCTAGTGAAGTATCTTTGATAATAGACATTTGCGCCATCTCGAGTTTTATTTGTGGAACGCTTGTTCTGTTAAGGCCGTAAATTATGTTTGCTGTGTTAGAGATTAAAATTTAGTTATCCCATAAAATGGACTGAAAAACATCAAACCGAAGGTGCGGTGTAGTTGATTGTGAAAATACACCAAGAAAATACCCAAAATTACAATTATACCACGTTCATGGATTTTCATATTAATTAGAGATGAAGAAAAAGTGATTTGCATCAGTTCGACATCATGGGTAAATAAATTTGATTTCCACGTTGTTAGTCATTATTGTATGTATAAAGTTAATAATAATTTTTGTTCTATTAACAAAACAGCGATTTTTTAATTACAGCAGTGGGGCAATCCATCTCAACCAGAAACAAATTCAATAATATTCAGTTTGGGAAAAAAGTAAACAATGCACATAACAAAAGTTACAATCCAACTATATTTCCTGCAATATGTTTATAAAAAAGCAAAATCTTTATGCTTGTTTGTGCGCTGAAATATTACGAGTACCTACGACAAGAAAAAATTGCATCTTCAGGAGTCGATGAAGCTCCAATTGAGATTAACAATAGTAAGTAAATATATATATATAAATAAACAAATTAACTTTATTCATTATATATAATTTATTGGTTGATTACACTGACGATTAAGTTTTAATGGATCAAGATAAGAATTTTGAAGTTGGAACAAGGATAATAAAGCAAAAACAGATGCAAATATACATGTTAATTCACAAACACATGAATATTGATTATATATTATTAATAGCTTTTGTAATAACTAATAATAAAGAAGCGCTAATAAAAAAATAAAAGTAATGAGAATTAAAAGTGTTATTTCTTTAAAAGAGTATAAATATTGATATATTAAAGGAAAGATAGTTGAATTGTAAACTTTGTTATGTATCTACATTGTTTGATTTTCTGCTCCATCGAAATGAGCACAGCAAACCCTTGAATATGTTCCTGGTTGCCATGGCTTTTCATCCCTCCTGTAACTAAAAAGTTACTTTTTTTTCTTAATTCCTAAAAGAAAATATTATTAATTAAAAATTATGTTAACCTTATCACTAAAAACGTGGAAATTTAATTTAATTGCCCTTGACGACGAACTGCTGTTATCCATTTTTTTCCTTCCTCTCCGATTGCTATACAAATCCAGGAAAACGGTAGAAATGTAATTTTTGATTTTTCCATGATGTATTTTCAAAATCAACTATACCGCACTTTCGGTTTGATGTTTTTCATTCCATTTTATGGGATATATTAGATTCATAATAATTTTTAAATTAAATCGGTTACAGTTTGGTATATTTTTGGGGTTCAATACTTCGTAGAGTGTGAAAGTTAAATAAATCAGTTTCTTGAAACAAATGTAGACATTATACTTGGTTTAATGAGCAAACTAACAGGCCACTATTAATAACTTGTTATCTGCAATACTTACGCATATGTAAAACGACTTTGACAAATCGATTTCCTTTCCTCACAAGATATATGCTAATCATGATGTAATATCTGTAACAGAGATTTTTACGTATTACCTCAGCGTTTCAAATTATGTATTTATGCAATTTATTTGTTGGAAGTCAGAGATCAACAATTCTTGTAAGTCCTAATTATAAAGTTTATCCCATTTGTCGTCCGAGAGACTAATGGGGTTTCTCACACTGGGTTTGTTGGTCTGTCAGACTGAGGTCGTAGATGTACAGGGATTAACATTTGACTTTTTTTTAGAAAAATATAAGGTGCTGTTGCCCTTTAATGAATGCCAGTCGGTAAACATTTTCAAGAAAACATGCAGAAATCATGAAGTACTTACGTTGAATATAACATGAGGTATTTGGAATCTGGATTTTTTTATACGTTTTGGATGATCTACCCAGAAATCATTGTATTTTCATTTTCTTGTGCACTAAATAAAACATTATTGTTTGCATTAACACTGGGATTTTACAGACTGTATTTCAGTGATTTTGAATTAGAATGTAAATAATTCCCCGAATAATAAAAAATCCTATTTTCTCAAAATAGGAACAAAATATAGGATTATGCAGATACTTAAAAAAATGGAAGAATGCAGCATTCAGTACAGACGACTAGATAAATGGTATTATACAGTGATGGGCAAATGTGTGGAACCAAGAAAATATCTCTGGAATTATTAGAGATATCAAAATGAAATTTGGAAGGTGGATACTGCAGTAGATTGCCTATTTGTTCCCAAATTTTTTTACAATTTTGAACTTCCTATTTTACCGGAAGTAATGTCGATTTTAAAATTTGCAATGAAACACCCTGTACAGTATTTTAGTTTCCGATGAAACATTTTATTGCGAATACAAAAATATCGGGTTTGATATTGTTTACTTCATTGACAACGGCGTCTGACCTAGACTCCGAAACGTTTGGAAATATACAGAAATTTCGTGAATTGTGGTGTTATTTCCAAAGAAAGTGCTTATACAATGGAAAAATATCACACAAATATCCTTCAGAAAAAAACTAGAAACCTGGACATTAAGTCAAAAATAAGAAATATACCTTGAGTAAAAATAAGATAAATAAAAAATGGAGAGCTCTTGAGAAGACTAAAGGAAATAAGATCAATAATGCAAACTATTAGAATAATGAAAAACTTGATAACACACATTTTAGGGAGAGATTGTACGAGGGCTGCCTTTTATATTTGGGGTTTGGACAACCCTAATGTTGCAATCTGACAACTGACAGCTCTATCGTAAAGTTTGACATTTTTTGGGGTTATACGTACTCAGAACGTTTTGACTTACAAGCGCTATGTGTTGTTTACAGTAACTTAAAGGATTCATCTCGGCCAAAAAATGGAATTAAATCGTGAACATTTTCGTGCGATTATTTTTTACAACTTTCGACGTAGATTAAGTCAACAGAGTGCATGGATGAACATAATTTAATTTTTGGCGATGAAACTCCATCAAGAATCACTGTTTATCGATGGTATGGTGAAATCAATCGAGGTCGTAGTTCACTCCAAGACAAATTTCGGGAAGGTCGTCCAAAAACAGTTGTTGTTTCGGAAACCATTGATGCTGTGCGCGAACTGATATTGCAAGATCGTCATGTGACCTATCAGGAGATTGAGTCAACCTTATACATTAGTGGGACCAGCATACATTCAATATTGCATAAACATTTGAATGTCAAAAAAATTTGTTGGCGTTGGATCCCACACAATTTGTCAATCGTTCAAAAAAAGGCTCGTGTCGATTGGTCGAAAGGGAAGCTCAAAAAATACGATCGCGGTGCTTCAAAACACGTTTATGACATAGTGACAGGTCATGAATCGTGGATTTATGCATATGAGCCCGAAAGTAAACAGCAGTCGACTGTATGGGTGTTTCAAGATGAGCTGAATCCAACAAAAATTGTTCGCGCACGAAGCACTTTCAAGGAAATGATCGCCTGTTTTTTCGGAAAATCTGGACATGTCGCAACCGTACCACTAGAACAACGCAGAACAGTCAATTCTGAGTGGTACACAACCATTTGGTTCCCAGTTGTCTTCCAAGAAATGAGAAAAACTAAACGCCGAAGAAGGATCACTTTTCACCACGACAATGCGGGCTCTCACACATCGGCTCAAACAACTGCATTTTTGACCACTCAAAACATCGATTTGATGAGTCATCCGCCGTATAGTCCTGACTTGTCACCAAATGACTTCTTTTTATTCCCTTACGCAAAAAACAAACTGAGAGGTCAACGTTTTTTGACACCTGAACTAGCGGTTGCCGCGTTCAGAATGCATGTTTTGGAGATACCTCAATCAGAGAGGAAAAAGTGCTTCGACAATTGGTTCAAACGCATGCAAAAGTGTATAGATCTTCATGGCGAATATTTTGAAAAACAATAAAGCGATTTTCGATGATTAATATTTGTTTTTGTTCTCTAATCCCGAAATATAAAAGGCAGCCCTCGTATTCAACGGAGAATGATGGACGGAGGAATTCAAGGTATTAAAAATAGAGAGAGACTTTAGAATGGAATGCTCACTGACATCATGAAAGGTTGGAATTATGTTAGGATGAAACAAGATGGCCAGGATCGGGAACTTTGGAGAAGGTTTTGTTGATACCTGTCTTAGGACAGATTAACTAATATATATGTTTTAATAAACAAAACAGGTAAGAAGTATGATATGAAGATAAATATTGAAAAAACAAGGGTAATGCGAATAGGAAAAACAGCAGAAGCTGTAAGAATTATACTGGAAGGGCACCACTGGAACAAGTAAATAATTTTAAATATTTGGGAGGAATAATAAATTCAACTGGAACTTTGACTCAAGAAATCAGGAGCAGAGTTGCCATGGGAAAAACATCATTTGTCAAAGTAAAGGACCTATTAACACCAAGAAAGATTCCCATGAAGCTGCGAAAAAGATTCGCTAAATGGTAATTTGCATGCATTATGAAAACGAACTCGTTTTTAAAATCAAAATGATTGATGTAAATGCGACTTAATATTTTAATAAGAGCCATTTTGCATAAATTGCATTGTCTCGAACATTGTTGTTCGGTTCTCAGATTGGATCTGCAATAAATCATGCAAAATAAATTAATAATTTATTGATATGATCTACATATTCACCATATGAATAATTCCAGTAGCGAATTATAAAAGTGGGTGGTTAAAAATTCAATTCAAATTAAAATAATGTACTATAAATGTATTCGATTTAATAAATGTGTTTTGTCCTGCAGGCCATAGCAACAAGGATAACTTAAAGTGGTAAATTAAGAAAACACAGCTTTATTATCGCAATTATTTTGGTCAGTTTTTTGGTTCGGTTAGTTTAAAAGCTTGAAGACGCGAGATGTAAGACCGACATCTAGGATTTTCGAGAGAATTAGCACACAGAGGTCCCGAATTTGGAGCCGTTCCGTGTAATTGCTGTTCTCCCTTAACTCCTAGGACAGAATGTCACGATAAAATTTTCAGGTTACTTCACCTGTCAGAGATATTGAATACTCTCTTCGAGGTGTCATTCCTTTGTACGCAAGACAATATATATAATATATATTGTTTCTGGTTAGGGAACCTTCATCAGTTGCGCTTCCCACAATTGAATGTTTTCTCGAACACTTCTTTACGTATTTGATACTTTTCCTTAAATTTGAAGACGCGAGTTGTAAGACCGAAATCTAGGATTTTCGAGAGAATTAGCACACAGAGGTTCCGAATCTAATTAACAGACATAACCAGGAAGTAGTACAAACAAAAGTAAAGATTAATCTGCAATGAGTCAAAAAGGCTTTCTACACTTTACCGATATAATTCACCTTATCAAATATTTATGCCTAATAGGTATTATACTTTTGAAAATTCTTATGATGACTTTAAAATAAAGGTCTACTACTACTTCTCTTGTTGCTACAAAAAGAGACAGACTGAATAAATACATTTTCTTTCCCAAAGGTGAACAATTTACCGTGATCTGACCCCGTGGAGTATGGATCTGAGGCAGTATAATTGCTACAGTTGAGACTCCACGCGAGACCTACTACCTAAAATTTAATAATTAATGTAAGAATATAAACAACAAAGAAACAGAGATACAATTTGCATCAGAAATTTAAAAAAAAATATTTTTCCCAGATATATTAATAACAAAAACCAACTAATTAACAAATACCTCGATTAAAACAGTTGTTACTAAACCATTATAAAACAGAGCAAACGACTGTTAACATGACAAAAGAAATAAAAAACAATTTTAAAAGGAAAATTTATCAACAAAGAACGAAATTGCACATAAAACAAACTTGAGAAGCAACACCAAACTGCTCAGCTTTTCTAAGTAATACAAAAAATCACAATGCAGTAAAAAGTACATATACCATTTATGCAGTCTGTCAGGCACAAGAAGAATGGGGAGGAAGCAACAAATTTTATGTCAAGACAACCTTGAATACAAGTACACTAAAATCAATTATATCGAAAACAAAACAAGCACACTGGAATACATTTTATATTGGAGAAACATCTAGACCTCTACATTACGAATAAATGAACACAATAAATTACGTAATGAAACAGCAATTCGAAAAATAAGAAAATTGTGAACATGCTTGGAACCTAGGTCATGAAATAAGATTTAACAATTCATAAATACTACACAAAGAAGAACACAACACAAAAAATTCTCAGAATTCATAAGCCGGACATTAATGAATAAATAATTAGTTTACAAAATTACTTATGCAATAAATTGTGGAGGTCTGGCTAAGTTTCACCAAATCTGTATTAAAGGAAAAGGGGTCAATAGAGATCTGACATCCACTCCTATGCATAGACAACAAAATTAGATATTCTGTTTGTGTATGTCTGAGATTCCTAAATTTTTAACAAGTGTTGTTCAACTATCACATTTCATACAGGTAAGTTCTGGACTAGATTAAAGATTTAAATGGTGTTCCTCAAAGTTCAAAATATTTGTCGAAAACCTGGCTATGTTATTTCTATCCGTTGCAGTTCTATAAGATGAAGACAGCAGTAGTGCAGTGATTGGTGTCTTCATTTAAAATCTGAAAAATTTTCGGTATTGCATATTGCATAGAATACACCAAACTAACATTACTTTATTAATAACACGAAAATAATCCCAATATTTCCCTAATGATACCTATTATTGATTATTTCTCATCACATGAAATGATCGACTCATAATTCTAAAATAACTAAAAAGCCTGCTCAATTTCTCAGATTTTTGTAAATATGGCACCTACTTTACTATGTAAAATATATAAATCCTACGTATTTTGCCATAGATAATCATTTACTTGAACATATTCATCGTAGAATCACAAAATTGTGCCCTGCTCCACGTAATTATTCATAAGAGGAATGCCTAGAAAAGCTGGGAGTTAAGTGCCTTACAAACAGGCACTGAGGTGGTGATATTACTGAAAACTACAAGATTCTACATGGATATTATTTGGTGAACATAAATATATGTATAGTTAGCCCGAATAGCCGACCAAGGGTTTGTAATTAAATATTGTGTCCACCTAATCGTATGTTCATGGTCCTTGGTCCTCTGAAATTGTCAATGCTACTTCCATTCATTCTATTAAAAACTTCTTTCTTGAACTACTGTATCAACATGCAGTTCTATCAGCTTTTGCCGCCTTATAAATGGTGTCAAACAAACATATGTCGATAGTTCAGCGTCGAACAGCTGATTTGTTTCTGGCCACATGTTTCCTGAAACGCAAGGTTTTTAATGGCAATCCATGATCAAATAATTTCAACTACGAACTGTTTGAAACACATCGTCAAAGATCCTTCTATCAACCATCAAAGATGCAGATGATTAATATCTATACAAATCTCAATCTGTTTTAGAAAATAACAACTACAAGCTTTACTGGGACCGCATAATACTAACCGATCAAACTGTTGCTCACAATCGAGCAAACATATGTTTACTAGATAAAGACTCTATAAAAGCAACTTCAATTGACATAGCAATCCTTTCCAAAATGTAGATATATGGAATTTCAATGAGAAATGAAGAATACATGAACCTCATCAATTGTGCTAATCCCCAACCACCTATTAAGTAAAATAATTTCTAGACGAACATCTTTATCCCCTCATACAAAGAGCCGTCCTGCTAAAAACAGCCCGCCCGGTTAGAAAATTCAAGAGAAACTGCAGCCACCACCCCAACTATGTGCCTGATTACCTGGCCAAGGCTCCCACAGATCGAAATCCTGCTGATATCTAGTAAATCTAGAGATACTGTGCCTGGCAATTATTATATCTTCCGGATAATAGTATTAATAAAACTATATGAATAAATGAATTTACAGGGAAAATCTTATATGAGGTAAGAAGTGGTTCTTACCAAATCTCACCAAGAGAGAGGGTTTTCACAAAAACTCACGTATTTAATTGCCGACCCCTAGTCCAGTCTAGTTTGAGAAATTTAACTTAGTATCGCGAAAACATGGAAGATTAGGCCTATACCACTGTGAACTGCTAGAAAGTAGAACATATAGATGTGAAAAGTGAAAAATGATGTAATTAATACAATTATTACTGTTTAACACATTAAGTTTCATTTCGATTTATTCACAATAAATAAACAAGTTTATGTTTGTAACTTTGAGAGAGCCAAATGAGTATGAGAATAACTACCAATTAAAAGTTATTGATGGTATAATCAGTTCAACGGAAAGGCCTTGAGGCACTTGGTAAATTCCAAAACAGGAACATTAGCAAGTTAAAAAAGTGATAAATAGCCAAATTGGCATGAGAGAAAAAAACACGTCTTATTTGCCAAAACATTATAACTCATTTTAATATATTAAATTTATGATAAACGATCGGTTTTAAAATAATTATTCGCACTATTGACTTTGTAAACATCCTATGAAGCATTTTCATTAACGAATACTATCATTGTTAACTTTCCAGCAAAGTTAGGAATATACTATACTCAGATTAATCTACACATTATTAGATAAAAAATAGTGCAAGACAAAAAATTCTAATGATATTAACGACGAAGAATCAACGTTCACAGTGATCCTCTCAAAAATGCAATATCTGATCCAGACCACCTCAAACCTCCCTGAAATTTGATTCAAATGGACAAAAAATAATGGCATTGCGCACTAGATGGAAAACCGAAATTTTATGTTAAGGTCTAATGTTGACTCGTATTTTGGAATTTCTTGAGTTTCGACATACAGGAGTTTAGTTTAGTACATTTAACTGAGTTTAATATTTTATCCTGGATGTCGAAACTCATTTCGTGATGAAATATTAAATTCGGTTATATGTACTATATAGATAAATAATTATTCGAGAATTCAATCAGTTGAGGGGAGCGCAACTGATTAAGGTTCTCGCCTAGAAACAACATATTGTTTGTCTTGCGCTTGAAAAAAAATCTCGAAAAATTAGTATCGTAACTTAGGGGATAGTTCAAAAGTTTTAGGTTAAACAGCATATCACGGTCTCTATGGCAAAATGGTAACGTTGATGCTTCAAACGAAATGGATAGAATGGTAAACGTTACTAATAATTACATATTATACCCAAAGACAAAGCAATCGCAACTGTCAGAATTTAATGTTATTTTGGTAAAACGTAGATGTTATAGTAAGGAGTAAATAATTTAAATATTATTGAAATATACCAAGAAGTTAATGTTTTTTTCACCGACTTCCAAAAAGGAGGAGGTTTTCAATTCGTCTGCAACGAAATGGCCGAAAATATTCCATTAGTTTATCGCAGAGGTGTCCAAACTAAGGCCCGCGGGCCAAACTCGGCCCGGCAGGCGATTTTATCCGGCCCGCCAAGGCGAACAAACTTTTTCCAGGATGAAGTATCTGAAATCTAAATATATGGGAAATTTATCGGATGATCATTTGCAATCATTGCTTATAATTGGTGTTTCCGATTTGAATCCCAACTTTGAAGAAGCTCTCCAGGAAAAAACCCAGTTCCACCATTCCCATTAAAAATTGCATGAAATAATTTTATAATAATATAATTTAGACATGTTTGTTTAGTAATGTTATATCTGTAATTTACTATAAAAAATAAAATTCAATGCTGCTTTACTCGTAATAAGGTTTTTTAATTCACATATTTACAATGCTTGGCCCCCGCTAATGAATTTAAATACCAAACTGGCCCTCGCAGCAAAAAGTTTGGACGCCTCTGGTTTATCGAAACGAAAATTTGTTATGTCAGCGAAGTCTTCTATATGGCATACGGTTGTAGCTATGTGCGTGCATGTGATATCAGTTGGTACATAAGCAGTTTTATACATAGGAACATTGAAATATAAGTAGGAATTGAATAAGTTATACAGGGTGGTTCTAAAAATATTGTACTGGGAGGCACATAAGTAGTTGCGCATACAACGTGGTTGATATAATAGTGGAACAAAACTATAGTTATACAGAGTGGCTATTCGTTATAGGACGGAGAATAATTACAGTTATACAAAAGGCTTTAAAAATTGCCAGAAGCAGTTGGATATACAGGATGGTTGAAATATATGGTGGAGTAGAATTACAGTTATACAGGGCCGTTAAAAAAAGTTATATAGTTTGGAACATAAATAGTTGCTTATACAAGTAAGGGTGGGGTAAAATTATTGTTATTCAGGGTGGATCAAAAATTTGTTATATAAGCATAACCAATTAGGATATTTCAATTATAGGATATAGGACGAGGTATAATTATATACATGGGTTCAAAAAATTTCAGAAGCAGTTGATTATACCGGGTGCTTGAAATAAATGGTAGAGTAAAATTTTAGTCATAAAATGTGGTTCAAAAAGGTGAATTTTGTTATATAGGGTAGACCATTAGCAGTCGCTGAAATGGAATACTAGATATATACTTCCTGAAGATAAAGTTGCGCTATCATAATGCCTCTAGAATAGCCTATAGGTGACCTATTTCCATGCGCAAAAGCACTCAATACCATAACTCCTACTGTTCGGTGAACATGTCGCTTAACATCAAATTGAGGTTAACTTCTTTCTCCTCGATGTCGTCTAACCCTTCTTCGGTCATTATGTCCATCTAAGCAGAAGCGAGATTCATCATAGAAGACGACCTGATGCCATCCCACATTCCACTGTTGTCGTTCTCTGCACCAATGGGGTCGTTGCTGTCAATGCTCAGCGGCCAGAGGTAGCACAAGATGGGGTCGATACTGCTGCAGTCCAAAAGATCTTATACGGCTGTAAAACGTTCGGACAAGATGGTCTTGTTCTCCTAACCACACGAAAATCGATCTCTACAGGCCATAAGTCTTAGACATCGATCTTGAACTTCACTTGTGCCCTTCGACGTCCAGAGCCTACTCTTCTCCGATTTTGGGTATTCTTATACAAAGCTTGACAAAAAAAAGGAAAAAACAAAATGGATGGTGATTTTCTAAAAACATACCAAGAAACAATGGATAAAAGAAATCAGCTTTATTTTCTTTTTTAACTGACTTTCCAGGCCTAGGCCTGCCCGACGTACCCACTTAGCCCCGCTATTCCTCACTCTAAAATACTTGATTAATCAATGTAGAACTTCCATTGAAAAAATGGTAATGACTTTTAAATCAGAAGCTTTTGGTTCACTTTGTGTAAAGGGTCAAATACCTGGGCTCTGAATTTGAAACTCGTCACTACATTAGGCATTCATCACGTCGGCATGTGTATAAATAAATGAATACGAAATGGCAGGTGATCAAAACATGTGGAATCAAATTTTCAATTGCAAATCAGATGGTTGAGTTCAAAAACTTTGAAAATATAAGAAATTATTTACCGCCATTTGAATTAGATGGGTCGACAGAGAGCCATAGAACTAAAAACAACACAGATTAGAATTCGTCGTGCGCAAAGAAGCAAGACCAGTGAGACAATTGACGATCGATTGCTCACGTGGCCAAAACTAATGGGTTTAGTAACACTGAGTTAAACGTACTGGCAAAGGGACATTGTTTCATGCTAATTGTTGGATTGGACTTTATTTTTTTGGAATGCAATCAAATTTCTCAATTGCAAATCTCATTGTTTTGTTTTTATACTTTCAAATAAAATTTCCTGTTCGTTTCTAGTGATTAGAATTTGGAGGACACATGGAACCCCAAAGTGGATTAGGATTCGTCGTGTGCAGAAAGCACTAAAGTATCAGGAGTACATCGATGGCTCACGTGGCAAAAACAAATGGGTTTAGTAACATCGAGGTAAATATACTCAAACGGGATAATCTCTCGTGCTTGCTGCTGGACTTGGAAATGTTTTTGGTGTAAGATGAACCTTAGATGACCTGCGGTCAATGAATTTGATATCGAAGCTTCTATAATGCAAGAAGTTTTGCTGGATTTTAGAAAGCATCATCAGAGTCACATGGACAAGTTGGGACGGACTGGAACGTGACGCTAAAAGTTTCATTCCTCTGGTATGAGGAATAAATTTGAAAACTTTGAAGTTAACCTTTCGGTAAAAATTAGTGATGAGTTTTTAAATACGCCTAAATTAAATAATTATTTCTTCTTCTTCACTTAAGCTGTTAGTTAGTCCTTCCTGTTAAGAGACTCAACTTTCCTTACCTATACTTTCCGAAGTGATTATTTAATTTCTTAGGCAATGAAAATTTGCAGGTTCGCCCAGTTTGACACTTATATACACATATATACCAATAAGCATTACACAAGTAACACATACATATCCAAAAACAAATTTAGAACATAATAGAATCTTCTAAATACTCAGAAACAGAATAGTAAGTAACATTTTTATAACAACATTCTATTAAGTAAATTTTAAATTTCCTGCCAGTGAGTATTTTCAATTTATTAGGTAAGTGATTAAACAATTTTGTGGCAAAAAAGTAGGGTGAATTCTCATACATTGTGGTTTTTCTACTCTGTATTCATCATTATACCTAGTAGCGTAATGATGTACACTGAAGTTTCTAACAAACTTATTACTATTGCTTTTTACAAATAAAATACATTTAAATATAAATATAGATGGTACTGACAAAATAGAGTATTTAATAAATGAAAGCTTACAAGCCTACATAAGTCGGTATAGTTTAAGTTAAAGATTAGACGTATTAGTCTTTTTTGTGCTAGAAATACACGGATAGCGTAAGGAGAACTACCCCAAAGCATGATATTATATGAAAGATGGCAATAAGCTAGGCTATAATATAACGTTTATAAGATAGTTTGTTGGTAAAGTATATGTTGGTTGATTATTATTTAGTTGTTTGCAAACGTGATTTATATGAGAGATCTTAAGTTGTCGTTTACATAGACACCCAAAAATTTTGTTTCCAATTTTTTGTGTCTACTTGGATATTAACTATATTAAGTCTCTGTGAATTGTGTATATTTTCTATTATAAAATGTTATGCCAACAGTCTTGTCAATGTTTAAAATAAGGTTGTTTTTACCACACCAGTTTCTAAAAAGTAGACAATGTTACATATTTTTGCTTGTAATTGCTCAGGGTTCTTTGCTGAGACCGCTATAGACGTATCGACAGCAAAAACCACAATTTTTACGTTAAGTAAGTTCATATTGAGAGGCATATCATTTATATATAATAAAAATAAGAGTGGACCCAACACAGACCCTTGTGGAACACCCATATTTAGCTCATGCTTTTCTGAAGTTGTATCATGAATTTTGACACAAATTTCTCTATTTTTTAAGAACGACATAATGAATAATAAAAAATCACCTCTAAAACCTAATCGGTGCAGCTTATGCTCAAGACAATTGAAATTTGAACAGTCAAAAGCACGAGACATATCGAAGAATAGGCCTGCAAGGTATTCACCCTTATCCAGGCTTTTGTACACACAACTGAAAAAATGACAAGTTACACTTCCAGTGGATTTAGTTTTAAGGAAACCATTCTGAGCATCAGTTATAGTGTTGTTTATATTTAGAAATCCAATTATACGGTTGAAAATGATTCCTTCAAAAATTTTGGATATACTACTGGTAATAGCAATAGGTCTATAATTTTCTGTGTTAGAACGATCACCTTTTTTATACACAGACACAATAGATGCAACTTTCAATAACTTAGGGAAAGTTGCTGACAAAACCGATAAATTTATAAGATAAGCTATTGGATCAGCAATATGGCCACACACTTTTTTTAAATTTTTGTGGTCATACCATCTACCCAAGCATTCATTTTATTTTTTAGCTGCCTTATTACATTGGTGACCTCAGCAGCTGTACTAGGTTCAAAAAAGAAAGAATTTATTAGAGGATTTGTACATTACAATTTTTTGACAGATTGTTTCCAAAATGATTTTAATTGTATTATTAGCTATATTTGGGAAATAGTTGACAAATAACTCAGCTACATCAGCCGGTTCAGATATTGCGTGATTATTTGCATCGTCCATTGCTCAGCACTCAAAATTACGTCAAAAACCATATGTCGCACGTGCAGGTTTTACCAGTCTTCCAAAGTCTTCAATTTTCTGAAGGTCTTTAGCAATTTTCTGAAGATTGACGATCGGATCCTATACATCACATGTGCAGATTCGATTAGCCCAAAAATCTTCATTTTCTGAAGCTTTTCAGCTATTTGTTGAAGACTGATGGGTAATAGACCAAATCTGATGGCAGATTCATGTTCAGGAAGCAAAAATACTTCGGATATCATATGTCGCATGTAAAGTACAGAAAACTTTTTATTTTGTAGACCTATGTTATTTATTGAGGGGATTTAACCGTAATTTTAGTTGTTTGCTGGACATGGTGTTTGGAGGCATCTTGGTGGTTGTCAGTTAGAGAGGTGTTAGAACCTCTTATTATCCCGACAAAAGACCTGACGAGGGAACTATTTCTGTTTTAACTGGAGTCACCAGCCTTCTATTGTTATCTGTAACATGATATCACTAGCATTAGCGATATTTTAGTTTTCAAAAACTGATTCCGTTTGCATTGTTTAAGTTTGCCATTTCATTCAGACAGCTGTTTCAACATTTGACAATTTATTTAATATGGAATCATATATCAGTCGGTGAAAATAATTTCGTTTTATCAAGCAATAAATAACAACGAGATATTCAACTGTTAAACATCTCATATATAAAACTGACCGACATCTCATCAACACCACTGAACTAATAAACAAACTTTCTGGCAGTGTCTTATCAGCATGATTGTCAAGGAAATATAGCCTACTTCCATTCTTATCTTTATCATTTTCAAGCATAATATACAGTAATTGTTTTAATTAGATGGGGTTATATATCTCTACAAATAAAATCCTCCTTATCTTGTTTGTTACATTTACTGATTTATTCGGGAGTGACGTTACGCATTTGCATATCAATTTATAAGATTACGAATAGAATCACACCACCTTTATGGTGAAGTAAACATCTAATTCGATTATAAACTATCTAAAATATCGTTTATTTTTAGTATGAATTTTTTTGGTTCCACGTGAGATGATTTGTTTCCCAAATAAATCTTTAAATTATCTATAATAAACAAATTATTTAAACTGTTTACTGTCTGTATTCGGAGTGCTTTAAATTAAGAACCTGGTTTAGTTATTACAGTAGAAATCTCGCTATCTAGAATGGTACTATCCATCTCTGTTCTAGACGTCACCATTCGAAATTGTATAAAATGTATAAACACTTTCATATTTCTGATTCTATCTGGATCATCAGTTGTCTTGTAAAGGAGGTTGCCTTAGAAAAGATTTTATGTGGAGATGTACTTCGAAGACATCAAGGCCTAGGTGACTGTTTGTTGATGGTCTCCTGTAAATCCGCTACTTCCAAATTTGCCTGTCATTGTTAATATCTCCACAGCCTTCATTATCATGAACCTCAAACTCTTAAGTACATAAGTAGTTTCTCAAAATGCGCACTAAAACGCTTGCTCATAGGTCTTGTCTTTACAAGTCCAAGCGCATCACTACGTTATACCTCAGACCAAACGTAAACCCATACACATTAGCTATGCCAGATGCTATGACTTCACTAGGAGTGCACATAAGTAGCATGCTAATTTATGTATATAGGGTGAGTTTTTGTTTTTTTTTTTTTTGATGATCAGTATGGACATCTCGGAAACTAGCGGAGATAGAGCAATGGTTAAACTGGGAAAGATTTGCAGTTTTATTGACCCAATTTAATGACACTTTCGGATTTTTGTAAAAAGTCATGGCTTACTAGATACTTTGAAAAAACGAAATTCTGTCGATTTAGTCAAATTCCTCTAGGTCCTTTGTTTTCGATTTTATAAAAAAAGTGTAAATATCAAAATTCAAGGGAATTGTATCCCGAATATGATTGTCATGTCCTCGTTTGCGTGACAGCTCTCGCTTTCGAGATATGACACAAACTTATCTTTTTTTGAATGGAAACCGTAGTTGGCTATGACCTCAAAAAATCGGACAATTTTAGAGCTTTTCAACGATATAATACTCGATATAGTTATTCATAAAAATAACGGAGTTATGGATGCTTTTCTCTCTTATTTTCACTTTTAACGTAGATAGCCATGAAAAAGATTGTTCTCACTTTGACGTTTCATCATTTGAGAGTAATTCCATTAGTAGTGCTGAACTGACAGTCGATATTGACAAGTTTTCGTGATAAAATGGAATATTCTTTACGAAGAAAAACAGAATATGGTGGAATGTTATGTCATATGCCATAAAAATTCAGTACGTGCAGCTGAGGAATACTTTCATAGGAATTTTAATCGCCGTCAACCTGCTCTATATACATTTAAGAGGCTTTACGATAGTTTACGCAGATATGGATCTTTTGCTAAACCACCAAAAGAACTAATCAGATTAACGAAGCAGCACAAATAAATGTTTTGGCAATGGTAAATCAAATTCCATTTACATCAACTCGTAAGATTGCGGCAGAAGCTGGCACATTTCAACGAACTGTAGTTAAGGTACTTTTTTCTCAAACTTTGCATGCTGGTGACGAACATCGACGTATTTTGTTTTGTACATGGTTTAGAGACATGTGCCTTGACAATCCACAGTTTCCATTAAAGGTGTTTTGGTCAGATGAAACTTTTTACTAACTGCGGTATGTTCAATAGACACAATGAGCATATCTGGGCTAAAGAAATCCCTTTCCATGTAGAACAAAGGCGACTCCAGAAAAAATTTGGATTTAATGTTTGGTGTGGTATCATTGGGTCTACTATTCTGGGACCTTTTATCTATGACGAATCACTTACTGGGGAGCGCTACTTGCATTTCTTTCAATACACTTTTCAAGACATGTTGCATAATTTGAATTTGAGAACTCGTTTAGAAATTGAGTGGTTCCAACATGATGTAGCACCTGCTCATTACTCGTTATTAGTAAGACAACACTTAGATAATATCTATCCAAACTCTTGGATAGGAAGATATGGCCCACGCAGTTCTCCCGATTTGGCAGTTATAGGCTTCTATTTATGGGGTGCGCTAAAATACAAAGTATACAAAAGAAAGTATGAGACAGTTGGTGACCTAAGGGAGGCAATTGAATTGAGGAATTGAAGAAATTAATTGGCGGTCTGTGAGGACAGCGGTAATGTGGTGGACTTTTCGAACATAAATTGTAACCATTATTTTGTACTTTAATTTCTTAAGTTTTTAGTAAGTACCTACTAATTTAGTTTTTTTATATATCTGATATTCCTAATAAAAAAATCATTCAATGTTTTTATATGTTTATGGAATAGTTATTAATAAATAAATCTATTTCATGGCTAACTACGTTAAAAGTGAAAATAAGAGAGGTAAGCATCCATAACTCCGTTATTTTTATGAATAACTATATCGATATAATTATCGTTGAAAAGCTCTAAAAATGTCCGATTTTTTGAGATCATAGCCAACTATGGTTGCCATTCAAAAAAAGATAAGTTTGTATCATATCTCAAAAACACGATCAGTAACGCAAACGAGGACATGACAATCATATACGGGATAAAATTCCCTTCTATTTAGATATTTGCACTTTTTTTATAAAATCAAAAACAAAGGAGCTAGAGGGATTTGACTAAATTGACAGAATTTCGTTTTTCTCAAAATATCTAGTAAACCATGACTTTTTACAAAAATCCGAAAGTGTCATTTAATTGGGCCAGTAAAACTGCAAATCTTTCCCAATTTAACCATTGCTCGATCTCCCCTAGTTTCCGAGATCCCCATACTGATCATCAAAAAAAACTCACACTGTATATGCTAAATTCTGGTTCAGCATCAAAAAGTCCATTGCCACTATCCCAGACTTTATTTTAGCATATGGGACGATCTGGGAACATGGAATGTGTATAGTTTTTTAACGTTTAATCTATTAACGAAGTTCCCTAGGTGATCTTATAAATTTTTCTTCGACATGCAACTTGCAGTTTTGCAAAAATCGCCGAAAATTCCAAAATTCTTATTAAAATGACATAACCGTACATTTCCTCATAAATATTTTAATTCCAACGTAATAGTGCGGGAATTGTATGCACTGGAAGTTTTAATTGCGAATTTGAAAATTTTCTATGTGCACCTCAAGCATATAGGTAGAAAAGCATAGAATTTTCGGCTCCTTAAGTCAATGAGTACCAAGCCCCTTTTTGTTTGTATACCAGGCAAATACCTATTTAAATGAATTTTTTTCCATTTTGCGAAGACGGTGGTTTTGGTTGTCATAGTCTCCCGGCCTAATAGCAAATTCAGTGACAACACATGTCACACTCTAAACTGCTATTCGGTGCGCTTATAAACAGGGTGTTTATTTATAGCAAAGAAAATCCCAAAGTAAAGTGATAGAAGGAGTTGCATTTATATGAAGATTGAAATGTAGGACGGACTAGAATGATAGTGGTCCGTATGCAGCTGTATATACAGGTTGGTTGAAATATAGAGTGGAGTGGACGTTTGGTGGTAAAAAAATGTTGGAAAAATGTGAAACTAAAATTATATAGGGTGATTAAAAACTGTTATATGATGTGGACATAAGCAAATCATATACAGGATGGTAGAAATATATTCTGGGGTTGAATTATATTTAAACAGTGTAATTAAAAAATTTCTTTTATAGCCCATAAGAAGTTGCATAAAGTGTGGAGACGAATTAATGTTACACAGGGCGACAATATAAAATGTTAAAAATGACATAATTTATGGGGTAGCCCACAAGGAGTTATATAATATGTTTGAAATATAGGACGGATCTGACTCCGTAAATATGGGATAGATTCTACTCTTTCGTATAATTTACAGAAGGCAGCTAACAAATTTATGCTTGTCCGTGGCAGTCGTATGTACAGAGTTGTCAAATAAAGTTGAAAAAAGGTTACATGGCGTGGTCCATAAGACATAAACATATTTTGGGCTTATTAAGTCAACGCGTACTGTCAATTTAAATGAAAATCCTGGTCTGTCTATTAAGGTTATAAATACAGAATAAAAAATAAAAAATGAAAACTACCTGAGTTCAAAAAAATAAAAAATTGAAAATATAAAAATAACCGACTTCCACCTATAACTAAAAACCTGAAAACAATTATAACAAAATACAACTCTAGCAAATAAATATCACATTCAATGTTGTTAGGTACCTACCCAGGAAGTAGAAAATGTAAACATTAGAAGCTGCTCATTTTGTTTAAATTTAGTATATTTTTGAAGTCGGTGACAAGCAAAAATCAAGTTTGATGAAGTAGTAAATAAGTACGTAATGCATGATTTTAGATTTGCTTTTTGAAATGTTTTATTTTATGACATATTATGCATCATTTCGCAACAAATGATATCTGTTAAAAGCTATTTCGAATCAATTTATACAGATCAAATATTTAACACTCAGAAAAATCGAAATCCGGAAAAATAGTAACACATCTTTTCACTTATTATTTGCTACATCCAATATTTTTCAATCAAACGACACATTTCACAAGATATTTGAAGACATGACAGGGTGCATTGACACAATTTTTTTTCCAATCGCATACTTGCAGTTATTGGTTTACCTTATCAGTCAAATATTTTCCCAGAAAAGTCATTCGATAATTGTTCATTTCAAATTTTTATGACACCTTTCTCGTCAACAATATTTTCACTTCGATAAGATAGTGTCACACCTGGAATGTACACACCGTGCTTGTTGCTATGGATCCCTTTTGACACGAGGCATCTAAAAGGTTAGGGAGGCATTGTATTTGAAAAGAGGGGAACACTTTCATTAGTACAAACGTTGTGAGGCTTACAAAAAAGGCGATTGTTGGGAAATTTATTTAGGTTTCGACAGTTTAATTTGGTTTCGTAATATTTCGTAATGTAAAAGTCAATTTCTGAAGTTCAAATTGAACTTATACACAGTATGATTGTGAGTTTTATGCTATTAATACGTTCCCGACATTGCCTAATATTAATTTGATATTTTTTTACTTAAAATTGGAGAATTATACACAGGAGTTTTTGGCACATTTCGCAACTGGGAAGTATATATGATAAAAAAACATTTAAATATATATATATATATATATATATATATATATATATATATATATATATATATATATTCAAACGAATTGCGGGTAGCAGCCAAAGATTAATAAGTGTACTCTTTTTTATATGAGAGCTTTCGGAATTCTTTTATTCCTTCGTCAGTCAAATACTGAAAAAGTTACAAATATTGTTGTTATTATAAGTACTATAAATGAAATAAATGGTAACTTACTAAAGTTGAGGTTCACAAAATAAAATTAGCATCTCTAGAGAATTAAAAAATGTAACATTTAGTTTTATGGTTGTAGTTTATGAAAATAGATCCAAATTTGAATTTTTTGATGACAAATATAAATGTGAAACCATAGAAATGTCGGAGGTAATATTATAAGGGATGAGAGTTTTTTTTTAAGTTTAAGAAAATAAATAAATAAATAAATTTCAAGACAAGTTCCAAAAGTAAGTAATATATGCAAATATATATCACAAAAACAAAAACGTATGGGTTGATTATTATTTTATATATACACATATATATTAGTATCAGTCATCAATAGTATCAACTGAAGTATTGACAGAAGAGTTTGCTGTTAGTCTATCATTATCCAATTTCAACAGGTTACAATAAATCACATTAAGATCCCGTACATCAGTCCGTCGATTAATGCTGTTTCAGAATTATTGATGAAAACCATTTCTAAGAAATTTCGTTTAAAAGTATTACGTTCTAGAGCTAAAATTTTTGTATTTTCAAAATCCGCACTGTGGTGATTATTAAGACAATGTATGGCTAAAGAGCAATTTTCTTTTTGTAGCCTAATATCACTTTTATGTGATGTTATTCTATGTTTTAAATTTCTAGATGTTTGTCCTATGTACGTAGCAGGACAATCATTGCAATTAATTTTATATACTACGTTGGACTTAAGGTCTTTAGGTGTTTTGTCTTTAATTTTATTGAATAAATCACCAACCGTTTTTATGGATTTATATGCAAATCTTATACTACGTTCATTTTTAAAAATGCTTACAATTTTGGGAGTAATATCTTTGATGTACGGAATTGAAACATAATTCAGAGCAAGATCTGTCGAATTGGATTTGTTAATGAGAGAATTATTAGATATTATATTTACGTTATCAAATTGCGATGTGTTAAAAATTAGTTTATTTAAAAGTTTTGAGGGATTTTATTTTGTGAACCTCAACTTTAGTAAGTTACCATTTATTTCATTTATAGTACTTATAATAACAACAATATTTGTAACTTTTTCAGTATTTGACTGACGAAGGAATAAAAGAATTCCGAAAGCTCTCATATAAAAAAGAGTACACTTATTAATCTTTGGCTGCTACCCGCAATTCGTTTGAATACTAAATTTTAACAGCCGTTACCATTATAATTAGATATATATATATATATATATATATATATATATATATATATAACCGACTTCCACCTATAACTAAAGAGCTGAAAATAATTATAACAAAGTACAACTCTAGCAAATAAATAACACATACTTTTGGATATGGAATCATAAAGCTAAATTTCCAGAACTCAAGAACTGTTGATGTATCAATACAATAGTTGATATACTCTCTTCGAGGTGTCATTCTTTTGTATACAAGACAATATATAATATATATTGTTTCTGGTTAGGGAACCTTCATCAGTTGCGTTTCCCACAATTGAATGTCCTCTCGAAAACTACTTTATGTATTTAATACATTTCGTATTCGTATTCAGAGATATATATTCAATATCTCTGACAGTTGAAGTTAACTGAAAATTTCATCGTGACATTCTAACCTAGGAGTTGCGGGTAACAGCAATTTCATGGAACTGCTCCAGATTCGGAACCTCTATGTGCTAGTGTACCCGAAAATCCTAAATGTCGGTCTTTATATCTCGCCTCCACAATTACAATATTAGTTGATAAAAAAGTTTACATAAAAAAACATTGTCCAAACTTTACCAAATTTTAATCATTTACTTTGTTTTACCAAAATAATTTTAAATTTAATCATCTCCTTGTGGGTCTTGCTACTTCTCTGTCAGTGAGTATTTTTTTCTTCACATTATTTGTGAACAGAAAATATTTGACATTTATACATCTACTTTCGAGTAATTAATAAGGTTAATGTTTCTGCTATTCCTAGTTACCAAAAGCAATTGTTCTAATGGTAAAGCGTACATGGAACTGAAAACATTTCCAATTATAAATTTCTATAAACTTCATCAATATGAGAAAAGTCACAAAAGCAACTAACAAGACATATTTATATGTGTATAATAATTATTACATAAAGAGGCGTTTAGCAATTCAAATGTGTACACCTGTATGACTCATGTGGTTGTCACTAGTCCAGTCAGGAAAGAACTCAACTTAAGAGATTATAGGTTGCACAAAAATAAAAAAACCTTAAATATGTTATATATGCTACTTTAATTTTCGCTCTTTTTTAAGTTTTATCTGTCCGCTCATACCCTAGTGAAGATCAACTGATCTCTTTTTATAAATATGAAATCAGTTAGAAGCGTTAACTAGGTTATGTAACAATTTTACAGGATGCTTTCCATCTCTGATCTAACATCATACAAAACTATAGATTAAATTGCTATTACAGCGTTCCTAGCTACGAATACCAGTTACTTACTTAAAGTATATACAAGGTGTCAATTAAGTCCCGTTCCGGCTGAATATTTGCTAAAGTACTTAATTTTTGGAAAGGGTCAATCCAGGTCATTCCTTTAGTGACTGTGACCAAGGAATCCGATGGTGACCTTAGTCTTGAACCTCCTTTTTGAGGTTATTTTGAGGACAACGTCATTTTTAAAATGAAAACTCCTATTTTTATTGCGGAATCGGAAAAAGCGGGACATTTATTGAGGTATGAGGTTGAGTTAACCCGTAGAGGTCAAAAGGAACTCAAATAATGAGTTCTTAAAAATCTGGCGAATTCAGTGGTAAAACAAAACAAATGTCATACCCTAGGTAAGTCTTAACGATGAACTCAATGGTGACCTTGGATTTGACCTTGTGCCTCATTTCCAAAGTCATTTGAACGTCAACTTCATTTTCATGCAGAAACCCTTATTTTTGATACCGGATTCGCAAGGAGCGGAGCAAAATCCCTGAATAAGAAATTTCCAGCCAAAAATGTGCTATTTCTATAAATTTCATCCGCCATCTATCTTGAATTCGCTATCATGGATTGGAAAAAATTAAAATTACGTTAGTTCATTCGAACTCAGCGACCTCCAAAAGCCACGAGTAAGAAATGTCAATCCAGAAGAAGTTATTATTTGACCTCTATTTGACCTGATTGCCGCAACCTCTTACCTCAATACATGTCCGGACGTAAAATTACCTGGTCTTTCCGATTCCGCAATAAAAAATAGGGGTTTTAATTAAAAAAAAGAAGTTGACCTCAAAATTACCTCACAAATGAGATTCAAGGTCAAATCCAAGGTCACCATCAGATTCCTTGGTCAAAGATACTAAAGGAATGCCCTCGACCTTTTCCAGAAATGAAGTACTTTGGCAAATATTCAGCCGTCCCGGGACTTAATTGACACCCGGTATGTAGTTCTGGAGGCTGCAAATCAGAAATATCATTGCAGAACTAAAACGACAGGCCAGTAAAGCAGGAGCATATCATCTCCCAATCGAACGAAATAGCCATTTACTATTACTATTAACCTCTCATTACAGTCTTGACACGATATTTTTCAATTTGTAATGTGCCTATTTTTCCATTACTTCATGCTTCAAAAAATTTTAAACCCAAATATAATGGGTTATTACATAAAAAATGGTCGTTCTGAGGTTTAAATCCATAGAAGTTACCTTCTTCTAGGCTCTTGGAGTTAAAATTACCTCATTTTAATAATAAATTTAGCAATTTTGAGTCTCTCGGTGGTGGCGATCGCCCTCATCGCCCTCCCCCCCACCCTTAGATCCGGTTATGATTTGTATACGAGCACGACACACGGAAAGGTGTCCACCAAGGTATACTAAAGGTAGCCACTAAGAAGTAAAATCTACAAAATAAATGAAAACGCTGTACAAGAAGATCAGAATGTTTCCAAGCATAATACATAGTCCCACGAGGATATAATCGGCTGTACAGAGATTGCAGGTTCTTTTCTGGTTCTATAGAGTGTAGCTGTCATAGAAAACAAATGTTCAAATGAATAAAGTGAAATTCAAATTTATCATTACGTTTAAAAAATCGATTATTGTGAAAAAGTTCGTAAAAATATAAGAAAATAGGAGATGATGCATTTGAGAGCAGCTGTTCCTTTTGAGTATAGTCTATAGATACTTTGATATTTTAAAACATCTACTTGGATAATTTAATCTGTTATTTACTGTTTTCCTTTAGTTTATCTGTTTTTAATTGTCTCCCAACTTTGTCCTATTAGTTGTAATTTTATGTCTAGATATACAGATTCCTTAGAGCTTCTAATGTTTTCCACTTCTAGATTTAAGTCCTTGGTTCCTACTTAAAAACAAATATTTATATTATTAATTGTCTATGTCCGTTTGTTATTTATGGCAATGATTATCGTGAATTCTAGATTTGACAGGTTATCTCACCCTATAAACAACTTAAATAATTCGATAACAATTATAAATTGCGCACAGGATAACCTACGATTTATCTAGATCATGCATAACTGTCATCACCGTCGATTGAGTCTTCATCTATATATAAATATGCAAAGACAAAACGATTAGGTACCATTTTCTCCTCTGTCTCTCAACCGATTTACTTCATTTTTGTTTTGTTTAGTAGCTACTGACGACCTTTAGTGTAGAATGCTAATATTAATTTATAATATTGGTTCATTCATTAAATAAAACTTAATAAAAATTCATTATTTACGTCCATACTGTCAACGCCAAACAACTGACCGTGTCGCCACCGCCAGATGGTCAAAACTCAAAACATTGGGTAATTATATATGGAGCGATCGTTAGGTGCTGTTATATTCTTAGAGCATGTACTTCTGGAAGTGGCATGCAAGCGTTGTTATTGTTTAGTGGTAAAGTAATCGTTGTATACTATAATTATACAGCGCCATTCCAGATATGTTAGAAATCATTTTTTTCGTGTGTAGCACATAAGCAGTTGCATATATAGGGTGTTTAAAATATAGAGTATAGTGCAATTATAACTAATAAAATAATTATATAGGGAAGCCCTCTAACGGTTGAATTTACAGGGTTCTTGGAATAGAAGGTGCAGTAGAATTACAGTTATACAGGGTGGTGCAAAAAATATTATACAGAGACGCATATACAGGGTGGCGGGAAAGGAAATGCAACATTTCGTAACCCATAAGCAGTTGTATATATGTATAGGGAAGATGAAATATAGGGTGAGAGGAATTATAGAGATATAGTATGTTAGAAAAGGAAATCATTTATAGAGTAGCCCACGAAGAGTTCCATATATATGATGATTGAAATATAGGTCGGAGTAGAATTATAGTTACAGCCGATAGTTAAAAATTTCAAAAACAAAAAGAGTAAATACGGTGGCTCATAGGCAGTGGCATATACAGAATGGTTTACCGGGTGGTTCAAAAATGTTAAATAATATTATGGGTGGTCCATGAGGAGGTGCATATATAGGGTGGTGGAAATATATAATGAGATGGAATTATGAAGATTTTAATAAATGTTAGAGAATTGAGTGCAATTATAGCTATACAGGGAGGTTAGAAAAAATAAAATTGTTGGGTAGCCCATTAGCGGTTGAATTGTTGTCATATTAAATTAAGAATTACGAATTTGAACACAAATAAAGTCCTATGAATTATATCTGAAAAAAAACTTGATTTTCGTTATTTGTAGAAGCGAGATGTAAGACAAACATCTAGGATTTTCGAGGAAACTATCACACAGAAGTTCCGAATCTGGATCCGTTCCGTGTAATTGCTGTACTTCCTAAAGTCTTAGGATTTCGACCACTGGGCGACAGCTAGTATATGTAAAATGACAATGATTAAAATTAATATCCCAACCGGGACAATTTGGGTGATAATTATTTCTTCAGTATTGAATGTGCTATATACTATCGCTATTGAAAATTTGTCAACCAAAGCATATTGTGTTAAATTGTTCTACAAAAGTTTGACATAGCATTACAAGTTTACTGCTACTCTGTTCGATAATCAAGTTATATTTTTCCATATTTTTCGGTTCTGTATTTAAGTCTTCGTGTCCAACTTAGAAATTCATTCACCTCTTAGTATCATGTAGGTATTTTATTTTCAAATTCCGTAAAAGCCAACAATGTCGGTCTTATTACATATCCAAATTAACTATTTGAAATTCATAATTTTCGGTTTCTACCAACTACCCGTTACACAACTACTGCTGCTCGAAATTCTTTGTAGTATTCAAAATTGGACACATTATAATTGTTTATGAGCCTCATTTTTTGGACTAGAGGTAAACGATGTTTTCACGTAAGGCCAATGAAATATACATACTTTGACCAGTTTTTTGTTATGGAGCATTAAACTTTAAAAAGCTTATGAATCGGGACGTCGGTTGTGAAGTGTTGGCACGTTTCAGGAAATAAGCACAACACGAGAGGTATTAGAATGCGTTAAAGAACTTTAAAGTATAATGACATTATTGTTCTTTTTTTAATCGGAATTTAAGATTTTCAATAAATAAATTGTATATTTTTACCATGGATTATTATATATTTGCTTCCGATTTCCTAAATTGTTTTAGATTTTTCAATTTCGCAAGCATATTTTATATAGCAGCGTTTTGCATCAAATGCCTTCCAAATATATATATTCTAGTTATTTTTTGAAAATTTTAGAACGTTTTTGATATTAAAAAAAATTATGGCGTCTTCTGCATTTTGAGAATTTTAAGAGTTTACATCTTACTTTTTTAATATATTCATTGGGATTTCAATTTTTGGCTTTTTCCCTTTTGGTGTTTTTGATATTGCTATTGCTTTCATAAAAATTTCCTTTTTGTTCTAAAAAATACTTCACTTAAAGCGTCTGGCTCTGTGGGTTATTCTAGATAAAACTATAAATTTTTGTAGAAAAAAATTGTAATCTTTTCTTTCATTTTGTTGAATATTTGCCACATAAGAATTTGAATATACGTGATTTTAAAAGGAACAGCATCCGCGTACTAAATCTCCTTTTGATCGTAAAATATAAAACAAATTACCATCTGAACTAGTGATACTTGTAGGTGCTATGAAGCGGAGTCCGATTTTTATGTAAATTGATGCATGGATCACGAATTTAGTGTTTACATTTAATTGAATGCAACACTAAAGGTTTGTACTAAGCACTTATGTATACAGTCATCAAAATATTAGATTTATCATTTTAGCAATGCGTCATACAATCTTATGTTGCTTATTTGCAACTTCATGAAATTTCGACATATCCATATATTTATTTGCAAATGTCTTACCATAATAAAGGGATGAAAGATTCGGTAACAGACGTGGAACTATATAAGATTTTTCATTATTTCAGTTGCCTCAATTGCTCGTGGCACGCTATTCATCAGCTGCACGTATGTTGTGATGTAATCATTCCTATTGGTCAAATATCAGCGGTCCTACAAAGATAGCGGTTGACAGTGACGTGGCGTCCGTGGCAAAAATGCCATCAAGCGGTAGCCGAACGTGGGTCGATCGTTTCTATGTCGAATCCTCTACTATACGAGCCAGCGAGACTTGGTATACAATCATTTAGGAGAATTAATACCTACCGAAGTCGACTGTTTGTAACGCCTCATTAGCTGGTCATGTCGATCCGGCTTCTCCCTTTCTCTGCATAATTTTCATGTAATGTACTCTTAAAGTTTTAAACATTTCTTAAGTTACCTTTTTACATATTGTTGTAAATTTGCAACACCAAAGATGAACGTCGGTCACTAATGGTTTTGAATGTTTTCCCAAAAACAAAACAGATTAGAAATCTTAGACGCTAATAATTAGCTTCTTCGGGCAATCAAAGAAATTCGAAACTTCTGGTAGCTTACTTTCTCCAGACCTCTGAAAGATTTTCAGGGGTACGTGATAGCGAGCTTTGTTAGTGTTACCCACAGTCAAATACAGGTGTGATTTAAGGTCATTACTGAAAAATTTCACATTTTTTCATCTCCCGTAGGGAAAAGTAGATATTTCCATATGAAGTTTTGAAGTCAACCTGCAGTTGACATCCAAGCTTATACTCATGGTCAAATCAAACGTGAACTACCAACGGATAGACCGGGTAAAAAACCTACGAGTTTCATTTTAACCATTTCCCCGAATCCATCATCTATATCCTCTATATTTGAGACATCCTGTATAGTCTTCCCCTAATAAAGATGCATATTGTAGAATTCATTTAGTAGAAAAATTATAGAATCGCTTTAGGGATTTCAAAACTTATCCCGTAGAAACACAAATAAACAGACAAACAAATTGTCACATGGCAAAACCAGTAATAAAACAATCAATTTGAATATCAATACTAATAAATATGATTTGCTAAACTTATGGATGAAACGCAGATGAGTCTTTTGGCTAAAATCATGATTTTTTAGTCCTTAAAATCCAAATAAAAAGACACTTTTAAGGTAAAACAAATCACACAGCAGAAGTCCAAATGTTACTCAATATTTTCCAAGTAGAACCAGCCTCATATTATTGTCCATCATATTAATAATTGAACCTAGAATGATTAATAATGCACACAAACGGTTTTACTAGATGTTTTGTTACACCTTTGATTATTACTTCACATACTAGGCAAGCTACTTTTTCAGCTATGAATTCTTAGCAAAATACAAGAACAATCCTTGCCAAACACACCGGACTAATACAACAAACAAAAAGCCTGTTGCTATATTCACGCATTGTTAAATTTACCGCCTAGGAAAAATAAACAAAAGTGTTACATGAATCTTTACTGGTACATAGCATAGCAACAGCTTATCTGCCGATCTCAAATAAAATAATTTGTTTATTTGTTGAGGAAAGTAAATTACTTCCAGCGTATATTTTAATGATATATACATACACACTCCGGATTTGATGTATTGGTATATATATATATATATATATATATATATATATATATATATATATATATATATATATATGTTAGATGAGAATATTATGCACGTGTACGTTATCAAGTATCGTATTTCGCTGACAGCTTCCTTCGGATCCGTTGAATTCGTTGAAACCGTGGGAATGCAATTCAGCAAAGTAAATGTTATAAATGTGAGACTTGCCATCCCACGGCGTTCATTAAGATAGTTCATTTCATTCAAGTAACTTTATATTTTGTATTTTTCAACTATTGTTTTGTGTATTAATTAAATCAATTTTTTTAAAAAGTGACTTGTGTTTTAAATAATATAAAAATGGCGCAGTCAGTAGGATTCGTTCAACACGTTTAGAACAAGGATCAAGAAAGAAGACTAACTAAACGTGGCAATTCCTAAATTCTTGTGAACGAGGACTTCCCGACCAGGACATAACTGTAAGATAGCTGACCAGGAACACGCACTGAGCTAACCAGTCATCGCTGAGCAGAACAGTCCATGCCAAGAGCATTTACGTATGTACAATAATTGTTTTAAACTTAATGACCACGTTACTATTTAATTTTTACTTTTAAATCGCAATATCAGTTCAATCGTTTAAAGTTAATAAGACATTTTCCTTACCTTTAAAGCAAATTTCGAACCACTTCGGAACCTATCACCAATTATTGTTGCCTTTTGAATTTACCAATACACTTGATATTTATTTAAGGGATATTTGAAATTTAAATTTTATCATTGCTGATTTCATTGCTATACATATTCAGATATTTTATTTGCACTTTATATATGCTTGCATATTTCGTATCTTCCGGAAGGTAATTTAAAATTATATTCACTACTCGCCTTAATCTACAATTTTTTCCATTTACATTTTACGTGAAAACTGTTGACTCGATTTCATTTTATATCTAAATAACTATAAGTAACCATGCCTGAAACACGCCAGGGAACGGTAGAACCATACAAGATCTCTGAGATTTTCTCTATTATCCCCGAATATGATGGTAACCCGATTTTCCTGAATACGTTTATCAGCTCATGTACGACAGCATATAGTATGGCTGTTGACAACTAATCCACGTTACTAACCTTACATATTAAAAACAAGTTAAGAGGCCGTGCCGCCGAACTTGTTAACTCACGCAACCCGCCTACCTGGGACGATATTAAATCGCTCCTAGAAAACCACTTTGGTGATGCCAGAGATATTTCCTCATTAATCCAGGATCTGCAACGAATGAGGCAGATACCGAATGAATCACCTCTTACCTTTGCTGCCAGACTCCAAACTCACGAAGCCAAAATGTATGCGGCAATTAATAAACAAAATTTAACAGGTAAAGAAAAACAAGCACAGATATCTCTTATAGAATCCATGGCTCTTAATAGCCTCCTAACCGGCCTAGAACCGAAAATAGGACAGATTGTACGAGCAAGCGATCCGATAAATATCATAACCGCAGTTTCCCGAATAAAAAGGGAACTTCAGCTAAGCCATCTAGAAAATCAGAAATTTCTCAACACCCGTAATCAACAAATACAACAACAACAAAAAAGACCCAACCCAGCAACTTTGTCCAAACAATGTTCATTTTGTAAACGTTTAGGGCATACTTTTAACGAGTGCCTAACGCGTCTGAGACAACAGCAACAACAACAACCAAACAGAAACTTTAACAATAACAATTACCAACAGTTTCGCCCTAACCCGCCTCAACAAAATGCTAACCAAACTAGACCAAACTTCGCCCAGCAAAATCGTCCCTCAACAAGTGGACAAAATCCTGGTCCTCGCAACGCTTTTTCCCCAAATCCAAATTTCTACAAAAATCAACAACCCAAAACTCACCACCTCAACCAAACTGATACATACAACTATTCATATGACTATACAAACGACCAATTTGACAACCCTGACGAATCTAATTATTACCAAGACGATTATTCTGATCCTGACACCCAAGCCCTAAATAACTACATGGGCTACCCCCAAAATCAAAATTATGAAAACTATGAATATAAATATTCTGAACCCTCTTCTGACGCAGAAATATCAGGTCAAAATTTTCAAATAGCTATAAACATAGACAAACCGCCAGACAACGAGATATCGAACATACAAACTCAGATCCAGAACATGAACCTCGACGACTTCAATCCCAACTTGAATCTCGAAGAACAAACATTTCTATAAGGCCCCTCCTAACTGTAAACTCAAAAAATTTATACTATATTAATGATGCTACAGGAAAATTTAAACTTCTGATCGATACAGGAGCCGGCATTTCCATTTTTAAAAAAAAATACGGTCAAAAATTTCCCTCAACGATTTCCCGAGAGAGTTACCATACAAGGTATCACTCACGAGAAGATCCAAATTTCAGAATCTACTTTGATCCCGTTTGCCCCACGAAATCCACACAAAGTCTTCATTTTCGACTTGGATATCGAATTCGACGGAATATTAGGTCTAGACTTTTTGGAACACTATGAGTGTGTAGTCGACCTAAAATCTAAACAACTAATTACAAATTTTAAAACTATTCTCCTTCACAAAGTAGAAGACAATGACCACTCCAATAACGGATTTTTAAAAACACTCAGCTGTGAACCACGAACCCCCACGCAAACTCCCCTCAACTTAATTACTATCGAAGCACGTACAGAGAAAATTTTTAAACTTAAATGCATTCTTTCAAATACCGATGCTATTTTACAATCCAAGAAAACGAGAAAGTACGAATTCCCAACGCTATTGTACACGTCAATTCGCAAGGTGAATTCCTTACCTCCATCATAAATGCTAATGCAATACCCAAAACTATAGATTTCTCGAACATCCAGTTAGAACCAGTGAACCAAATGCATCTTCTTTTGAACTTAAACTCACAAGACTACCCCGACTCTGACCATTTAGACAGGAACGAAATCGTTCAATCGCAAATTAGGACAGAACACCTTAACGACGAAGAAAGAGAGATGATTGTTAACCTCTGCCTAGAATTTCAAGATATCTTCTATCTTGAAGTAGACACTCTGACATTCACTAACGAAGTCAAACACGCTATCGATACGAACAACGCAAAACCCGTTTTTACAAAATCGTATAGGTACCCCCAAATCCACAAGAACGAGGTGAAATCCCAAATAGGTAAAATGCTGGCCCAAGGTATCATCAGGCACTCTTCGTCCCCTTGGTCTTCGCCAGTATGGGTCGTCCCCAAAAAGGTCGATGCATCAGGTAAACAAAAGTGGCGCGTGGTTATCGACTACCGCAAATTAAACGAGTTAACCGTAGGCGACAAATATCCATTGCCGAACATCTCTGACTTACTTGACCAGCTAGGAAAATGCCAATATTTTTCTACCCTAGACCTCGCATCTGGTTTCCACCAGCTAGAAATTCGAGAGGAGGACATCCCTAAGACTGGATTTTCAGTCGAGAATGGCCATTACGAATTCGTTCGTATGCCATTTGGGTTAAAGAATGCGCCCTCTACATTCCAATGGGTTATGGATAACATTCTGCTAGGTATTCAGAACGAGCGTTGTCTTGTCTACATGGACGATATAATCGTCTACTCTCCGACTATACACGAACATGTTACACGCTTAACGGAAGTCTTTAAAAGACTTAGTAAGGCAAATCTCAAAATCCAACCGGATAAATGCGAATTTCTCCGCAAGGAGGTCGCTTACTTAGGGCACGTAATAACTAAAGACGGCGTTAAACCAAACCCGTCAAAGGTCGAATGTATCGTGAACTTTCCGCAACCGCAAAATCCCAAGGATATTAAATCATTTTTGGGTCTTGCTGGCTATTATAGGAGATTTATCCCGAACTTCGCCAAAATATCAAAACCATTGACTAAACTCCTCCAGAAAGACGTACCGTACAATTTCAACGCTGAATGCATCAAATCGTTCAGTGAACTCAAAGAGGCACTAACTTCCACACCGATATTGATCTATCCCAACTTCGATGAACCTTTCGTCATAACCACAGACGCTAGCGCTTTTGCGATAGGCTCTGTGCTGTCACAAGGACCCATTGGTAAGGATCTACCAATAGGATACTCCTCTAGGACTCTTTGCAAAGCCGAAACGCGGTACTCAACCATCGAGCGAGAACTCCTAGCCATTGTTTGGGCCGTCAAACATTGGAGACCTATCATCTATGGTAGAAAATTCCTTTTAGTTACAGACCACCGCCCATTAACATGGCTGTTTTCGATAAAAGACCCCGGAAGTCGATTAGCTCGTTGGCGCCTCAAGCTCGAGGAGTACGATTACGAAATCGTATACAAACCTGGCAAAATAAATAAGAATGCAGATGCTCTTTCCCGCATCAAAGCAAACCACTTCAACAATTATGTATCTTTTCAATCGAGTAACCACCTAACACCCTTCCAAGTACTCCCCACTAACGAAACCGACGATGACTCTTCAGAACCCGAGCCACAAAGCCCTAATATCCAACAAATCTGTGAGGAATTCAAAACATTTGTCGAACGGTACCAGACTATATCACTTATAGATTACGACAAAATCCAAATGTCCAACTGCCAATTACTTGACAAGGAAAACAAAAACATCCTGGTATTCCCCCAAGGTTCCCTCATGAAAGATTTCCATCACAACATACTCGAAGACATTTTCGAGGAAAACGCCGACTTTCACACCCCAAAAGTCAATGTCTTTGCGAGTAAAAGTGTCAAAAAAAGACGCTATTATATCGTCCCACTTCCTTCCGACCCCGATATAGTTAATGAAATTCTTTTTGCATCTATATATAATAGTAAAGATGTGTTCACTGAAAATGAAATCTATTGCGTTGAAAACAACTTAGAGCTACCTATATTAGAGGTACTATCGTTTTTCTTTTCGGAAATGGATATCAAATGGAAAGTTTGCCAGAACATCGTGCAAACGATTGATAAGGAGCGGATACCTATAATCCTTGATCAGTTCCATAACGGAAAAAGTAATATACATAGAGGCATAAACGAAACCATCCGTAGAATCAAGGAAAAGTACAATTGGCAAGGATTAACCAAAGATGTCGATAATTTCATAAAAAATTGCCAAATTTGTCAAAAAGCAAAAATCTGTCGCAAAAACCTCGATAGCCCCCTAGTTATTACCGAAACACCACGGACACCCTTTGAACGTATAAACATAGACATCCTGGAAGTTCCTACAAAAAACTATGCACTAACCATTAGGGACGAACTTACGAAATTCTCTCAAGCTTATCCGATAAGCGATAAATCCGCGAAAACCGTCGCTAACATCTTACTCTTGTATTTCCAACATTACGGAACTCCCCTTCGCATTCACTGCGACTACGGCAGGGAATTCGACAACACACTGATGAGAGACTTATGCAAACTTTTTAACATAAAAATTTCCTACTCTAGCGTGGGACACCCACAGTCGAACGGATCATTAGAACGATTTCACTCGACTTTACTAGACATGATTAGAATACATAAACTGGAGAACCCTAACGAACACCCCTTCAACATCTTACCCTATGCGGTTATCGCATACAACAACTCAGTTAACAAGACCCATGGGTTTACCCCATACGAACTCATATATGGACACACTTCAAGTAGGCCTCCTGAAACCCTGTATGATCAACAAGCTCTAATAACGAAGTACGTTAGAGATCTCAATAACCGTATTTCTCGTTATTATAAGATCGCCCGCGAAAAGACAAATTTACAGAAACAGAAGGCAAAAGAGCGATACGATCAACATGTTTCCGAAAACCGTCCGGAATACAAAATCGGCGATAAAGTTTATGTAAAAGAATCACAGCTAAAGGACAAGCTACAAAATAAATTCAATGGCCCATTTCAAATAATTGAAATCCACACTAATTCAGCCACCCTTAAGAATCTTAAAACCAACCAGCAAACAAAAGTTAACTTCGACCGGATAAAACCATATTCTGAAAATTAACTTCCTTTTCAGGCTCTTACTGCTGTTCGGATCAGTGGTATGTCAGATAGACATCAAACCCATTAACAACACTATTGGCATCTACTACCACGACGAAACTCGAATTGTAATCTCCAATTACAAATGGACGTTATTAGTTCACCGTAACTTAACAGCCCTTGAACAAGCATTTGAGAACAATAATCGAATCCTTAGGACATTGGAACAAACTGTTGACCCTATTCCGGGTTATAAATTTCACGATACCGGTGCTTTTCGCATTGATGTACAAACCCACATCAGTCTTCTAACCCAAATCTCCGATTCTATCAAAACTAAGTTTTCCGAAGTACTTATAGACATAAGAGGACTAAACGAGGAATAATCGATGGTGCAGGAACAATATTTAAGGCAATTACCGGAAACTTAGATGCAGCCGACGGTGAATTCTTCACCAACAGCATTAATAGACTTAACCAGGGACAACTACAGATAGAAAATCTTCTAAAGAACCAAATGAGCGTAACAACTTCAATCATAAAAAATTTCAATGAGACCATTCAGAAATTACAACTTGACGAGAAAACATTTAACGAAGATATAAATACTATCGATTTAGCCATTCACATCCTTAACGATAGCATCTCTGTTATCGAAGCCAAACAATCATTTCTCGAGATCTGCGAAAACCTAATGGCAAGTTATATATTTCTTGAAGATAACCTTAACGACATTTTAAACTCAATAACTTTTGCTAGACTAAAAATAATTCATGCATCAATCATTTCACCCGACCATTTAATAACATCCTTACAGGAAATTTCACAGAATCTTGTTAAGAATAATCTGCCGTTGCCAGTTCGCCTTTCAAGCGTCGCCCAATATCTGGAAATAATAGAATTAGAGGCTTTTCAAACTCGCTCCGATTTAATATTCATATTAAAAATCCCTCTCGTTGAGCAGCAACTATATACCGCTTACCACCTATACCCAATCCCAATTTTAGACGATAGAACTGGTTTTCACCATATCCTATCATTTACACAAAAATATATTGCGCGGAACGACGACTCCCTAATGTACATACCGATCAAAGACTTAAGCTCATGCAAGCGATTAACCCCGAACCAAAAGCTGTGCTGCGAACTATATGCCTACCCAATAGAATCAAATGCACCCTGTGAGGCTCAACTCCTTAAGAACATTCATAGCGTCCCGAAAAACTGCCAGAGTGCCATAGTGTTTTCCGAAGGGTACAACGTCCAAAGACTGGAATCGAACTCGTGGTTAGTGATCGTTTCCGAACCTATACATGTAACTTTTAGTTGTGCGGGAATCGATTCAAAAACTATCGTGCTAAAAACCAATTCAGTCATTCGGCTACAAACAGACTGTAGTGCCTTTGTGGGAATTACTAAAATTCAAGCCGAACCCATGAAAATAAGTAAAGTTACAGACAATTCACACCCAGTTTTAGTTCCGTATAACTGCTGCAATGCTCACCCCCAAAAACCAGCAATACCAGAACTTAAACCCCTTAAATTAGATAATCTCAACTTAGAAGAACTCAGCGTAGCCAACAACAAGCTGAATCAATATTCTAGAGATCTAGACGACCTCATTAACCAACCCTTCGTCACCAAAAATATATCCTGGTTTACGTATGCAACCGTAACCACCATCGTAGCAGCGGCAGTTGCATTTACCTTCTACAAAGTAGCGAAAAGAATAAAGAAATCTAAGGGAGCAGATTCCAGTCCAGGAAACCCCCAGAATCTCCAGAAAACTCTATCCAGATGGATTCCCAAACTCCGACCGGTAATAGAAGACCTCGCCGACGAAACCGAAAATAATTGTCCGGTTTAAACCAAAAGTTGAAGTTACACCTTCAACTTTTCTTTGTAAAGGGGAGCTGTTAGATGAGAATATTATGCACGTGTACGTTATCAAGTATCGTATTTCGCTGACAGCTTCCTTCGGATCCGTTGAATTCGTTGAAACAGTGGGAATGCAATTCAGCAAAGTAAATGTTATAAATGTGAGACTTGCCATCCCACGGCGTTCATTAAGATAGTTCATTTCATTCAAGTAACTTTATATTTTGTATTTTTCAACTATTGTTTTGTGTATTAATTAAATCATTTTTTTTAAAAAGTGACTTGTGTTTTAAATAATATAAATATATATATATAAAATGGCCTTCTTTATGAAAGCTAATGGTACACTGTTAGGTCCTTGTGAATGTTCGCGATACTTGTTGATAAATTATTGACAGTAAAAGTTTCAATTTGTGTTTAAATATCAGATAATAAAATTCCTGTTATTTTGCCAATAATTATCATTGGAAGAATATAATAACAGAACTTCCTGTCTCTTTATATATTTTTCTGGAGAAATAATAGCATTTAGAGAAAAAAGGTGGCATATTCAAAAAATCCAAAGGCTTCTTATCCTGAATTCATTGTTAATGGCATTAAAATCTGAATAAAATTTAAGATAGGCAGTTGTAAGTTGTCGTTTTGACAAATTTTCTATGACATAACTACGGATATTTGTTATTTTTTATATGTATTGTTGATAAAACTTGAAAGCAGCTTGACTATTGTAGATGATCTTTGGAAATTTGTGCTACCTTGTATGTCTATGATTTAAGTTTAAATTCACAGAATTCAACTGCTTTAACCTTAGAGCTTATGCTTATCAATGCATAAATATCGTAACAAGACTAAAAAGAGAGGGCAATAGAGAGAGAGCAAGAGGTTATTTTACTCGATTGGGAGCTCCTTCCAATGAAATCTGTCCAGTATGTAGTTCATTGGGTGCTTCCACCAACCAAGATAACATTATTTACTTATTTTTCTCGTTTTGTCATAATATTTGTTCCTTGCAGGCTTCTTTCAGAAGTATGTGTTTTAACGCTATAGTTTTCAGCAATAAATTTTCGTTGGTTCACATTTGTCAAAGCTGATAACTTCTATCTTCTCTCTTCCGTAACTAGCTGAATAGGAGTGAATAACGTGTTCTAGAGCTGCCTAGGTCTGTTTCATATAGGCTTGTTATAGCAAAGCGTTTGGAGAATGATCCCGTTTAAATCTGCACAGGATATATTAGCTCTAAATTTTATTTACACAATTTGGAGCTAAATACCTTAACATGGGCTTCCCAGGATCAAGGTACACCAACAAGAATTTGGCTGATACATCAGTTTTTAGGGTCGATGGTGAAGTTTGCAATTTAAAGTTAATGTCCTGAGTCTTACTTATATTAGGACTAAGCCTACTAGCTAACAACCAATTCTCAATTAGGCTCTCTTTTCTTTAAGTCTGTTACAGTACTGGATCTGTAACCAGATGCTTTTAATCGATTTTGTTTGAATTGAAAATTTAATTAATAGTAAAAGGTACTTCTGAAGTGCAAATAAGACAATAAACTAAATTACTAACAGTTATGACTTTTTAACCCCAAGTAGTACACACTATTGTGCTTTAGATAAGTTAACTTTCATAAAACAAAGACGAAGCTTTACTTATCTTATTTCAAAGTATATGGTGAATACTCTGGTGTTCGGTTAATCATCAAAACAACAACTAGACTCTCACATTGTTGTAAAGGATTACCTCACATGACTATTTTTGTATTATTTCAATAAAAGGCGTAAATCCAGTTCAATACCTGTCCATTAGATTGACAATTTACCTATATCTGTCCAGCCTACATACTTTCCAAGTCAACTGAAAATTTATAACTATAACGGTTCTGGTGTTGAAGAATCTCATGTTAAGCCAAATTTCTGAATACCTACAAATAATTCCTCTTAGTTACGTCAGAAATCATATAATACACATTGTCAAATATTTTAAGTTACATCTTAGAATTGTGGCTTTTTTAGCCGTAGTTTCTTAACCATTGACAACGGGGTCTGATCTAGATTAACAAATTTGGTGAATTATTTCACTATTTTTTTACGATTCTTGTTTCTTAACCAATTAAAATTCAGATGTAATAAAAAGCTCCGCAGCCATTTTAGAGTGGGCGATGAACGCGAACGTTTCTTAAGAAATAATATACTTCCTATCTCTGGCGATCTCCCTGTCTATGGTCTCTTTTCTTCTTGTTTGTGTCATTCTCAGTAATAGACAGTCATTACCTTACTCATCTATATTTGTGTGTGGTTTCCCTTTAAGAAGCTTTCGCCGCAAAAATTTGAACTGTTCATTTTCTTACCACCACCATCTCTTAAAAAAATATATATTCAATTTCGTATCTCAGCACGAAATTACATTTTGTTATTCAGTGTTATTACTTGAGATGTCCAGATTTCTGAATCAATACAAACACTCTACATTGCTCTAAAGAATGCGTTATTTGCCCAACAGTGAACATCTTTGTAAGCATATTCAGTCAGGTTCAGTGCAGCCCATATGTCACCGATTATTATTCTCGAACAAGAACCATATTAAATTTATCTCTGAGTAAGCTAATAGCATAATATAAAAAACAAGTATAGAATTACTCATTGCATTGCTTATCTGTAACCACACACTCTCTTCAAGGCCAGAACGCCGAACGCGGTGTTCGTTCGTAGCCACAAAGTCTGCTTGTATCTAAGGAAGGAATTATCATTTTAAATAACCATTAACTAACCGAGTAATTAGATATTTGGTTTCAAGTAGAACACACACTCGATCTCTAATTGGTTTAAAACGTTATGTGTATGTGCACATAAGTGGCCTGAAAAATTGATAATGACGTTACGTTTTCTAATCTTTTCAATCCTATTATCGGTGTGTGGAAAATGCAATCGAGCGATCGATACACTAATAAACAATACCGAAGGTTGGGGATTAAAGTAAATTCAAATTATACGATCTAAAATGAACCTACTTACTTTGTTTTCTTACTGCTTATTGTATACAGGGCTTTCATTTCAAAACTAGCCACCCAAAATAACTTAAAAAAAAACAATTAGGGGAACACAATAAAAAGGTCGTTTTTTACAAATTTATGTTCTACATATTTGTTTAGTTACACAATAATTAGTTGCACTCAAACTAACTAAAATAAATGCTAAAGTAACTTACACAATATTTCATGTTGAAGAATTAAACAAAAATTACAAAAAATGAAAATTGAACGTTTTTTCCTTAAAACATAAATGTTAAAATTTTCAAAAATAGCAAAAAAAAGTTTTAATAACATGTATTGTCGCCACTAATTAAAGTTTGTACACGATTTCCTAGGCTTTGGGTAACATTGTCGATGAGTTCTTGGGCTAAATTGTTCCACTCTTCCACAAACGCGAATTTAAGTTCTTCTACATTATTAGGGGCTGGATTTCTTTGTTAAACCCTTTTTCCCAGGTAGTCCCAGACATGTTCTGTGGAGTTCATATCCGGCGATCACGCTGGCCCGTGCATTTGAGTGATGCCTACTTCATTATGCCGGGTCCATATCTATAAAAATTTGCCCCGAATGCGTTCGCCGCAAATATTTGCACCGAAAATTGAGATAAAATTCCACATAAATATTTACGTCGTGTGTCTTGTGTTTGTGTTCCAGCTGTGTGAAGAAATTTATTTGAGGTTAAGTTTTAATTATTGTTTTACTTCAAATACTTCAAATAAGTCTCAGTCAATGTATCCAATACACGGTTACCACCTTCATATCTTCTCTCTATGTAAAGATCTTTTATTCAGTAGCGTCTTCTTGATCTTGTTTTTTCTGTTTAATATGATCATACAAAACAATAAAAGCTGCCCATGTTCTCGTAATATCGGACACCACAAATTTGTTAATAAACACAACATGTCAAAAGTCAGGTGATAGTGAGGTTAGTTAAAAAATTCAGAAATTTCGTACGTCAGAATTTGCAAACGCGTCCACATCAACAACTGAATGTCGAATAAATTCTTGCGTGCGTCAAAACGTCCACATTGACACAAATTCTCCTGCACACACCAAAATTTACGTTGAATTTGCCATTCGGCACAAATTTTTATAAATCTGGACCCGGCTTTAAGGTATTCACTCACTATGCGTGCAGTGTGAGAGCGTGCGTTATCACCCCGTAGAAGAATTCTAGATCCGCCTTTGTCCCTATCAAGATTTAAGTTAGTATTGTAGTAAAAAATTACCACTTTCATAAAATCTTTGACTTTTTACAGTCAAACAAATATAACTGTTTTCTCTACCAGATTTTGAGGAGAAATTTGTCATTTTTTTACTTAATTGTAAATGTAGTTCAGAAATTCTTGTCATTTTTTAAAGAAACCAAGATTGCGTTTCTGAGAAAAATTTATATTTAGTTAAGTTTAGTTAACAGTTTAATGTGCATAAATCTCAAAAATAACTTGACTTCGATTTATCTGTGACGCACTAATTGACAACCCTGTATATACCTATACTTAATCTCTATATATAAATAGGCAAAGACAAAACGATTAGGTACCATTTTCTCCTCTGTCTCTCAACCGATTTTCTTCGTTTTTGTATTGTTTAGTAGCTACTGACGACCTTCAGTGAAGAATGCTAATCTTAATTTATAATATTGGTTCATTCAACATTCCAAAACCCTCCAGTATGAAATGTCAAGTCAGACTTCTATTTTACCTCTAGTGGTTGCCTGAACCGCATACCTCAATACATTTCCGGACGTCAAATTTCGCGCTCTTTCGGAATCCGCAATAAAAAATAAAGGTTTTCGTTTGAAAAAATGAAGTTACCACAAAATAACCTTGAAAATGAGGTTCAAGATCAAATCCAAGGTCAACAACGGATTCCTCAAAGCTACTAAAGAATGGACCTTGACCTTTTCCAGAAATGAAGTACTTTAGCAAATATTCATCCGTCCCGGTACTTAATTGACACCCGGTATGCACTTCTGGAGCCTGCAAAGCACAAATATCATTGCAAAACTAGAAAGAGAGGTCAATGAAGAGAGCAGCATATCATCTCTCAATCGAGCGAAAGGGTCTGTTATTATTTCTATTACCCTCTCATTCCAGTCTTGACAGGATATTTTTCAATTTGTAAGGTGCCTACTTACCCATTATTATATATTTGTATACGAACACGACACACGGAAAGGTGGCCACCAAAGTATAATAAAGTAAAATCTACAAAATAAATGAAAACCCTGTACCAGAAGACCAGAATGTTTCCAAGCAAAATATATAGTCCCACGAGGGTATAATCGGCTGTACAGAGATTAGAGGTTCTTTGCTGGTTCTATAAAGAATGTAGCTGTCATAGGTAACAAATGTTCAAATGAATAAAGTGAAATTCAAATTTATCATTACGTTTAAAAAATCGATTATTGTGAAAAAGTTCGTAAAAATTTAAGAAAATAGGAGATGATGCATTTAAGAGCAGCTGTTCCTTTTCATTATAGTCCGGAGATACTTTGATATTTAAAAAATATCTACTTGGATAATTTAAAGTGTTATTTATCTGTTTTCTTTAGTTTATCTGTTTTTAATTCTCTCCACACTTTGCCCCATTAAGTGTAATTTTATGCCTAGATCTACAGATTCCTTAGAGCTTCTAATGTTTTCCACTTCTTGATTTAAGTCCTTTGTTCCTACATAAAAACAAATATATATTAATTATCTTATAATATTTAGAGGAACAACATGAGAAAGTGTCGAAGAAAAGGCGAAATCAGACCTCTACAAAGTTAAAACCTGGCTAGACATACATCAGCTAACTTTAAACGTCAATAAAACTAACTATATAGCATTTGGTCGATATAAGACTAACAAACCTCACTTTAAAAATATTAAAGTTGAAAATATAAACGAGCCTATCAAAGAAGTCTCACACATAAAATATTTAGGCATAATTATTGATAGGCATTTAAGGTGGAATTACCACATTCAGTATGTAACAAAACGGACGCGCAGCTTAATTAATAAATTTTATCAACTACGGGATATATTGTGCAAATCAGTTTTAATTGTTGCCTATAAAGCTTTCGTTGAATCGCTCTTTAGGTATGGTATTTTGGTATGGGGTGGTTTATTTAAGAGTATTTTAAAAGACCTTTGTACTGTTCAAAACTACATCCTCAAAATAATTTTCCGAAAAGACATATATTATCCCACAAGACTGCAATACACGGACATTGCAAATTTAAGACAGCTCTACCTGCATGCAGTATGTATGCATGCATTTAAGAACCATAATGCACTGCAAGTATGTACAAACACTTTTTATGAAACACGACGTTACACTCAACAGCTAATTAAAATACCTAGCATTCCAAAAAATATCAATAAAAGATTTTATACATACTTAGCCCCTAAAATATTTAATTTAATACCTTCTGACATAAGGAATGAAACTTCTGTGAAAAAATTTGCTAAATTATCCAGAGAATTTATTGCAAAAAATTACAATAAGTTTAAACACCTAGTCGATTAACATTGATTATATCATTATACGTAGTATTTGTAAATCTCTACCAGCATTTATTTAAAATTATAAATTATGTATTATAAGGAAAAAAGGGAAAAAAGAGAAAAAAAAAGTTTTTTTTTGTTTCGTATGTATATATTATTTGTTTTTTTTTTCTTTTTTTATTTTCACTTCATGTTATAATTATGACATGGGACGCACTGTACAAGTGTTGAGTCACTTAGAGTGCAAACCATTTTGTAGAATGGCTTATTGATAATTTGTATACTGCCAAAATATTTATTTATAACAACTGTTTATATAATTTTATTAAATAAATAAATAAATAAAATAAATAAATAAATCTAGGTCGGTTTGTTGTTTATGGCAATGATTATCGTGAATTCTCGAATTGACAGGTTATCTCACCCTATAAACCACTTAAATAATTTTATAACTATTATAAATTGCGCACAGGACAACCTAAGATTTATCTAGATAGTACATAACTGTCATCACCGTCGACTGAGTCTTGATCTACATATAAATATGCAAAGACAAAACGATTAGGTACCATTTTCTCCTCTGTCTCTCAACCGATTTTCTTCATTTTTGTTTTGGTTAGTAGCTACTGACGACCTTCAGTGAAGAATGCTAATATTAATTTATAATATTAGTTTATTCATTAAATAAAATATAATAAAAATTCATTATTTACGTCCATACTGTCAACGCCAAACAACTGACAGTGCCGTCGCCGCCAGACGGTCAATACTCAAAGAATTGAGTAATTATATATGGAAGGAGTGATCGTTATATTCTTAAAACATGTACCTCTGGAAGTGTCATGCAAGCGTTGTTATTGTTTAGTGGTAAAATAGTCAATGTAGTAGATCAGTATTGATTTAAATAATAAATATTCTGTTTTTAATGTGAATTTAATTATTTGATTATATATTATTATCACAACCTTCCCGAAGGTGTTTTGTAAAAAATTGTCAGACAGCAGACAATATAGAATCTATTAAATATTTAAGTTTTCCTAGAGTTATTGGTCCTCTCTTTTCTTTAATATTAATGAACTTGATTGAAACCGCAAATGACGAAAACTTTTAGGTTGCAAAGAACAATCTTCCAATTATTATATTAAATATTTTGCCAGGAGCGGTTCCATTCAAAAATTGGGGGGGTCGTTCATTTGTCAGACATATTCCGATTACCGATATTTGATAAAATTTGTCTATATGAGTGAACATTTTTTGTCATTACATCTACTTCTCCAATTTCTCCACAACTCTGTTTCTTATAAAAATATACTTTTTACAATTTCATGAAATAGGACCACTAGTTTAATTCATTTTACTATTTAGCTTTACATTTTCATTCACATAAAATATATAATTAATGAGTATCCAAAACTTTGGGGTCCCAACATATTCCTATCATCACAACCAATCCGGAAGTACAACTTTACGTCAAAATCAAACCAAAAATTCCCAAAATTCCAATTCGTTTCCTATGAACGTGTTTATATAAATAGTGTCAGCACAGCTAGACCAATCTAGAAGGTATGATACAGAAACAACAAAAAAAAACTTGGTCTTTGCCCCGATGACTTCATCCTCGGACATTATCGACAACGTAAATTCAAAAACCCACGTAAACATAAAAAACCAGAGATCATAATACTGGTAATCTGCAATTCGTATTTTTTAAATTCGAAATTTCAATTCCAAATGCGGGAAACGGGTCACGGTTGTATAGAAAATTCACCTATTTATTAATCTGCTATTAAAAACAGCGCGGTGACAAATTCACTTTCAATAAGGCACAAAAATTTGCATAGGATTAACATCCTCGGGGCAGGTCTCGTGTCGCGTTTTTTTAGGAATCGTACGAATCGTATAAAATATGTGAATTATTTCAGAAAATTTACGGAATCATTGTAATGCCGTTCGTGAAACGTGTTGATTTTTTTCCCGCTTGACAACTAAGATATATGGGATGATTTATATTTCAGAAAGGATGTCGATAATGTATAGGTTTTCCATAGTTCGAAGTTTCCAGACTTCTATTTTTGTTGCGAAAGTAGGTCAAGGTTCTATACGATCAACGGATAAAAAAGGTCTATACTTGGTTTACAAATACATGGAATGAAATTTATACATTTTATATTTGTTGTTTGAAAAAAAAATCGTTTGGTCATAGGTTTTATTTAGAAGACTTGCGAAACTTTTCAGGTTTTTAAACATAAGACGGTGTTTCGTTTCTGGTAGCGAACAGTCATTATGTGCGCTATCCCCAAAAGACTGAAATCGCGAAAAAAGTATTTAATGATTTCTTGAGAAGAAAGTATAAAATGCTTCTTAAATTAGGTGCTGGACACTAGACACATTGGCTATCCAGAAACTTAGAGATGTTTACCGTTAATAAATAATGGCATTATATAATGATACAACTTTTGCAGCTTCTTAACAGAGGCACACAGTAACACGTATGAAAATAGATCAGTACGGTAATGAAACGCAAATAATCGAATTGCATTTGTTTCGACACTTCGGTTCCACAACAGTTTTCGGTGTAAGAAACAGGACAAATTTATATATTAAGAGTCCCTTTGTTGATAGAAATAAATTATAGTAACTATACAAATATAACATCCAATTAATGTACAATACCCACACAAAATGTGCTTTTCGTTCTAATAAACATTAAATTTGGGGATTTGACATACATCAAGTTTATGGATGGTATAGACAAGTATCACAAACTAGAACACCACACAAAAGGTCAACGTTATCAAGTTTATAGATGATAGATACAAGGATGACAAACTTATATGGGTATTGAACAAAAAATATGTCCAGCAGAAGCATAAAATAACAATTGTGTATTGTGTATATTTTTTCCTAAATATCTTCGCGGTATTTTCAAAACTTTTGGTCAGCTGTTTAAAATTCACCTTCTTGATACGTCAGCGTCGCGCTAGCCTTAATTTAATATAATTTGATGGACGTTTATTTATGTGTTGGATTAAACAGCTATTTTGATGGAGATTTTGTGAGATTTAAAAAATATCTAATTGCTTAAATAAGGTGCCTACAATTTAAGACTAATTATACTACCTTGTGGTACATGGTGTTCAAAAAGTTCGAGTACGGCTGATTTAGTCATTGGGAAAGCATTTTAGAGGAAAAAGATAAATGGATAACTTTTAGTTTGATAATAGATAACAACCCAATGGCCATGTCCGCTTTAACCTTGACTATTACCTTGAATGTTATGTCAAGGTCAAGTCGAAGTAGAAATCTGATGTTTCTGTAATAAAGGAAATGTTTCTAAGCCCCAATGTCCTCGTGGCTGGGAGCCTAATCATGCTTTACCTGAATTTGACCTTCTCTGACCATCGAGGTCATATAAAAAAAAAGAATCAAGGCCATATTTGGACCTGATATTTTTCGCTCTTTTAATTTCCGACTTAAAAAAAATGGGGTTGTCATATGAAAAAATCGATTTGACCTTGATAGGACCTTCAAGGTCATAGTCAAGGTCAAAGCAGATATGGCGATTGGGTAGCCGGGGACTACTAAAAGTTATCCATTTAACTTTTTCCTCTAAAATGCTTTCCCACTGGGTAAATCAGCTATACACGGACTTTTTGAACACAGTGTATATTTTGTCTATTCATGGGTTTTCTCTCCTCCAAATTTTTTCCTGTAACAGATAAGTATTTAAAAAATTGTATATGTAGAACAAAGTGTAGTAAGGCAATTTCGTAAAATTGCCCGGATTACTGGTTGTCTGTACAGAGATTCTTCCTCACAGTTTTTCTGAGAGAAAGAGATGTCTATAAAATGATCAATCAGTATTCCTGTATATAAGTAATGTATTGTATATTGTGTAATACTTATCTGTGTATGGAGACGTTTCAACTCCGAGTCTGGAGTCGTTGTCAATCGTTTAGTGTTGTTTTCGAGGTTTTTTTCTAAAAAATTTTCGCTTTGATTTTGAATTTATTGTTTGTCAAAAAATTTGACACTGACAATTTTAAATACTTATCTGTTACAGGAAAAAATTTGGAGGAGAGAAAACCCATGAATAGACAAAATAATTCAAGACCTCCTCAACAATCTTTTCGAAATTACTTACAGTGTATATTGTCTGAATTTTAAACATATTTCTTGTTGGAACAATTATAATTCAATTACGATGAATTCTTGAGTCGTAACAAAATAGTGACATTTGTTTTCATTCTCCTGAAATTTATATTTATTAGTAAGTATGACACAAATAAAGACACACACACACAAAGACAAGAGAGATATGAAGTATACTCGTATGTCGTAAGGAGCTGTCGCTGCCAACGTTCAGTTTCAGTTTCATTTTTGACTAATTCATTTTAATAGAGTTTCTTTTTTCAAGTTCATTCGTTGCCATTTCACACTACCTCTATGGAAAAACTCCCAATTTCTGCATTATTTAACAAACACTTTCTTTGATTTTTATTTTCTTAGTGTGATCCTCTTTAAGTAATTTCTTGATCTTAACCCAGTCTATTTTGAGTATACCATTATCAGTAAATACTCTCAATCTGTTATATGTATTCTCAAGATGTTGTTTTGGCGTTCCTTTTTCCGTACTTGAAATGGCCTGCCCGCAGACACAAGGTACACTGTATACAAAATTTTCGGTGCTTAAGTAGAGTTTTTAAGTCTTTCTTAAATTCAATGTCAGTGTATTCTATATTTTAAAAACCGACTTTACTTTGTATTATTCACAAATACATTTAAGTTTTTTAGATAACCCAGAAATATAGGGTTTTCTTGGATCTGCAATCGTCATCACGTTAATAATATGAAATTCAGATTATACGTCGTATTTATACCCTTAAACGGCATGCTCATTGTATCGATTAATCCCCCGTCTCGTCCAATCAGCGTCTCCTTTCCTGGCGATTGGTTGCAGGTGGTGCGTTGCGGCAGTGGTCCAAGAAGCGGTCTCCAAACGTTTTTAATTTCGACGCTGATTATATTCTCATTCGAGATTATGTATGCCCTCTCGATGAATTTTCTTTTATACCAGTGTTGTTCCCTGTGAATTACTCTTGTCTGGTCCCAGTTGATGTTATGATGTTCGGTCCATGCGTGATTAGATAAACCAAACTTTGTTAATTCTCTCCTTTAAATAGCTATGCGGTGCTCTTTAACCCTTGCGTCCAGTAGTCGCTTAGTCTTCCCAATGTAGAGATTTGTGATCATACTCCTCAAGGTGTTGTTGCTCTTGAAAACCATTTTAATTCCGTATCCATGTCCTATACGTCTAAGTTTTCCCGACAAGCCTCTTGTGTATGTTGGTAATACAGTTGCTATCATTGTTCCCTCTTCCTGCCTAGATGGTTTCTCCAGTTGCATAAATGCTAAGTTTCATTTGTTCGTCTTTGAGGGCCTCTGGTGTGCTGCAAATATTTTTGATCTGAGGACTAATCTTTTGATGATACCAGGTTTCGTTGTTGATGGGTGATTAGAGCTGTAGCGTAGGTACAACCCTGAATGTGTAGACTTCTTCTACACTGTTGTTTCGATTCCGGTCCTAGTCCTTTGGCACTTCACATCAGGGTCCTCGGTAACTATCTTTCTCATTATATTCAGAGATTCGTCTAATGGTACGTTCTTGAAGAGGTTTTCAAGGTCAAAACTTACTAAGCGATGGTCTGGCCCAAGTTCCATGGACTCAACGATTTGGAGAAAATGATTTGAATCCTTGACGTGCAATGATGTTTTGCCCTCCAAAGGTCGAATGGTTGGTAGGAGGAACCTCAATAATTCTGCTGTTGTTGAGTTACGTGAACTTGTAACCGATCACAGCGCTATTCTTTTTTTCTTATTTGGAGAGGTCTTGATGTTTCTATGGTTCATTTTGTTCGTTGATACGATGCTCACAATACACTCAATTTTTGGAACGTTGAGTAGCGTTTGCAGTTTTTTTTTGTCAAATTTTGTTCTTAGCGTACCTATCAACCGTTTTTACTTTGTATTTATCACCAACACGTTTAATTTTTCTAAAACATAGGGTTTAACATTTATAATTTCAGAGTTGATTCAGTTATTTAAGTTAGAAGTTGTTTTTATAGTTTGTTGTTTTTTTGTTGCTTTTGTATATTCCATAATTGTTCTGTTTATGAGGTTTCCTTTCTCTGTTCATAAAACTGGTTTTGAGGATTGGAAGCCCAAATAAACATTCGAAACAAATATTAGCCTCCTCAATCATTCACAAACTACTCAAATTTTTATATGGTACACAAACAAACTGATAATAGAAAATCCTCTTATAAAAAGTATTTTTTGGCTTTTAAACTTATAATGCCAGAGCCTCACATATTGAGACCTTTAGATAAATAATAAAAATTTTGTACCAAAGACATTAAAGATAAAAACATGTTTACATGTCATGCTCGCTCCTCATATTTATTATTCCTCTGAAGTTATTCTATCCGGTGCATTTTCTCCAACCATTATGTCTCAAATAAACATAAAATTTCCGCACAGTGTTTACATTTCGCCCGAGAAAAATAAATAGTAATTTTATACCGAGTATCAACTGTCGTACACGTATCCAAGGCAAAAGTACAAAGAGGGATAATTTATACAAATTTTCCGGGCAACGAATTGAATAGAGCCCGGAAAATATGTTGGCGCTCAATATCAGCTCTATATCTATAAAAAGAAAACTCCGCTCGGGAAACTCGACGATTTCCCGCATGAATTTTCCAAACAAGCAAAATAACTTCATACGTACACAGAAGCGTAGGATATCGGTTGTTTGTTTTGTGTAAAATGCCTTTCTCAGCGAAATGCTGTTGTTTCGAATGGTTGAACTGCAAATGAGAAGATCGTTTTCAAAATGAAAACAAAGGAAGTTCCGCATACGAGAGCGTTCGTTTGGTTGGCAGTTTATGGCGGAATTTCGATTTTGAGGTTGGCGAACTTTGCACATTGCAAATTAAATTTTTGTATGGATTTAACATGTTTAAACACGCAAAAAAAGTCATTATCATACACAAAATTCTCTTTATTTGAATGAAATGGAAAATATAAGTGTCACTTCTAGTATATTTGGTTTCTCGTCGATGGTTCTTGTAATCCTGTAGGTCAGTGGCGTGACCATGTGCAAAAGACTGTTGGTAAAAGTTAATCTTCACGTTTAAATGGACCCATTATATATAGCTGGACATGTGTTCTTTGTCAGAGTTTTTGTTTATGACGTTGTTGTTGTTTATCTTTCTGTATCACATCCCTTAGCTTTCTGTATATTACAGAATTTCTCTCCCTATTTCTTCAGAAAGTCATTCGATAGACAAACTGAATGGCCACGGAACTTGCCATATACAACACTCCTGGAGATATGTATGTGCAAATAAAACCTAAAATGATAGAAATAAAAGCATTCGTCAAGTCACAAGCCTGATCTAATCCTTGCATGTTTCAAGTACCACTATGACAGACGCAGACCTTAAGGGGAAGTTTCATATTAATTAATGTTCCTTCCAATTTTTCAATTTACCTCTCTCAATTCTTCTTGTAGTTTTAGATCTTGGTTGTTTAATAAAATTATGTTTAATTAGTTGCCAAGTTTATTCTGATCTGTAGAAATTAATTTCTTAAGTGTCATCTGGAGACATTCGTCATTTCCATTCTCAGTCGGTTATTTAGCCAATTTATTTCTAATCCTTGCTTTTTATTGGGTAATATTGACAGCTGTAGCAGCACTTAGTACTACCGCTTAAGAAACTCATTCATTTCCAGTATAATAATCCAAAGGTCTTATGCATGGAGCTATAACATGGTTCGTGATCCAGGTTATCAACTTGTCCAATATTCATGCACTCTAGAAGACCCCGTGTTTTCTATTCCAGCATCTTCTCCACGTCAGAGCGGATTGCGGTAATCATGTTTCTAACTTAGCGGTGGTCGATTACTGGCAAGGTCCATACATAGTTAAAAATCGGGTCGAATTCTTGTTTGGTCTCTGTAATTGACAACTGTTACAATTTTTTGATCAGATTTTAGAATAACCTTGTTCTCCTGGAACCGATGTTCATAAAATTGGTCAGTTTGTTATAGGCAAGTCGCAAATATTAAGAGCTGATACAGAACGTCGCCAGCATCAGTGTTAAAGGGCAACAATATGGCAGGCTTAGGCACATATGGAGCAAGCCATCGGGTTTGTGGGCTAGGTGCTGCCTGGCGAGGCACATGATTGGATGTGTTAGCCTGAAGCTGGTCGAAAATGTAACTCGTTCCTCGAAGTTTTCTTGCAGCTCTATCTTCTTGAAATGGTTGATCTCAAAACGTTTTACCACAGCTTTCGTATTCCTTATCTGGTTCAATCAGTGTCGTCGTACCTGGCGGCTGGTTGTCCCATGATGCGTAGCGGCAGTGCTCTTTTAAATTACCCTAGTCCCAGTTGATATTATGGTGCTAGCCCAGACTTCGTTACGTCCATCCTTTGAGTAACAATGCGGTGTTCCTTAACCCTGGTGTCCAGTGGTCGCTTTGTCTCTTCAATGTAAAAATTGCCACATACACAAATTATGCTCAGAAAACTGGGATGAATTTCTGTCGAAATTTCAAAATCTATCTTCCTCATACATTTTAGAAATCGAAGCAGCATATTTGCCAAAATATTGTCCAAACCTCACATCAAAGTCAATTTCAAGTCACAATACAAACTTAGTAATCTTTTATTTGATGCTAAAGACAGAACAGTTAAGTTCTATATTCTGGAGTGTATAAGCTTTCATTTTCGGAGAGCCATAGTTTCTATGTTGGTATGACAAGCAGAAATTTTACCCTCCGTTACGAGGTTACTTAACAAAACAATTTCAAAATTCTCTAACCATTTTTTAAAAACAGGTCATTCCTTCGCAAAATTAGATACAGAAATTATTCACGTACAGAATTTTAAACTTATAATCACTCTTCTAGAATATGTTGAAATTTTCAAGCGTATTACCGACCCATCTTCCTCTTATTTAATTTTAAATGACCAGCTAGGTTTACAAAGAAAACTACTTTTCGATGTATTTAAATTATACCTGTGTGTGTGTTATTCCCAAAGTTTCATAAAATTATAAGATTATGCAGCATTTTACAGTACAGTAATTCTTATTGTATGTTTATGCATATAGTGTAAGATTTCAGTAGGTTGTATTCATTCATCAGTTTGCTTCTGTTTGATAATGGCTAAGCATTTTGCCGAAACTAGTAACATCAAAAGTGTAAATGTGTGTGATATAATAAGTTAAGTACCTGGGTGACCGAGCTTCACTCGTAAATTCAAGGTTTTATCATAAATGTACATATATCCAAATGATCGGACATTTGATATGTAAACTAATTTAAACTCCCCTAACATATTTTTTTTCTTAGATTTCTTATTTACATGGTGTTACTACTATTCAACTCCCCCCCTATATTTCAACCACCCTATATGTGCAACTTCTTATGAAAACCCATCCAAACATTTTTTTCTAACATTTTTTTAATCAGCTACAATTCCACTCGATTCCATATTCCCACAACCCTAAATATGCGACCACTTTTGACCATTCTACAAACACTTTTGTTTCCAAATTCCAAACATTTTTGTAAACACTTTGTATAAATATAATTCCGCTCCACCCTATATATGCAACTTTTCACAGGCTACCTATTATATTTTAGTTAGTTAGTCTAGATCGAACTCGGGAACAGTTCAGTTACCTAGTGACTCTTGGGGAGTAGGCAGATTGAGGCCCCAAGTTCGATCTAGACTCTGAAACTTTTTTCACTTTTGTCTCTTGATAATGGCTCCAAAGCAGGAGTCGAAACGTCGAGTATTTAATAAATTCAGACGCGGTTCTCACCCGGAACATAGCCTTGTTCATATATATACATATATATATATATATATATATATATATATATATATATATATATATATACAATCATTGATCGTATTTTAGTATTATATATGTTTCATCCATTAAAATAATGATTGAGTATCACAAAGGATTCCACCATCACTTTTTTTAAATTTGTCAATCAATTTTCGAATATCCTAAAGTAGTAGTATTTACATAAATAACAACATTTAAAAGTTTAGATTTTATTTTTTATCACTCCATTCTGAAAAGTAAAAAACTAATATAGCTAATTTTAAATTTGTTTCTTTTTACAAAACATGAAGTTTATTTGCTTTAGGTATACACAATTAGGAGCTTTTTTAAGTAAAGACCTATTGCACTTTATTCGAAATAGCAAATAAAGACAGCTTATCTATTAAATTAATTCTATGGAGTCAAAATTCAACTTTTTAGTTGGTTTGTCTACTAGTAAGAAGCATGTCTGTCAAAATATTTATTTACCTTTTTTATATTTTTCTGGTAAATAGAATTAATCGACTTACCTAGTTCAAAAATAGAATTTATAATATATGTACGATATGATATCTAGGTGGAACGGAAAACACTCAGAATTTCCCAATTAAATTTTCGACCAATTACTTTTATCTCGATACCCAACAACAACAAGCAACTTCCTCCCATCAAAATCCCTCATTTTGCTCGAATCCAAACTCATAACCATCAAAACCAAATTACGGAGAACCTTCCAGAGGCATTCGAGCTTTCAAAACCATCATCCCGTTCGCTATCATAACAAGAATTGTCGTATCAGCAGTTTAGTGCACTAAATCATGGCGTTAAGTGTGCCCTTAGCCGAGATAAAGCTACAGAACAAAGCTCCGCTATGCGCTGATTGGATGTGTGCTTAGAAACAGTCGAAAGTAGAAAGGCTATAAAGGTCGAGTGCTCCAGGCAAATCGGCCTCCAACTATCGCGAGGTAATAATAGTTCATGAGCTGGAGTTGTGGGTATCTAATGGGTCTCTTGCTAATCAAGTTTTGTAAAATATGCGTTATATATTATTTCTTACACTCTAAACTTCTATTAATTAGCACAGTAACATTTATTTATTGATTGAAACATTCTCTTATTAATTTCATCTAAATAACAGCAGCAATTAAAAATACTATCCCATCAAATTCATTACTTTTTGTAAAGAAATTATTATTATTTATCATTCAAGAATCATATATTTTTTTTCTGCATTTCCACTGCACAGTTTTCTTTATGTGGTGTTTTCTAGATTTCCTTGGACGCTACAAATATTAGAGAGTACTAGCTATAGCCCAATGGTCGAAATTCGACCAATTGTATCAATAACTAACGACAGTTCTTTTTCAGATATAAAATTAACAGGACTTTATTTGGGTTAAAATACCCTGTATAACTGTAATTCTACTGCGCCCTATAGTCCAGGAACCGCGTAAATTCAACCGCTAATGGGCTTTCCTATATATTTCCAAAACCACCATGTATAGTTATAATTGCACTCTACTCTATATTGTAAACACTCTATATATGCAACTGCTTAAGTGCCACACAAGAAACATTTGATTTCTAAGGTATCTGGAATCACCCTGCATAATTATAATTTACAAAGCCTTATATCTCAGTCAGTATACGAGGGTGAATCAAATATGAACCGGACCGAAATTATATTGGTACGATCAAAACAAATTTTTATACATATTATTTTTCTACATAGTCTCCTCTCTTATGTATACATTTTTCCCACCGAATTGGAAGTTTTTTAATATCTATTTCAAAGAATGAAAATGGTCGTGTCGATAACCAATTGCGCACAAACGTTTCTACGCCTTCGTTGTCCTCAAAGTGGTGGCCTCCCAGTTCTTCTTTAAGTGGCCCAAACATGTGGTAGTCACATGGCGACAAATCAGGACTGTAAGGCGGGTGTTCAAGGGTTTCCCAATGCATTTTGTTCAATTTTCCTTGAGTCAATGCAGCTGTATGTGGCCCAGCGTTGTCATGCAACAGAATCACACTTCGGATAGACATATCCCGCCTCTTTTGCCGATAGGCAAGTTTCACTTGTTGAAGTAGTTCGCAGTAATACTCAGCATTAATTGTACGGCGTTCGTGCAGAAAATCGATCAGCAGGACGCCTTCAATCAGCTCACGAATTGCGTAGATATTCGCCTCATTGATGCTTGTCGTGGGACGGCGTGCATGAGGCTCATTTTCCACTGTCTCTCGGCCATCTGAAAACTTTTTGTACCAGTCGTACACTTGGGTCCTTGAAAGTGTTTCATTACCCAACTGTGCAGATAGTCTAACCCCTCCCGCGCCAAAAATTTGATAACAACACGTTGCGCAACAGACGTATGCACCTCTTGCTCTGACATGATGCTACTAACAGCGCATCGACTACGCCTCGCCAAACCGACGAACTCCCCTCTTCTTAACATCCCTACCTAACATACATCGAGACGTCACGCCACTCGAATTACCTACAGGGCGAGAAACAGAAAAGTCCGGTTCATATTTGATTCACCCTCGTATATATGCATATGTAACTGCTTAAGGCAACTTCAATGTATGCCTAAAATCAACATGAGAACACATAACTTTTTACCCATCCAAAAATCGCCTAACTAGCACTTTTTACTTTAAAATCGTATAAAAAGTTCAACTGTAAAAATATCATGCTAGAAATATATCAAAGAGTGATAAAATTCTTATAAGATCGTACACAACAATGTGTATTGAAAAAATTTTTTCATTGTCAAGTAGGTCACAAAATCACCCTGTGTTGAAAGAAACATAATTGTTCCAATCTCGTTCTTTCTCCGTAATACGATTTATTAAGTTTACATATAAATAAAATGTAAAACAAATAATAAACAAAAATTATATGTATTATAATATTAGATACAAAAGTACATTTACATTTGCAGCATACCGTTAAAAGAACAGTAAACAATTTTTAACCTACTGCTCATTTTTAGATGAGATGTTAAATCTAATTTAAAAGATTACCTTATATCAAATAAAATTTAGTCACTTCGATAGTTGCTGTCATCATAGTTGTGTAAAAAAGTAACGTCATAAAGGAATAAAAAAAGGCTTTTAGAGCATACATCTTTGTAAGTAAAAGTTGATTATTTTAGTAATATTTATACCTTGCTACACGATTGAACACAATTGAATTTTTACTGTCGACTGCTGTCCAATTCCGAACATTGCTACCTGTTCATAGTGGGCGCCACTCACTTGGATTATATTAATATTTATTATTAAATTACTTATTTCAAAAGACATAAGTAAAGATTTTTTATATATTATGCACTGAATGTAGTCAATAGCTGCTAAACAAAACAAAAATAAATAAAATCGGTTGAGGTACAGAGGAGAAAATGGTACCGAACCGTTTTGTCTTTGTCTATTTATATATGGATTTCTTGTGAGAAGATGTACACGATCTAGTGTTTTAAATGTGGACGGTGCAACGTAAGCCTACCCTCTGCTAAATAATTCAGTATCTAGGTCTAGAAGAGTGTTGCTAAAACTTACGACCTTGTTATTTGTAGACAGCTACGCTAAGCAAATAGCCTACGACCTAGAATACCCAAAATCGGAGAAGACACTGGACGTCGAATGGGCAAAAATGAAGTTGAAGATTCAAGCCTTTAGAGACAGATTTTCAACAACTCGAAATTTGGCTGATGAGCGGTTAAGAGAACAAGGCCATCATGTAAGTGTTCGCACGGTTTCGGACTATGGATATGCCATTGATCTATATTGAAAATTAAAGTAGTCCAGAAATAGATCCTTGTGGAATTCCACCTTCCACCAGTCCAAATTTAGAAGAAATCGCTTCAATTTCTATATGTTGTTTCTGAAAATTAAATCATGAAGTATTAGTGTTTCACAATGATTGGGTTCTAAGTAAACGTAATATATAATCAGAGTGCTCGATCAAATTATAGAACTCTTTATCTCAGAACATATTGGTGGAAGTCATTCGGGTAAATTCCTTAAAAGCTTATTACAAACCAATAAATTCAACTAAATGAAAAATTTGTCAGCCTCGATATTTCGGAAATCATTCTGGTTAGTTAATAATGAAACTGACTATAATTATTTTTTACGTCACTCGTTTTATAGCCACACGGTTTTGAGGTAAACATAGGTTAGAGACTGTTATTGTCCGGCCGAAAAAGTGTTGGTAGTTAATATTCTCTTAGAGTCATTAAATCCGTTTAATAATACACGAATTTTATGGCCGATTACTGAATTAATGATTGCTTTTCGTAAATGCTTGAAAAAGTCGTTAAGTATTTTTTGATGAGATTTAAATTGTTCACTGAATCGTGAAAAAAAGTTGGTATGGTCGATTCTCCTGTATTCTTACATAGTTGATTTTATCACACGACTTTTGAGGTTGTTAATTTAAAATGAAATAAATTTGACCAGTAATATATGCATGTCCTAAAAAATTCTGTTAGGTCTTACCTGTGAAAGAATTAATGGTCCCCAATAGCTGATGATATTGATTATCTAAACACTAAAATATGAAACTCCAGATAGATTGAAATCCAAGGGAAATTATTTTTTCTAGAAGTACAAGAAATAGTGTTATGATAATATTTTCTTCTTTAATGAGTACCATCAAATGATGTAACTCAGTTCCTTAAATGTCCCCTCAAGCAGAAATCTATTGGGGTCAAATCTGGAGAGTTTGCAGTAAAGGTGGTGTCTAGAAGCCTTCTAACTTATGCACCATAATACAGCAACTCCATCTTGTAGAAAAAATAATAAATGATTAAATTTGTGAATTGTTGGGTTATGTTAGCACTTGAATTAAATTAGGATAAGAAGATGTAAATATCGTTCAGCCGTCAAATTGCCATAAAAAACAAAAGGCCTATCATTCTATTGTTTACTATGCCTGCCCACACCAATTTTTGTTATCTTTGGGTGTGTACCCTTTGTACTATTTATGTGAAGATTTTCCTGACACTAGTAACGACAGTTATGATGATTTACTACACCATTTAAACAAAAGTATCGAAAAATACAACAACTCTTAAAAATTCTACAATCTCGAAACAACAGCTCATACAAATGTAGGTGCACTTTTTAAGAACGATATTTAACATTCTTTAAAAATTGTACAATAAACGACTGACTTATATATTTCGAAAAGATTGTCGAGGAGGTCTTGTATTATTTTGTCTGTTCATTGAGGTTTTCTCTCCTCAATTTTTTTTCCTGCGACAGATAAGTATTTAAAATCGTATTTGGAGAACAAAGTGTAGTAACGCAATTTCGTAAAATTGCCCGGATTACTGGCTGTCCGTACAGAAATTCTTCCTCACAGTTATTCTGAGAGAAAGAGATGTCTTAAAATGATCGACCAGTATTCCTGTATATATATAGTGTATGGTATGGTATAGTGATATACTTATCTGTTTGGAGACGTTTCAACTCTGACTCCGAAGTCGTTGTTAATCGTTTTGTTGAGTCTTTTGAGGTATTTTCGCACTGATATGGATTTTGTTGTTTGTCAAAAAAATTTTGACAGTGTCAATATGTCATTTGCCGATCACTTGATACTGAGGGCACCATTCTTTTGCTCTGCTAGCAATAGATCTCTTCCGTATAGTTTATCATCATACAGCTGGCTTCTTTAAGTTTCCTCTTTTTTAAATTGTCCTCTTTCAAAAAGATCTTTGTTTTATCCCAATCTATCCTATGGCTTCCGGTGCTGGTTAATACATAGTTGGCCAAATTTGACTTGTCCACATGTCTTCTCGAAATGTAATATTGGTGTTCTTTTTTCCTTACTTCTAAAGTTCTTGAGGAGAGAAAACCTCAATGAACAGGCAAAATAATGGCTTATATATTGTCGATGATAAGTATCCGTTGTTGGCTATGTGCGAGTTTTTTGGTAGCTTTAATTAGGCGAGATGTGTAATGTAACAGGATTCCATCAAGTAAAAACCACTTTTGTTATCTCTTTTAATAAGCTTAGCACTGTAAGCCAGTACAAACATCTACTGAAAATGAGCTGTACACTGTACAGCATGAGTCGTCACCAATTCTCATGGATGAGGTATTCCGACGTTATTCCTTTAAATATAATCTGTTTGGTAAAGCCCTACAAATAAATTTATAACTTTTTATTGTACAAATTACGTACAAACAAAACGTATTACGCAATACTACATAAATTACATAAAAAAGTAGGCATGGTTGAAATAAATCAGGTTTGAATTAAAGTTTTTAAATTTCATATTTTTAATATTATTATTAACTAGCTGACCGGCTGACACTGTTTTTATGAATTATTTATTAACATTTTGAAATCTCTTATATATTTGACATTTGTGTTGATGTTTTAAATATTTTCAACAATTTTATCAATATCCTCACATTTTTAATATCATTAACATATTTTACTTTGCTAGTTTGTTATGTTTTTTATACTTTTGAAAATTTTTGAAATTTAACATTTTTGAGACATTTGACATTTTTGACATATTTTACATTTTTGATAGTAGGCAATTATTAAAATTTTTGATAATTTTGATATATATTGACATTTTTGACATTTTTGACATTTTTGACATTATTGACATTATTGACATTATTGACATTATTGACATTATTGACTTATTGACATTATTGACATTTTGACATTTTTGACATTTTGACATTATTGACCATTTTTATTGACATTATTGACATTTTTGATATTTTTGACATTTTGAAATCTCTGATATATTTGACATTTGTGTTGATGTTATAAATATTTTGAACAATTTTATTAATTTTCTCACATTTTTAATATCATTAACATATTTTACTTTGCTAGTTTGTTATATTTTTTATACTTTTGTAAACTTTTGAAATTTAACATTTTTGAGACGTTTGACATTTTTGACATATTTTACATTTTTGATAGTAGGCAATTGTTAAAATTTTTGATAATTTTGATATATTAATGACATTTGATGTTATACATTTTTGAACAATTTTAATTTTCATTAATTGACATTAATGTCCTTTTTGACATTTTTGACATTTTTGACATATTTTACATTTTTGGTAGTAGGCAATTGTTAAAATTTTTGATAATTTTGATATATATTGACATTTTTGACATTTTTCATATTTTGAAATCTCTGATGTATTTGACTTTGTGTTGATGTTATAAATATTTTGAACAATTTTATCAATTTTCTCACATTTTTAATATCATTAACACATTTTAATTTGCTAGTTTGTTATATTTTTTATACTTTTAAAAATTTTTGAAATTTAACATTTTTGAGACGTTTGACATTTTTGACATATTTTTTTACATTTTTGATAGTAGGCAATTGTTAAAATTTTTGATAATTTTGATATATATTGACATTTTTGACATTTTTGACATTATTGACATTAATGACATTATTGAAATTTGAAGACGCGAGATTTAAGACCGACATCTAGGACATTCAATTGTGGGAAGCGCAACTGATGAAGGTTCCCGACCAGAAATAATATATGTTATATTTATGTATAATATAGTGTCTTGCTTACAAAGGAATGACACCTCGAAGAGAGTATTATTGAAATTCCTGACATTTTTGACTTTTTTATCCTTTTTGACATTATTGACATTTTTGACACTTTTGACATTTGTGACATTTTTGACATTTCTGTCATTTTTGACATTATTGACATTATTGACATTTTTAGAATTTTTCATATTTTTGACATTTTATGACATTTTTGACATTTGTAACAATTTACGACATCTTACATTTTTGATATTTTTGACATTTTTGACTTTTTTGGCATTTTTGACAATTTTGACATTTTTGACATCTTTGATATTTTTAACATTTTTGACATTTTTTTTCTCTGATAATTTGAATTATTTTTTATATTTGAAGATGCAAGATATGCAACTGGCACATACAGCTTCTGAATCTGCAGCTGTTCAATGTCACGTTGAAATTTTCAGGTTAACTTAACCTGTCAGAAATATTGAATGCTCTTTGCGTGGTGTCATTCTTTTGTACGCAAGACAATATATATATAACATATATTTGTTTATTTTAGATTTTCTTGGGAATAATACCACATCAGAGTTCAAACTTGTGTATATTTTAAAACCAAACGTTTCAAAATCCTGTCCTGTTTTCAATTGAAAACGAAATCCGACAGGATTTTGAAACGTTTGGTTTTAAAATATACACAAGTTTGAACTCTGATGTGGTATTATTGAAAATCTAAAATAAACTAGAAGATGCCACAAATAACATTCAGAAAACAATATATTTGTTTCTGGTTAGGGAACCTTTATCTTGCGCTTCTCAGAATTGAATGTCCTCTCAAACACCTCTTTATGTATTTGATACATATCGTTAAATTTGAAGACGCGAGATGTAAAGACCGACATCTAGGATTTTTCGGGGAAACTAGCACATAGACTTTTTGACAAATTTTACATTTTTGAAAAACAATTTTAGACATTTTCGACATTTGTGACAATTTACATCTTTAAAGTTTTTGACATTCTTGACAATTAAAGCGTTTTTGACTTTTTTGACATTTTTAACGTTTACTACATTCGTAAATTATTGGTTAAATCCAAATTTTTGCTAATTTTTTGGCATTTTTAGCATTTATGCCATAGGTAACATTTCAACATTTTTTTTATTTTTGACATTTCTGATATTTTTTGTCATTTTTCGCATTTCTGATATTTTTGACAATTTTGACATATTTGACCATATTGACATTCTGGCGTTTTTGACGTTCTAAACATTTTCGACATTTTTTTATATTGACCACCCCATCATCAATATTTTATATGCAGACACGCTCTTTTACAGTTTTGTTATAAGCATAGAAATCTTTGTATATTCGACAACTTCTATGGTGAATTGAAACCTATAATCTAATGCCATTTAAAAGTTTAAGCTACTCTTATGTAAAATATTTTTGGTAAATAGACGAGTTATTCAGGCTCTTATAGTATACCCTACACCCTGTATTCTATATGCGTATGTTAGATTATAAATTCTTATACTTTAATGCTAAAAATCAAACCGAGATTGTAATACGTATTACCACTAACAACAACAACTTTCGGCTCTTAAGTAAATGATATCCCCTGATCGATACCCAATTCCTTCCTATCATCCCGAAACACACAAGAGATCACAACAGCTCTTATCTCTCGATCCCGTTCGTCTTCTATTTAAAGACCCATTCACATTGACCACCGCAGTTACCACGCAGTCCCCGAGCGGGGAATACACCAAGGGCACGGACCTAATTTAAAGTTTTCTATTTCTCGCACTTCTAAAGCCAGGGGGTTTAATTTCATTGAAACTTACTGGACCCTCTGGAACGACACAGCAACGAATCGGGGCATCGTTAGCCACGTTACAGCCATGTCATCCACACATGAGTTAACTTTATTAGAAAGGGGCGAATGTGGCGGTTCTTGAATTGGGGGGTATTAGAACTTGCGAAGTCCTTGAGTGATATATGATCACCGGAGTTGTCGTCAATCATTATTACGCGTTATGAGAACGACAAGATAATGCGAAAAACGTATTGTGAGGGAAAATTGTAAAATGATGACACAAATGGTAATTAATTGTAACATAGGATCGTTTGCCTGACTGAATTATTATCCTAAATTTTATCCTAAATTTGAAGCAGTTTTTTGGTATGGATCAAACTACTGTTGGAACGTTGTTCACTAAAACATTTATTTGTTGAGAATTCTTCAGAAACCCGATAATTTGAATAAAGTTATTAACCTTAAATATCCAAATTTTAATACAATGTTAATATTTGAGAAAAGAACGAGGAGGTCCAGATCCAACTCGGGATAAATTAATAAAAGTAAACGACTTCAAATTAGATCTTGAAAGATGAAAATAACTACTGAATACCCATGGAAAAAATACCTATAAGTAATAAAGGTACCTTCACGGTTATTTGATATTTACACAGTATGGAGGTTTAAGTAAAAGTAGGACACACTCTGTTTAAGAAAAAAATGTCCACAAAATGGTTTCAATTTGGGGGAGCCTGGTACGATCGGGTAATTTGTTCGTAGAAATCAGTTTTCTACGAACAAACCTACGTGAATAAAATTAGGTTAGTGTGAAGAATTCACATCCAAAAATTTAACCACCACAGTTCAACAACCAGATTTATATTTAACATTAATAAAGTGTTAAGTCAATGAAATATCTTGTACATAGACAAAAATGAATTTTATTTGCACATTTTTTAGGATTCAAGACAAAAATCTAACATAAATTAAACTCTTGAGAACCCATTATTACATAATTACTAAGCTGATTATGGCATTGTCCACCAACTGGAGAGCTTCAACAAACTTCTAAAGATATTTTCCCAGGTGCATTCACCAGGCATATATATTTAAAATACAACTACAGCAGAATGATACCAAGAATAGTCATTTAATAGTCGCTAATGGAGCTTTTTGTCTAACTAGAGAAGAAAAAATATATGGAAACCAGTTTGTGAAAACATTAAAATCCTTGAAAAAGAAACTATTCTCGACTAAAATGCAAGTGAAATTTGTTCCATAATGATAACAGACGAGATATTTTCATTATAGCAGAGAGGTGAACAAGGAAGTAGAAACATCAACTTTGTAAAGGGACACTTTTCAAAATAAATATGTAATACAAACACAAGAATGTAAAAATAAATAATTTTTATTTACATCAATTTACCAACATCTATTTGTTAACAAGTAGAAACATACCCTGTCGTCAAACTTGGGCCATTCTGGCCAATTCTTGAACTTCTTATTTGAAAGCGTCCGCTGGACACTTTTTCAATTCTACTCCCATATATGTTTGTCCTCCTTCATTCAACGCTCCATACTACACATCTGGTTACAAATAAATACGAGCAATAACGAGTATTTCTTATGTACAAATTAATCACCTACCTATCCAGTACAATTTTAATGTTGGTGCCAAGCAGCAAGTACAAGTTTGATGAAATAGTAGATAAGAAAGGTGCAAGATTTTAGGTTTACATGGACTTCGCACAGATTCCTTGACTGCTTATGATTTTTTGTTCTACTATTCCAAACAAACGGTAAATTTCTTTATGTCATTCTTAGTACTGGATATAAATTTCAGGAGAATGTTCTTGAGGAATACTATTCCAAGCTAACTGTACCTCTAAAGAGAGGCCGGAATAACTTTACAAACATATTCTATGGGCGCAAGATCGGGGGATCTAGACAGACATGGCAAGAGATTCCCATGGGTCTCTTCAAAAAACTAACTTGAGCAACATGAAGCTGAACATTATCTTGTTGAAATATGGGATCCATGAGCCGATTGGAGTACATAAGGCTCCACTACTTTCTGCGCTGTCATGTTGCCTAGAACAAACTTTAAAGATGACCTACTTCCATGAAGATAACGCTGCGCTGTCATGTTGCCTAGAACAAACTTTAAAGATGACCTTCTTCCATGTGCAATAGCACTCCATACCATAACGCCTACTGTTCGATGTACATGTCGCTCAACATCAAATTATGGTTGAGGTCTTTCTCCTGGACAACGTCTAACCCTTCTTCAGCCAACATGTCCATGCAAGCAGAATCGAGAGGATGTTGAGTGATAGCCTAAACTCTTCACACTCAATTGTCGGATATTACTCATGAGTCTCTGGAGGTCATCAATATTGCCAGCTATGAACGCGGTGTCACAGCATATCAGATGTTGATTGCTGTTCAAGTTGTTCCTTCCTGAAAAGTTTCTGTAAACATTTCTTCAGAATTACTGTTTATAAGACACAGCTCTATCTAGCAACTCTTATACTTTTCATTTTGCCTGTTACTCACTATGTCTTTTGCAGTATAGAAATCCAGACAGTCGTATATTAAAGAGCCCCTCTCTAGATTCCAGTTCCTATTCCGTTCCTAAGCCCAAAACGTCTATCTTTCATTTCCACTTCTATCTTTCTGTATACTCTGCTGTGTGTGATATTCAGGAAACGCTTAGGCATATATCAAATTAGGTCGAGGTCTCGATGATCCAAGCAATGTCACGTGTTGAACTTATCAGAGTTAGTTAGGGTTGCAAACTCTTTCGGTTTCCACTTTTTTGTATATATTATTGAATAAATGTATTTACTATATTGGTGAAAATCTGAGGTCATTTACGTAATGATCCAATGATCCAATTAATCGGTCGTTATTTCTTTTCTAGTGTCGTCACATACATATTGTTTGTTTTCTTTTAGTTTTTGGTCCTCAAAGAGCTCTTCTAATAATTTTCCACTCATTTAGGATATCCTCTATATTTTTCATAACACTGGTCAACATTTGATGTAAAAGTATATTCTAGAAGCGGACAGGTTAATCTCCATCGCATCAGGTTCAAGGTCAAGTAGGGAAATGACAGTTGAAAAATGTTTTTGCGGTTCCCGAGCCCAAATCCGTAGCTTGTTTTAACCGACGAGCCCTTCTAAGGATTATTCAAAGTTATTCCAAGGTCATTTCATCCTCAAGTAGAGAAGTAACCAACGATTAAGTCTTAAAAAATCATAGGTATGTTTTTGAGGTCCCCGAGTCTAAATGACCCACGACCCTTCCTAGGAGTAATTCAGTATCATTCCATAGACAAGTTGAGAAATAACTATAGAAAATACCTGAAAAAATTCGTGGGTATATTTTTGAGGTCCCCAGTCTTAATCCGTGGTTTGTTGAAACCCGCGACCTCGTCTCTAGGTCGTCCAAAGTCATTCTAATGTGTGAACCTTCATTGCAAAAAACCCGAATACATTCATATATATTTTTTCTGACTTTAGCCTTAGATTCCAGAATTTAGGTTTAGTTGCAACCAGGGCAACACTCCCCGTAGTGACGGAGGACAATAAAGTTGTGTCATTTTCCGGCGAAATCCCTGGATTACGGCGGTCATGCCGTCATCGGTGCCTTGTCAAGGTGGGGAACAGTCCCGTTGGGGTCGCCATCCCTAGAAAGAAGCATAAACACCCAGTATATCTACTTGCGAATATTCATTAAGTCTGTAAGCTATACGTTATTTTTTCTTGTACATTTTTCAGATTATTCTAATCTACAACATTTCCGGGAGGATTTATCCTCGGACGTTTCACTGAAATGCTCTCCAATTACTATTATAAATTCAAATACAGTATATAAATTCGACGTATGCATATTGCCCGCCCCAGGGAGAGCTCTCATCATCAGGGTGAATAAAATTACCATATAATCTTATACAGGATGAGCGAAATGACCTCGGGCTTCCAAAAGAATGAACATAACACGGGACGTTCATCCATGATATTGTAAATTCAGGTTATTTCATGTGGAACTAATTTTGAATAGTTACTGCGGGTACGGCTGTCCCCTTATTTGGAAAAGCATACAATTCTGTTACAATGAATTGACTATGAAAACAACTCCACTATACGGGAATCTTACAAGTTTATTGTTTTAGTCGAGTTGAATTTACGATAGCAAAAATATTTTTGATATAGTTTTGCGGTATTCGTTGAACACTTCAACTATTTGATGCAAAATTTAAATTTTATAATATTGAGGTTTTGAAATAACAAAACTAACTCAATTCAAAATAACAATTTTAAGTACAATTTAGCTTCATACTGCTGAAAGAATATCTTAATTCAAATCAAAACATTATTTGAAACAAATATTGAGTGACTTCAAACTGGAACTGAAATAATTTATATTTAAAAAAGAACCGATTTTAGCCAATTTAAAGGAAAAACCGTTTAAAAACCGTATGCAATCAATCACTATTTTCAGACATATCTTCATTTTTATCTGTTTTAAGATATAATTCAATTGAAAATTTTAGCGTATACTTATCACCCTTTTTTTCTCCCTCTAATTTTTATTCTTTGTCTATAGTTTCCAAATATATATAAATATACTTTTTTATTTGTTTTATTATTTGGACCACTTTCTATATATCCACACTATATATGCATCTATGTATTAGTCACCCCTATTAAACTTATTGGTCTATCATTTTCTGATTCACCCTGTACAACTATAATTCAAGTCAACACAATCTTACAATGGTCCTGGTATCTTTAAAACCACCCTGTATAAGTATAAATCCTTTTAAATTATTCCTGTATACCAATGATTTTACTTCTCCCCATATGTATAGTATTCCATTTATGTAACTGCTCACGGGGTACCCAATATAAGAAAATTCACCTTTTTGAACCACATTTTATGACTTTAATTTTATTCTACCATTTATTTCAACCATTTGGTAAATACAACGGCTTCTAAAAATTCTTGAGATCATGTCTATAACTATACCCTGTCCTACGTCCTATAATTCAAATATCCTAACTGCTTATGCTTAAATAACAAATTTTTGATACACCCTGAACAACAATAATTTCAAAACACCCTTACTTCAAACACCTTGTCTAAGCAACTACTTATGTTCCAAACCATATAATTTTTTTAAACCGCCCTTATATAACTGTAATTATACTTCACCTTATATTTCAACCATTCTTTCTATTCAAGTGCTTCTGACAATTTTTAAAGGAGTATAACTGTAATTATGCTCCATCTTATACCGCAAATATAACTATAGTTTTGCTCCACTTCCAACCACCTTGTATACGCAACTAGTTATGTGCCACCCAATACAATATTTTTAGAACCACCCTGTATAACTAATTCAATTACAACTTATATTTCAACCATCATATGTATACAAGTGCCTATGTACCTAATATTACATGTATACCATTTAGAAGAGTTCGCCGATATAACAAATTTTCGTTTCGATAAACTAATGGAATATTTTCTGCCATTTCACGCTACTATAAGCTTCGTCTCTAAAAAAAACTTATTCAAACGAATTAAAATGAAAACCATTATAAACACCATGTAAGATATACTTTCATGGCATATCTTGACATTTAAACTAAATATTTATGATGAAAATTTGACATTTATCATGATGTTTACAGTTTTCTTGCATATATTTTCCTATTTTCAGAAATATTATATTATACAAATATACAGGGTGAGTTTTTTTTGATGATCAGTATGGGGATCTCGGAAACTAGCAATGGTTAAATTGAGAAAGATTTGCAGTTTTACTGGCCCAATTTAATGACACTTTCGGATTTTTGTAAAAAATCAAGGCTTACTAGATATTTTGAAAAAACTAAATTCTGTTGATTTAGTCAAATCCCTCTAGCTCCTTTGTTTTTGATTTTATAAAAAAAGTGAAAGTATCAAAATTGAAGGGAATTATATCCCGAATATGATTGTCATGTCCTCGTTTGCGTGACAGCTAGGGTTTTCGAGATATGACACAAACATATCTTTTTTTGAAAGGAAACCATAGTTGGCTATGACCTCAAAAAATCGAACATTTTTAGAGCTTTTCAACGATATAATACTCGACATAGTTGTTAATAAAAATAACGGAGTTATGGATGCTTTTCTCTCTTATTTTCACTTTTAACGTAGTTAGCCATGAAACAGAGTGATTTATTAATAACTATTCCAAAAAACATTAAACGATTTATTTATTAGGTATATCAGATATAACGAAAAAACTAATTAAGTAGGTACTTACTAAAAACTTAAGAAATTAAAGTACATAATAATGGTTACAATTTATATTCGAAAAGTCCACCATTGTTATTTAGACAAAAATTGCATCTTTTTAAGATTGACATTACCGCTTTCCTGACAGACCGCCTATTAATTTCTTCAATTTCTTATAATACCGCCTCCCTTAGGTCACCAACTGTCTCATACTTTCCTTTGTATATTTTGTTTTTTAATGCACCCCATAAATAGAAATGAATAACTGCCAAATCGGGAGACCGGGCTGGCCATTCTCGTCATTTCTTCCTATCCAAGAATTTGGATAGATATTATCTAATTGTTGTCTTACTAATATCGAGTTATGAGCAGGTGCTCCATGATGTTGGAACCCCTCAATTTATCAGATTCAAATTATGCAACATGTCTTGAAAAGCAATAAATGCAAGTAGCCCTCCCTAGTAAGTGATTCGTCATTGATAAAAGGCCCCAGAATTGTAGACCATATGATACCATACCAAACATTAAAACCAAGTTTTATCTGGGGTCGTCTTTGGTCTACATGGAAAGAGCTTTCTTTAGCTCATTGTGTCTATTGAACATACCGCAATTAGTAAATCTAGTTTCATCTGACCATAACACCTTTAATGGAAACTGTGGATTGTCAAGGCACATGTCTCTAAACGATGTTCAAAACAAAATAAATCGATGTTCGTAACCAGCATGCAAAGTTTGAGAAACAGAAAGTTTGTACGGGTGCAACTTGTGTGTTTTCAGTTCCTTAACTACAGATCGTTGGGATGTGCCAGCTTCTACCGCAATCTCACGAGTTGATGTAGATGGATTTTGATTTACCATTGACAAAATATTTATTTCTGTTGCTTCGTTAATTTGATTACGTTCCTTTGGTGGTTTAGTAAAAGATCCATATCTACGTAAACTATCGTAAAGCCTCTCAAAATGTACATAGAGCAGGTTGACGACGATTAAAATATCTATGAAAGTATTCCTCAGCAGCACGAACTGCATTTTTATGACATATGATATAACTTTCCACTATATTCAGTTTTTCTTCGTTAGAATATTCCATTTTATCACGAAAACTTGTCAATATCGACTGTCAATTCACCACTATTAATGGAATTACTCACAAATGAGGAAACGTCAAAGTGAAAACAATCTTTTCCAAGGCTACCTACGTTAAAAGTGAAAATAAGGGAGAAAATCATCCATAACTCCGTTATTTTTATGAATAGCTGTATCGAGTATTATAGCGTTGAAAAGCTCTAATTTTTTGAGGTCATAGCCAAGTATGGTTTCCATTCAAAAAAAGATAAATTTGTGTCATATCTCGAACTAGGACAGACAATCATATTCGGGATACAATTCTCTTCAATTTTGATATTTACACTTTTTTATAAAATCAAAAACAAAGGAGCTAGAGGGATTTGACTAAATCGACAGAATTTGTTTTTTTCAAAATATCTATTAAGCCACGACTTTTTACAAAAATCCGAAATTGTCATTAAATTGGGCCAGTAAAACTGCAAATCTTTCTCAATTTAACCATTGCTCTATCTCTACTAGTTTCCGAGATCCCCATACTGATCATCAAAAAAACTCATCCTGTATACGGAATCCAGCTAGAACATATCTTTGTAGAATACAATTTATAACATTCAAATTTCTTGAGCGGTTTTAGAGAAAACATTGAAGATTCATTGAAATTCACTGAAACCTGATTTTTTTCTGATTTTCTAGAAAACGGTAAATCTCTCGTTATAGTTATTATATGGTACCTTTATTTAATATTCCTTAATACAATGCCGTAAATCATCAAAATTACTCAAGCTGTTATTAAATAACCACTGAGTTTACATAAAAAAAACGTGCCAAAGAATTGATAACCTCCTTCTTTTTGGAAATCGGTTAAAATAAAAATAAATTTCCGTTTTTTAGGAGAACCCTACACATCCAATTCAAGATTAAAGAATGGTAAAACAGGCAACAATCATTTAAATTTTTAAAACCTAGATAATGATAAATTCCAATTTTCAACTACAGAAATTCTAAATTTTTATACACAAAAAATTAATTAAGGTTTTAGCCGTCTTTCCTTACAAATCTAATATCTGGAATTCAAATATTGATGAAAAAAACAGGTGCCATAATAAACAATTTACAAGTCCAATAAATCTTTTAAGACGGCTGTCTTCAGAATACACTTCGACCCAAATCCGAACTAATTGACCACATTATCCTCTGCAGCAACAACAATACCTACCAAAGCATTTGTTGTCAAAACTACCAAGGATTTGTGGTTTTTGCTACCTGCTGTGCTGTATGAAAACTTTTATTTAAAGATGAAGATAACATTCAACTGTTGAAAAATGAGTAAATTCTAAGATATTGAATGGACTCTAAAAAGGGTTAAATATTTTGGAAATAGCTTTGAAGTAAGGAATGACACAAGAAATATTTTGGCATGTTTATCTACCCTTGAAAATAAGTATTTTATTACAAACATTATCAAATAAGATTTTTCAAACTTCCTTAACTGACTTCCAAAAAGGAGGAGGTTATCACTTCGTTGGCATGTTTTGTTTTATGTATGCTCAGTGATTATTCAAAAACGACTTGGGCAATTTAGATTATTTAAGGTCATTGTATTTAGGAATATTACAGAAAGGTACTATACAAGGTGAGTTTTTTTTTGACGATCAGTATGTGGATCTCGGAAACTAGCGGAGATAGAGCAATGGTTAAATTGGGACAGATTTGCAGTTTTACTGGGCCAATTTAATGACACTTTCGGATTTTTGTAAATCGTCATGGCTTACTAGGTATTGTGAAAAAACGAAATTCTGTCGATTTAGTCAAATCTCCTTAGGTCCTTTGTTTATGATCTTATAAAAAAAGTGTAAGTATCAAAATTGAAGGGAATTGTATCCCGAATATTATTGTCATGTCCCCGTGTGCGTGACAGCTCTCGCTTTGGAGATATGACACAAACTTATCTTGATTGAATGGAAACCATAGTTGGCTATGACCTCAAAAAATCGGATGTTTTTAGAGCTTTTCAACGATATAATAGTCGATATAGTTATTCATAAAAATAAGGGAGTTACGGATACTTTTCTCTCTTATTTTCACTTTTAACGTTGGTAGCCACGAAAAAGATTATTTTCACTCTGACGTTTCCTCATTTGAGAGTAATTCCATTAGTAGTGCTGAACTGACAGTCGATATTGACAAGTTTTCGTGATAAAATGGAATATTCTAACCAAAAAAAAAAACTGGATATGGTGGAATGTTATATCATATACCATAAAAATACTTTCATTCAATAAAAATTCAGTGCGTGCAGCTGAGGAATACTTTCATAGATATTTTAATCATCGTCAGCCTGCTCTATGTACATTTAAGAGGCCTTACGATAGTTTACACAGATATGGATCTTTTACTAAACCACCAAAGGAACGTAATCAAATTAAGGAAGCAGCACAAATAAAGGTTTTGGCAATCGTAAATCAAAATCCATCTACATCAACTCGTGAGATTCTGGCAGATGCTGGCACATCACAATGAACTGTAGTTAAGATACTGAAAGCGCAAAAGTTATATCCGTACAAACTTTCTGTTTCTCAAACTTTACATGGTGGTGACGAACATCGACGTATTTTGTTTTTTACATGGCTTAGAGACATGTGCCTTGACAAACCAAATTTTCCATTAAAGGTGTTAGGGTCAGATGAACCTAGATTTACTAACTGCGGTATGTGCAATAGACACACTGAGCATATCTGTGCTAAAGAAAACCCTTTCCATGTAGAACAAAGACGACCCCAGATTAAATTTGGTTTTAATGTTTGGTGTGATATCATAGGGTCTACTATTCTGGGGCCTTTTATCTATGACGAATCATTTACTGGGTAGCGCTACTTGCATTTCTTGCAATACACTTTACAACACATGTTGCATAATTTGAATTTGAGAACTCGTTTAGAAATTGAGTGGTTCCAACATGATGGAGCACCTGCTCATAACTCGTTATTAGTAAGATAACACTTAGATAATATCTATCGAAACTCTTATAGGATAGAAAGAAATGGCCCACGCGAATGACCATCCCGGTCTCCCGATTTGGCAGTTATGGGATGCGCTAAAAAAATTATACAAAACAAAGTATGAGACAGTTGGTGACCTTAGGGAGGAGGTATTAAAAGCAATTGAAGAAACTGATAGGCAGTCTGTGAGGAAAGCGGTAATGTCAATCTTAAATAGATGCAATTTTTGTCTAAATAACAATGTTGTACTTTTCGAAGACAAATTGTAGCCATTATTATGTACTTTAATTTCTTAAGTTTTTAGGAAGTTCCTACTTATTTAGTTTTTTCGTTTTATCTGATATACCTAATAAAAAATTCATTCAATGTATTTTGGAATAGTTATTAATAAATCAATCTATTTCATGGCTACGTTAAAAGTGAAAATAAGAGAGAAAAGCTTCCATAACTCCGTTATTTTTATGAATAACTATATAGAGTATTATATCGTTGAAAAGCTCTAAAAATGTCCGATTTTTTGAGGTCATAGCCAACTATAGTTTCCATTCAAAAAAAGATAGGTTTGTGTCATATCTCGAAAACGAGAGCTTTCACGCAAACGAGGACATTACTATCATATTCGATATACAATTTCGTTCAATTTTGATATTTACACTTTTTTTATAAAATCAAAAACAAAGGAGATGTGACTAAATCGGCAGAATTCCGTTTTCTCAAAATGTCTAGTAAGACATGACTTTTTACAAAAATCCGAAAGTGTCAACCATTGCTCTATCTCCTCTAGATTCCGAGAGTCCCATACTTGATCATTAAAAAAAAACTCACTCTGTATAAACAGAATTGGTCTATGTAAGTATCCTCGGGAGCCCCCAGAATAAACTAATCTTTGGTCAGCATACTATTTATAAGCAGATTCCCTTTGCGATCCCGTCCAGTAGTAAGGTGTAAGAACAGGAATGATAAGTGCCATCAAACAAATAGTAAGCTAATCTATCTAGCTCAAGAATCGTCTTGTTTCAAGAACCTTACCCTAACAAACAACCATCCATCAGTTCCTCATATTATATTGTTAAAGCGGTAGGACGGTAATTCAATGAAGCATTCATTTTAAATCCTATAATGTGCAAAGTCTGGAAGATCTGTGTCAAAACTAGCTCTAAAACAACGCTTGCAAATATTTACAAAAGAACTGCAACTATACTAAGCGGACGTAATTTAATTTCTATGTGTAAAAACAAAAACATTTTTAAACAATTAGGAGAATATAAATATACGCTTTGAAAGTACTCATAATCTTAACTGAACACACTCTAAAGTTAAACGAGGACCGAAATCGCTGTACAACATTTTATTATTCGTTCAAGTTTATAAACGCTGTACAATTCATTAAACGCTCTATGGGCATTATGATTTTTCTGCAAGTCATCGCAGATCATTATCCTGTTGAACTCCAGCACATGTGACGTAAATTACGGTGTTGTAGGTCATGTAATCTGTTACATTAAACTGGTTTGAACGATAAGAGGAGTCAGCTAGAAATTAGAGTATCTGTGAGTTATTGTTAATTGAAGACGCCGTAATGATATATTTTTTGTTACGTTTTTTTTAATCTTAATGGTTTTGAATACTTTAGATAGTTTTAGTAATATACGTATGTATTTGGCACATAAAGACAAACATCTGTGATTTGTTACTAGCAGTATTTGTAGCGTATATTTGCATTTTGCAGAAATTTAGCAAAGCAAAAGCAAAGCATAAAAGTAATACCTAGTTTTCTCGGGTGTCACGTACTGTATATTTTAGTATTAACTCTATAAACGCATGTAATCTATTTTGAAAAATATGTTTTCGATGGTGGTTTCGATAATTGGGATGGGCAAATAGCATTTCCTGGACAGCTAAAACACAAAAGAAAATGGAAACGAGTGCATGCTGCCATCTAATGCTTGCATGATATCCTCAGTACACTCATAATTGGGGTTCCCGAGATAGGTAATCAAATCCGAGAAAGAAGCATGTTCCCAATTCCTAGGAACTCGTTTTTTATTAATATTATACAAGCTCACCTATTACTCTGAAATGATATAATCGACTTGAATTAGCTATTATAGAAAATACAAAAAATATTGACAAAAATTGTAGGCAAATGAAATCCACATATTGTAAAATCATGTTCGTATAAACAGGCTGAATCAAACATTTCTGAACGGACAACTTTCATACAATTTTAAATGTAGATAAGGTTCATTTTTGCTTCCAATATAGGGTGTTAATCTTCACTAGTATAGCTATCGGAGGCCTAGCCAGTGCAGTGCCGCGATTCCCCCAAACTCAGGGGGCCCTTTGACCTATCCAACAAACCTAAAACAAATTTCTCACTTTTTTTAAAATATATAATATGTTCTAAAAGTACAGTACGACTTTGATCATCGTAGAAACGCAAGGTAATGGAAATATATTCACCAACAAGGAAATAGGAACACCCAGAAGGAGATTTTTGAATTTAATATTGTTTTGGTAAACCGTAGATGCTATAGTAAGGAGTAAATGAATAAAATTATTATTATAATTAAGTTTGTTAATTATGTGTTTGTCCACTGCGCAGACTGTACACTCCACAACAAGTCTTGGCATTGATTCAACAAGGTGGTCTATTTCTTCTTGAGGAGTACTATCCCAAGCTGCAGGTATGTCATGACTTAGAACCTCCAAAGTCCGTGAGTGCTGGAGTAAATTTCCCAGCCTTCTATCCATCATATCCCAAACACGATCCATGGGCGAAGCGAAAGATCAGGGGATCTGGGCGGCCATGGCAACAGATTCACATGAGTCTCTGGAAAAAACTGTAAGCTAAGTCGAGCTACTTGAGGCCCAGCATTATCGTGTTGAAATATGGCAAAAACTAGTCGGTCGTACGAAGCATTCACCCTTGTAACGTGGGAAGGTAGACGACGGCCTTTTGAGGTATCGGACTGGGTGGACCCGGTCCTCGCGGGAATGACCAGTGTAGTTCCGAGGCAAATCCTACCATAGTTCACACCTGCGCCTTCAAACCGTGCGTGTCACTGTGTAGTGCAGATCCGCTAGCAGACCGGTACCATCGTCTGCATATTAGATGAATGGTCATGGTCATCGAGTTGATTCCGCCGAGAGGCGAGGTGTACTCTGTTCCAGTAAGCTTTAATGTGGTGGTTCTCTGTAATAGTGCCTAACACTGTGGTGTTTGCACTTGAGCTTTGAAGAGTCAAACCCAGCGGTGACCAGGATCTGAGGTGTCGGACAAGATGCTTCAAACAAACTTAAAGCTGGCACTAGTATCCAAGTCACTTGCGGCACGAGGAGTTCGTGGGGAACTCGGTTGCCTAGCTGTTGTCGTAACTATGACTCTCTCAGTCTTAAGGTAAGGGAGTACATACGGCTCCACTACTTCCTGATGATAACGTTGCGCTGTGATGTTGCCTCAAACAAAGACTAAAGGTGAGTTGTCATCTTCATGGAGTATAAGCATAGGACGTTGTATTTTGGTGGGGCATGGGTTGAGAGTATATTCATCGGAATTTTAAGGAGTCTTGTCAGGTGATGGTGAAGTGACTGTGTGCTGAAATGGAGGATCAAATGTGTTCACAACCAACTAAAACGTAATAAGCTACCTAAATACAGCTTTGATAGGAGAGCGGGGTAGTTGTGTGGGTGGAAAGGGTAGTAGAGGTAAAAGGCTCCTTCCTGGTGATTACGTGGGAGTTATAGGTCCCTCTATACCAGTAAATTGTTTCGTTTATTGCTTTTAGTGTTTCGTGCTCATTGGGACTTTTGATGACGTGTTGAGAACTAAAATTTTGTAATGTTTCAAACAAATTGGGCGCAACCCATTTTTCATAAGAAACATGCCTGGTCGTTTTTAATTACTTGTCTTTCTACTGTAGCCCAAGTGTCACCTTCTCCGAAAAAATACGTAGATGTCACCAAATGGTTTTAAGATACTATTATAATATCATTGTTTAGCTTGCTTAAGATAAGTAACTCATTCAAATGAAATGGAGTCTAGTACTATGTCCTTCGGTCCTGCCAAACGTAATATTTATTTTACTGCTAAGCGTTTTTTTTCAATCTATCATTTGTTTTCCTACATATGTATAAAGTGAGTAAGTCTATTGTAAATCCTTAGCTGAAACGAAGACTACATGTTTCTAATCCAACGATCCCGAAATTATATGGCCTTTCAAAAATGCACAAACCAGAAAAAACAGTACCTCCGATTGACACCCTTATAAGTTAGCGAAGTGGTTAACAAAATGATTCGAAATTTACCTTTGTCCGCAGCAAAATTTAGCGTAAAGAATTCTTTAGAATTCATTAAATCTATACAAAACGTTTCCCTGTAATCTGGAGAAATTTTGGTATCGTTTGATGTTAGTTCCTTATTTCCTAGTGTACCTATACCAGAAACTCTGAAGTACCTGGAGGACTTACTGCGTGAAAACTCTTTTTGTGAGGCAGAAATTAATGAGCTAATTTCCCTCACAAAGTTATGTATGAGCCAAATTGTTTTCAATTTGGGGGTTGCTTTTATGAGCAGAAGGAAGGAACCGCATTGGGAAATCCCTTGTCGCCGTTCCTTGCCAACCTGTTCATAGGCAGGTTTGTAGTCGAAGCAAAAAATGACTCCCAATATTTTTCTATGGTATGGATACGGTACGTGGATGACATATTTGCTATATTTAATACTAACGGGTGAGGTGTTAATGATTTTGTTATGAATCTTAACAATAGGTTTGCTTCTAATAAATTTACATATGAACAGGAACATAAGGGTACTCTACTATTTTTGAATGAATTAGTTTTAGAGTTTGACGTATATAGGAAGGATACTAGCACATATAGATATTTACCTAATACGTCTTTTCACTGCCAATAACATAAAATGGCGGGGATTAATTTCTTTGTACATCAGTTGTTGACATTCCCTCTCCACAAGGAGAGGTTTGAGAATGACAAGAACTATTAGAGAAATAGCTGCATGTAATGGTTATCTAACAGATATTATAGATAAATTAATTAGAAAGAAACGGCTTCGGCTACGAATGAATGAAGTGTCAACTTTTCGAAATGAGTCACAAGGACAAAACTTTTTCTCAGTTCCGTACAGTCGTTATACTTTGGGCTTTAGGAAAGTTTTTAAAGAACTTGGTATGAAGCCGGATACAGAACACCTACAACACTACAGAAATTGTTGGTCCTAAAGAAAAACTTGCTGATTCGAGAAGTCAGGTATTTATGAAATCAAATGTAACGATTGTGATTTAAAGTATTATGGACAGACACGCAGATCTATCAGTACCCGTATCAAAGAGCATAGTGCCCATTTGAAATACGGAAGAGCGGATAAATCTAGTGTTGTACATCATGTTTTAGAACACAACCACTCTGTAGATTTAACTTCTTTAAAATTAGTTAAACAAGTAAATAATTTTAGAGAGCTGGACTTTTACGAAAGCATAATGATTTTTAAAAATAATTAACTAATAAATTCAGATAAGGGCCCTATCCCATAAAGCTCATTGTATACTTTACTTTCTAAGAATCCATAAACTAGGTATTAAAAATGTCATTACTTTATAATGTAGGGTATAAGTAGCTAGTTAATAAACGATTATTTTAATTTACATAATTTCATTATATAAAATCTGCCTTCACTGTGAAATCTGTTCAGGTACTTGGGTTTTACTCTTTGTACTAATTACTTAACTAATAGTTTAGTGGTAGGTATAAATTAGAGAACATTGTAATTTCGATTTAGTTTGGTTTACTCCTTGATGTTGACAACTGAGAGTTGTTGAAACGGCGTTGAGTGATTAAAATAAAGGTCTGGTGTTCGGATGCAAAACTGTGTTTTTACCGTTGTGACACACCAAAGGTTCCACAGCAGTTCCATTATATATGTATGTATGTATACCCAAAACGGAAATACATAGATGAACTGCTTCGTAATCAATTTGGATCGCAGCCCTTTGAACTGAAGAACTACTGCTATTGCATACATATTGTGGGATGAAAGGACTGGTACAGAAAATACAGGGTGGATAGATGAAAATGAAGTAAAAATAATTCCGAGCATTTAAATAATATCTGACCTTCTATTGACTAGCGAGTTATTTACTCGTATTACAGATTCATTTATTTAAATTTAATTTTTTAAATAATATAGTATTTAAAAGTATCAATATTCATGTAATTAATATTCTGACTTAAGAATTATAGGTGGTTGCAGAAATTGTATAGCAGGATGACAAAGGGTGTGGGCCTGAAAAATTCTGAGGTATATTATTAAATTAAGAAAATCTCCTAATACCAACATCAGCTTTTCCAAAGTCTATAAATACTGCGGCCCAAAGTTTACTTTCTCCCAAACTTAATGTTCGGTATTACAAGCTACCTTACTTTTTATAAAAGATATTTATATTCTTACTTCTCACTATATAATAATTTTCAAATTGTTAAATAGCAAATATAGTATAATGGTTTATACCCATAGATAGTGATAAAAAAATTATAGCAGTAAACAAATTCATGTTCTCAAAATATGACTCATTGAAATTGTTAAATAACAACAATAATTAAAATGCGTAATTTAAGTAAGTGAATGTTGTTTACCTGTCCACGTGCTATTCGAAATATTTCAATACCCGAAAAATATTTACAACGCAAAATTGAATTGTTGTGTTCTCGGAAAATCGGAACAAAAATCGAAAAAAATATATTCGTGGCCTTGCTTTTGCTCGATTTTGATAACGTGGCTAAAAATCTCACCGACGATACTTGAATTTCGAGTGAAAACACATGTCTTGGCATTGAACGTAATACTGCAAAAAATAATAAAGTGGTCTGGCAAATTTGAATGATTGAAAATGAGTGCTTCTCAAAAATATAAAATCAGTTTTTTTGAAGTTCGTGGCAGGATGTTTATTAATGTCGTTAATATTCTCGATTCTAAATGCAAAGAGGTTTTATTTATAAATAATGTAGTAATCAAGAAAAAATATTTTGGGAAGAAATATATGAATTCAGACTTGGTAATTAAAAAAAGTGCAGTTCATTAGTCGCAAATAAATAATACACATTTAATTTAATAATCTAATCTAGTACCTATCGGGTATACGTTAGAAAAAAATTATTTTGTTTAAAACTATGAAAGGAATAAAATGTCAACAAGATGAATTATGAGACTCTTAGTGCCCAAAAAGTGACGAATTGTGTGACGTCAATACTTAGTGTAATTATCAAAATGTACCTATATAGAGCTAAACAAATCTAGTAGCCCCAAGGAGCGATATACGAGGGCTGCCTTTTATATTTCGGGATTAGAGAACAAAAACAAATATTAATCATCGAAAATCGCTTTATTGTTTTTCAAAATATTCCCCATGAAGATCTATATACTTTTGCATGCGTTTGAACCAATTGTCGAAGCACTTTTTCCACTCCAAAACATGCATTTTGAACGCAGCAACCGCTTCTTCAGGTGTCGAAAAACGTTGACCTCTCAGTTTGTTTTTTAAGTAAGGGAATAAAGAGAAGTCATTTGGGGACAAGTCAGGACTATACGGCGGATGACTCAACAAATCGATGTTTTGAGTGGTCAAAAATGCAGTTGTTTGAGCCGATGTGTGCGAGCTCGCATTGTCGTGGTGAAGAGTGATCCGTCTTCGGCGGTTGGTTTTCCTCATTTCTTGGAAGGCAACTGGCAAACAAATGATTGTGTACCACTTAGAATTGACTGTTCTGCGTTGTTCTAGTGATACGGTTGCGACATGTCCAGATTTTCCGAAAAAACAGGCGATTATTTGCTTGGAAGTGCTTTGTGCGCGAACAACTTTTGTTGGATTCGGCTCATCTTGAAACACCCATACAGTCGACTGGTGTTTACTTTCGGGCTCATACGCGTAAATCCACCATTCATCACTTATCACTATGTCATAAACGTGTTTTGAAGCACCGCGATCGTATTTTTTGAGCTCTTCTTTCGACCAATCGACATGAGCCTTTTTTTTGAACGATTGACAAATTGTGTGGGATCCAACACCAACAAATTTTTTTGACATTCGAATTTTTATGCAATACTGAATGTATGCTAGTCCCACTAATGTGTAAGGTTGACTCAATCTCACGATACAACACATGACGATCTTGCAATATCAGTTTGCGCACAGCATTAATGGTTTCCGGAACAACAACTGTTTTTGGACGACCTTCACGAAATTCGTCTTGGAGTGAACTACGACCTCGATTGAAATCACCATACCATCGATAAACAGTGGTCCTTGATGGAGTTTCATCGCCAAAAATGCACTCTTGCTGACTTAATCCACGTCGAAATTTGTAAAAAATAATCGCACGAAAATGTTCACGATTTAATTCCATTTTTTGACCAAGATGAATCCTTTAAGTTACTGTAAACAACACATAGTGCTCGCATGTCAAAACGTTCTGAGTACGTATAACCTGAAAAATGTCAAACTTTACGATAGAGCTGTCAGTTGTCGGATTGCAACACTCGGGTTGTCCAATCCAGAAATATAAAAGGCAGCCCTCGTACCTGTAACCTAAATACACTGACCTACCTTGACTTGCTTACCTTTGCGAACGGCTGCTTTTCTTCGGGTGCATTTTTGGGTAGTGCGTTAAAACAAATATTATGCATTATTAAATATTCTTATCTGATCTAATGACATTGTCCAGAAATAAATAGTTTCCTTGGAACCATGTTAAAATAAATGCACAGAATTTTACGCGTCTCGAAAAATCAGTTTGCTTAAGGTTTTGCACTAAAGAAAACGAGTACTGATGAAATTTGTGCCTTTCAATATTCTATGAATAGAGCTTTTAGAAAATTCAAATTCTGGTGCTGCCTGTTGTTTTCGGATACGCTTGACAGTAGCCGCCAGTAATTTTTCTAACGGCCACGGCTAGTTTGATTTTTCCAAGCAAACTTGACATCATATTTTAACGGTTTTTCGTAACTTTATCGAAAGTTTAGATATATGGAACGTAATACAAAGTTAGCTTAAATTTTAGTGCTGAATAAGACCCCGATAAAATATTTGGGAGTTTCCATTTGAAACAATTGAGTTTTAATAATAGTATGAATGTCATTATCATTATGTTTCTAAGAACACCTTGTAGGAAAAAGAGTTATCATTTCAGCGCTGTTTGCTGGTGTGAGCCTTCCAATCAGAAATGTCAAAGAACCGTTTTAAAATAGATGGTTGTTGAGCGAAAATTGCCGATTACCCGCAGGACTGAATCTATCATTTTTGCCATAAAAGTGCAAATATCTTGAAAAAAGTTAAATTTAGAGATAACATAAAATTTATCTAGAATTTAACGTAACAGCCAAATGTCCAATAACATATTCAAGGTGTTCTATTTGATATAAAAAAGTTGTTGTCTACTTCCGGTATAACCGGAAGTGACACAGTTCTGAAAATATTTAAATCACATGGAACCTATCGGCTTGCCTACGTCACCAAATTTTCAGAATTTAATATAGACATTTTTTGAGTTAGAGGTAACCGGTCACTTTCGGGAAACACCCTGTACCGATAAATTTAGAACCTGCATCTTCAAGTTGATTAACTTAATTTATAAAAAATTGTATAAGCTATGTCCTTGAAAAAATATGGTACCACTTCGTGATCCCCTTTAACAGAATCCAGTTTAAACAATCCAAATTCCTTGAGGGGGTTCGAAGTATTAGCTGAACACATAAAAAAATAAAAACCTATAGACAGACGGATTGATTGATCAAGACAGCAGGTACTGTTTTCAAAATACTTCAATATATTTTACTCCTGGTGAGGTATATACGACATTATCTTCTTCTTCTTTTGAGCCTCTGGCCAACCTCATTTGACTTTACAGCTTCTTTTGTAAAGTTAAAATTATATTATTTCATTCAAATTCAAATTCACTACATTACACTCAATACTTGATACCCATTTAACTCTTAATATTGAGATAGTAAGCAAAAACCATTCCTACCCTTTTTACTGATTCGAATAAAATACAGTTTTGTTGATATTCGTCGAAACTCATAGCCTTAGCAGCTTGCTTTCCTGCAGTGGTGACTAGTGGTGTCAGTGCTATTGTGGTTTGAATTTCCTTAACTGTACATAATAGTGTCAAAAAAATGGTTCATTTAACAGAAATGCACAAAATAAGTTTCTCGCTTATTGCACGAAAATTAGAAAAACAGAACAGAAATTTCGCGAGCTTGGTAATCAGATAAACAAGTAGCAGCCAATGCTCTAACTGATAATACGAAATTGGATATTATGCTTGAGTTTCAAGAAAACCCACATAATTCTGGTCGAAAAGCAAGCTTTAGCCATGTATCAATTTTTCAAGTATAATGCATCCCTATAAAATGATTTCAGCAAGATGAGGACCCGCCCCAGTACGAAATCAATGTCCTGCAGTACCTGAACCAAATTTTTCCAAATCTGTGGATTGGGAGGCGCGGATCGATAGAATGGACATCACGAGCTCCTGATTTGACGCTATTGGACTACTTTTTGTGAGGTATGTCAAACGTACTGTATACAAAACTAAACCCCTCAACTTAGATGACGTAATTAGACGAACCACGCTTGCGATTAGATCAGTCACGCCTGAGATGTTGAGTAACGTTAGAAGACGAAAACATGTCTTTAGCAAATTAGCATGTTTCCAAGACGTTCGCGGCGAACATTTTGAACATTTCCTACATTGACATTAATGGTTTTTTGTTTTTTATATTATTAAGAAATAATCAGTATTACTTTTTAGGTTTTCAGTGTAATGTATCGAATTTGTGAAATAGAATAATTTTCTTTTTTTAATGTTACTTTTTTGTAATAAATATGAAAACACTTAATAGTTCCGAAACAGTTGAAGATAGGTGTAGGACATTGTACATTAATTGTGTCTAGAATTTTCTAGTAAATCCAAAAAATAAATAATATATAGGGGCTTGCATTTAAAATAAAAAACTTGGTATTAGGCCCTGTCACATGACTCACCCTATCTAATATTTTTGTTGAAAAAATGTGCATATAAACTACAAATCGAGGTGTCCAAGCGTTTCCCCCTACAAGCCTTCCTTTATTCGTTATCGAATTCATTCCATTAGGCTGATCCCCATTGAACATATAATGAATAACTGCTTTGTAACATCTAGTATTGAACCTTGTTTGTTTTTTATTAAATTATAACATTCTGTATTAAATTATAACATGTACTTCGACATAAATAAACGGAGCGAAATGTTCATCAAAATCTAACAATGGAGTTTCTTCGTCTGCAAAATTCTCGTGCATAATTCATTTTGAAAATCCATCAGTTTTCCTGGTCGGAACCTCCATGAATATTTCCTCTGCTATACAAACTAAAAGATTGATGTCAACCAGCAGCAGAGCAGGATATTAAAATAGAATAAAGGTGTTTGCGATGATATATTGTGCCTCTCTCTTTCCTGTTGAGTTTGTATACTGTGTAGCACCGCATGCGGAATTCAGCTTACAACCAGGCAACTTCGAGGAATATTGATTGCCTTCGGTATGCCGACCGGTGCAATACAATCTAACAATCTACATCGGCTTATTTCGTTTTACATAATGTGATTTATACTATCGAGAGGAGTTTGCTGAAATAACTATTAAAATAGTGGGGGTCAACTATACTGTTTTTTTTTAAATCAGAACACACAGTAAATGTTTGTTTAAATTATATATAGATTTAAAAAAATATAAAAACCGACTTCAATAGAAAATTAACTAAAAAGCATGAAATAATTTCATGCTACAATTAAAGTCGGTGCCAAACGAAAGTGAAAATGTTTTGGAAGTACATTGATGAGTTGTGGTTCGCAACTTCTTAATTTTTAAGTCGGTTTTTGTTTTTTTTTAAATGTATTTATTTTACAATTTTTAGAGATGCAATGGCTTAATTGGATGCAGTTTTCAAATCTAGTTAACTTTCTCGATATTGCCAAACATAAGATATTTTACTTTCATTTATTAGCTTGACCAACCTCGTTTTCTGTTGAATAGAATAACTTGTTTTGTAGATATGTATATTTATTAAGAAAAGTTTTATATGATTCTAACTTAGGTGGATCCACTATATTGTAGACTACCTAAGTATTATCATTCTTTACGTCTGTTAATTATACTGACATTCGTTTAATAGTCTCCCCACCGCGGAATCTTAGAATAAATTGTTATTCAGTTTTAAATAATATAACATACAATTGGACGTAGTTTTTAATTATAATTAACTTTGTCTGATAACAAGTTAAGTTGTTATTAAAACTAAATGTACTTAACTAAACAAAATTTATATTCTTTATCAAACCTAGCACACAATTTGGAAAAGTGACATGAAGATCTATTATACAATTTTTAGTGATATGGCATAACTAGATGCATTTCATAATTTTTGTTACCCCTGTTTGATAAGATTTTTATATGTTAATCTGAAGTTGGTAGATAATGTAACTCGTTCCTCGAAGTTTCCTTGGACTTGGGCGATAGTTGGTGATAACTTATGGGCTCCCCGTTATCACCAACCATCGCAAAAATCTACATAAAATGGTTCGAAGAACATGCACTAATGAGGTACGAGAAGCAGCCTAAGCTATGGTTGAGATATATCGATGACACATTTATTATTTGGCCACACGAAGAGACAAAACTACAGGCATTCCTGGAGCACCTGAACCAATTCCAACCATCCATTAGATTAACCATAGGAATGGAAGAGAGTGGGTGCCTACCATTCCTTGATGTAAAGTGTCAAAGGATTAGGACCGGAATCCAAACAACAGTCTACAGGAAGGCTACGTATACAGGATTATACCTTCACTACAATTCCAACCACCCATCAGCAACGAAAACTGGCATCATCAAAATCCATAGAACAAAAACTATCTGCAGCACACCAGAAGCCCTGAAAGAACAACAAGTGAAACTTAGAGACGACCTTTTGGCGACTGGATATTCGGAAACGATCATTACCAAGGCCTTTGAAGAGCTGGACAAACCACCTAGGCAGGAAGATGACACCACGGTAGCAACTCTACTATTACCGTATACTAAAGGCTTGTCGCATAAACTTAGAAGAATTGCACACAGCTATGAAATCAGAATGATCTTCAAAAGCAACAACACCTTGAGGAGAATATTAACAAGAACGAGGCCCGATACAATATCAAAACAACTGAATATACAGCATACCGTGTAACTGTGGCAATCTTTACATCGGAGAGGCAAAGCGACCGCTGGACACCAGGATTAAGGAACACCGCACAGCTACTCAAAGGGCGGAGCTAACGAAATCTGGACTAGCTAATCACGCATGGACCGAACACAATAATATCAACTGGGACCAGGCCAGAGCAATTCACAAGGAAGAGCACTGGTACAAAGGAAAATTCATAGAGACAACATATGTAATGTCGAACGAAAATATAATTAGACCCAATGATCTTGAGGGATAAACTGAATTTCCTATCATTCACCTGATGATGATAGCAGATTCACAACTATTGAAACGTTCTGAGATCAACCACTTCAAGACGATGGAAGTCCAAGGAAACTTCCAGAAATATTTTAATATATTATGAATAATAAAGGCATTTTACTTTTAAGCAAAAATCGTACTTGCTGACAAACTTCCTATACGTTAAAAAGTGGCATGTAATGCAAATATTTTTATGAAGAATACTTTTTTCTCTATATAATATTCATTAGAAAGTTTTCCATTTGAATTCAACTTATGAAGACACACTGTATATATAGTATATATAAAAGAACTGAGAACCTCCACCTTGAAGTTGATTAACTGACATTTATTTGGATTTATTTCCAATCAAATGTCAATTTATTACAATTTTTAATAATTCAGCACAATTGGATGCAGTTTTCAATTCTAATAAACTTTGCTTGATTACAAGTTGAGATATTATAAAAAAATAAAGCTCACTTTTAAACAAAATTGATATATTTTTTGAAACCTAGTATAAAGTAGGAAAAGTTACAAAAATACTTATTATACAATTTTTAGTGCAATGGCATAGGTAGATGGAGTTTTTAATTATAATTACTTCTATTTTATAACAATTTTACATCTTAACAGAAATGAAGATAGTTCCATTTGTAATCAAAAAGTCCTGTTTGATGACAAACCTACAGTTAAAAAAGTAACATGGAATGATTACTGTTAACGTTTTAGATCATGTAAATCTGTTTGTGAAGAATAACTTTTTCTCTTAAAATTATTAATAAAAGGAAATCATTTGATTTATGCATACACACTTTATATACATATTAACTGACATTTATTTTGAATAATTCATCTCATATTCAATTTACCCCAAGTTTCGAACGGTTAATACCAGCAACTCCATCAAAGCTTACTGTATAAAAATCTCGTTAAAATTTTTTTCTCGATTCTCTAAAATAACGGTTCCAGCTATGTTATTGCAAAACAATGTGGGACCACTTCCGGATCCCCCGTAACTAATCCAGTTCCTTTTTAATCCATTATACCCCATAATCCGAACCTAAAATCTTTCTATATTTGTAATACCAGAAACTCCACGAAAGTTTACTGTATAAGAAAGTCGGTGAAAAAGTTTTTAATTGATTTTCTATGAAACGATATAAGCTATGTTATTGGAAAAAATTATGTGACCACTTCGGGATATCCCGGAGCTAATCCCATTTCTTTTCAATTTGTCCAATGTTCCGAATAATTTTTTTGCATATTTTTTGATACTGGCGACTCCACCAAGGCATAGAGTATAAGAAAATAGGTAAAACATTCTTCCCTGTTCTCTAAGAAACGATACAAGCTATATTATAGAAATTCATATGGGACCACTTGGCTATCCCCCGAAACAGGATCCAGTAAAACGGTCGAAATTCATTGAGCCATTTCAAATTGAGAACCTCCTTTTTGAAGTAGGTTAGTAAAAATCAATTAAAATATTCCGAAGTTTCTTAATTTCGCTGATCATGGTCAACTAGGTAACTTGGTAATTGTGGTAAATCATTCAGTTAAGTGCCATTTATATCCCTCATATGTTCTATTGGTGACAAGTCTGAAGAGCGAGGAGGCCACGACATATCCCTGGTTCGTAAAATAATCCCTGCTTTGTGGGGTACGCTAGCGCAACTGGTACTTATTTAAAGAGATAAAGGTGATCTGATACTCACTTTATAAAGGGTGTATTAAGGAGGTGGGCCAACGACGCTTCTAATAGCGAACACTAATGGTGAATAGTACTGTAAAAGGCCAAAAGATGGCGCTCCGAATTAGGAAATAAAGGGCGAGCGTCATCATTAATGATGAAGTTTTACTTTTTTTAATGTAGGGGATGTGAAAATTATCAAATGAAAAAATAAGGTCAAGATAAATATGTAAAATACGCCCGTTTGCCTTGCCCGCGAGAAGCCGGGACAGGTCAGCTAGTTTGTAATACATCTGAAACTCTTAGAAAGATTTAGATTTACCTTAAATGCTTTCTTCTGAATTTAGGTGTCGGTTTGTAGGCTATTTGTTTATTTCAAATTTTTTAATAAGCATAACAACTGTAATATCTGAAAGCCACATATTCCACTTTTTATTGAGATTAGCGGTAAAACAATAAATCCCATAATAAATTAATAATGTCATCTGATAGAGTTGATCAAAACAGATAAACATGTCACTATGGATATAAAATGATAAGTTATCGCTATAGTATTGATAGAAATCAAATAAAAAATAAATTGTGATCTATTTTTGGAAGAAAAACAAATTAAGTTCCTGCTATATTTGAAACAACTATGAACAGGAAAACTCTGTATATGTCTACACAAAATATTTAGTATCGAATGATTTTTTTTTCAAATATTAACAACAATATTTACAGTTCATTTCAAAATTAGCACCCCAAAATAACTTTTAAAACATCTTTAAAAGAAAAAGACAAAAAACCGGAAATTTATGTTTACGGTTGACACATTTTACACTTATAGGTCATCCTGCAGTTTCAGCCCCTAATTGGGGATGTATATCACTTTGACAAGTTTAAATACAAACGGGTATCATGTGATAGCTATTTTTAAAGGTCTCCTTTTTTCCAATCTTCCGAGACATCATTTTTTATAATCAAATTATATTTTACAGAGTAATGACTTAGAAATCGTAAAAAACTAAATTTTTGAAAATAATTGTCAAAAATAGTTTAGGGTGGTTATTTACGAATCCGAGGTCATATTGGGAAAATTCAAAATGGCTGGTCCAAGATGGTGGATGAAAATTGTTAAAATCAACCAATATACGCCAAAATTGGTAAATAGGGGTTTTTGGGATCTCTGATCATGAATCCGGAAATTACAGAATTCAAGAAGGCGTACGAAATTTTCGTCTCGTCGGTTATCTTCATTGTCTATATTAAATACCCCATCTTGAATTTTGTCTATCAGATTCGTGATCAGCGTACCCAAAAACCCCCTTAAAAGAAGTTTGGTGTAAAACAGCTGATTTTTTAAAGTTTCATTCGCCATCTTGAATCCACCATTTTGAATTTTGCAACCCTGACCTCGGACGTGATCAGATATTCTAAAAACCACCCTAAACCAATTTTTTAATTTCAAAATTTCAATTTTTTACCGTTTCTAGATCTGTAAAAAATAATCTGATTTAAAAAAATGATGTATCAATAGATTGGCAAAAAAGATACCTTTAAAAAGAGGTATCAGATGACACCCCTTAGCTGTTGAAACTCAAGGGTGACCGATACGTGTAAAATGAGTCGCCCCATAAATATAAATTAAGGTATTTTTTGACTTGTTCTTTTAAGGATATTTTAAAAGTTATTTTGGGTGGCTAGTTTTGAAATGCTCTCGGAAGAAACGTTACAATGGGAAACTTATTCGGATGCAAAGGCCAGGTTCGCGTGAGAAAGGCGTCTAAATTTTTTAAATACTCAACGTTTCAGCTTCAGCTTTGGAGCCATTATCAAGAGACAAAAATGATAACCCGGATATAAAATATGATCTAGGTTGATTTCGGGGCCTTAATAGAATACTATAAAAGAGATATTTCAGAGTCTATATCGATCCTACAAATTACAGTAACAGGCAGCTATTTTCACCTCCATCTATGGTTTTCATGAAGACTATATTATACTCGTATAAGGGTAATGGAAATCTTTCCTCTAAAGATGAAAAACAAACCAGAATTTACATTTTACAGGGAATCAAAAGGTATTAATATAGACGACAAACTCTGTATTTCAAACACCTGCAGCCAGAATAACTTTTTGCAACACCTTAAGCGTCGGTGGTAATAATAACTAGGTAATAATGGAAGCAAGAGTAATAGAAAACACCAGTATAGCTAAAAGGATATTTCTGGAATCCTTAACATTTCAAGTTTTTTAAAGTTGGTTTCAGTTTTCTGTTGTAAATGCTCCCGGAACGGAATTATGGTCAAAAATACCTTACAATTTATAGCTGAAGGACAATCAGGCAACTCGTTAAATCAATGCAACTTTTATGAGAAAAAAAAAACACAAAAGGGAATCTAAGAAGCTATAGCTGCATAAAATGTAACCAACTCTAATGCTTATGCCATAACTGATCCTAAAGAAACTCTGCCGAGGACCCTGAAATAATATTCGTAAGATTACTTCAATTCGGAAAAATAAATTGTTGTACACTTATATCTACTCATGGGTGTTTCAATCAGAACGCAGGATTTTAAAATTCAATAAAACACGGTTTTCTCTAACAAAGGATTGAAATTGTTTACTGAACGATATTTGTGGAATATTTTTCAATGTCTAAGTATTTCTTGGGAAATAACACCAGAGTTTAAAGAAAATTGCTGTGTATTCCAAACGTTTCGGGGTCTGGGTCAGACTATGGATAAAAAAGGCTCAATTCTAAGATGTAAATTAAAATATTTGACAATATGTATTATTTGATTTCTGAAGTAACTACAAGAATTTTATTTGTAATATATAGGGTAGCACAGCAATTTCTAAAGATCATATAATCATAAAGTTCCTTTCAAATTGGAAGAAATTTAAAGGGAGATCTTCAGAATTTTATGTGGCGCTCCTAGGAGCGACTAAGTTACAAGATAGTGCATTCGCCAAAAATGCGACCAAAGAACTTTGTTGATTCAGTGATCCTATTAAAATCATAAGGAGTAAACCTAGCAAAAACCTTATGAACTATCCCGATATTGGGTTGTTCACAAGGACATGTCATGTCCTTGTGCATTTTTTATCCATAGTTTCTTAACCATTGACAACGGGGTCTGACCTAGACCCCGAAACGTTTGGAATATATAGCAATTTTCTTTAAACTGGGGTGTTATTTCCCAAGAAGTACTTAGACATTAAAGGATTGAAATATTTACGTAGATATATATTTAGGAATTAGGTGTGAAACAAATTGATACACCATCTAATTTCGATATTCAATGCTTCTGGACTCGCGACCTTGTTGGTATAGACCTATGACTTCAAATAGTCCCACAGTCAGAAGTCCAATGGTGTTAAATCCCATGATCGTGGTGGCCAATTCTGGTCACCAAACCGTTAAATGACACAACCATGAGCAAACTTGTACAACAAGCTTATTGTTTTAGTAGCGATATGACATGTATGCTAACACTACACGTTTTCAAGAGCTGTATGTTCCAATTAGGACACAAAAAACTGCGTTTTCACACCATAAAACCGTTCGGCATTCACCGTTAATGTATAACCTGTCTTATGTTCAAAGAAATATGGCATTATAATTCCTTCAGAGAACAATAGCTTTTCTATCTTTTCGACTTTTACTGTTTTATTGATTAAACGATATTCCGCAGAAGACAAACCAAACAATTATAAACCGATGAGTTCTAAAAGAAAACAAACCAATTTTAACTTGAGTATTCACTTTTGTGACAGCATAAGGTATGCAATATTGAACCACAAGATGAGTTTTAACGTCTTTGTTTTGAATTTTCGAACAACAAATACACATTGAGTTGTATCAATCAGAGGACATAAGTGATGTCTTTGGTAGCGCGGGCTTCTGGAAATTTACCCAGACAACAGGACACAAGGTACTCAGGACCTACAATCTCCTAAAATAGTTCAGTTAACGTACACATCTGCCAAGGCATGTCCTTGTTAAAATAAATAAATGTCAGTACCTATTATCATTGGTTGTTATGCCAGTGAACATGATCTCAGAGACAATGTATGTTTACGGAATATACGTTCCTATTTCGTATAGTGAATGTTTAAACTAATATTTTCCTTTTATTTAAACACGCAACAATATTAACAATTATTGATAAACGAGTAGTACTTTTTCACGTTGAATGCATTAACTGTCCGTGTTCTTGATGTAAACACCGTATAGAGTGTTTTGTGTATTCTTTATTACTTCTAAACATAAAACTAGTGCTTATTATTTAATAAACTTACTCATTTAATGTATTCATCCTTCGCATTAATTGTTTGTTTGCTCCATATTCCTCGGCAGGCCATAAAAAGATAAGCTAATTGAAAAATTAGTAATAACGCGGAGACCATCACAGCATGTACGTAATCTTACTGGAGTTTGGTTGGATAAACTACTCCACAAAAGTTATTACTACTAAAACTGTACTAAGAAAACGACATACTTGTAGCTGACCTGAATGAGAGTTCAAATATCCTGTAACATAGAAGGCTAAACATTAGTGTATATTTTATTTAGCGACAATATTATCCCACATATTTTTCAAAATGTCAGATATCATATATGTCATTTAAATACAATAAGAAGTAATTAGAAATGCAGTCACTAGTGACGTGAATATTGCATTTGTCTTTTGTTCCAAATTGCATCTATTTTACAATTTTCATACATATAACAATAATATTTATTAATAACATTCCAATTGCATTACAGGTCTGGAAATTTAATACCAATTACATGTTCAGCGTCGCAGGCGTGATGATACATGGTAGACTGCTAACCGTGCGCTAATCGGTCAGTGAAGATAACGTAGGCGTGGCCATTAAGTCCAACCGATGGCTTCAGTAAGGAACTTTGGAATACGGTATAACATATTCTGCTGAAATCAAGTTTTTTTGATGCTCTATTCTTTACAAATTTCAGTATTTTGGGATGTGGTTAACACATGAGTGTGTGTGTTTCACTTGATTTGCCACAAGTATTGCATTTCCTGAAATAGAAATTGTAATACTTTATATTTCGCTTGGTGTTGACGACTAACTTTAGTTTTGATGATACAGATTTAATATTTTGAATATACATTTACTACTTTGTTTCACAGATAAAGACACTATTTTATTTTTCATCCAAATAAGCATGAAATTAATTTCAATTTAAACTTTTATAGAATATTCGTTATGATTGGAGAAAAGTTTATGGATTTTATATCTCAAATTATGAAATGGAATTAGTATTTTCAGTATAGTAGTGTCTCTCTCCATAATTTCCTCAGATCTTACCTCGTTTTATTTGGCCTACTGACATGGTAAAAAGGAAATTGAAGTAACACTTAACCACTTAATGATGAGATAAAACTAAATAAAATTTAATGACATAAAAAACTTATATTGGCTAGTGGTCGCCCAGTGGTCGAAATTCGACCCAATTCCATGAACTTGTAAAAAGTATATTTATATAAGAAACAAAGTTGTGGAGAAATCGGAGAAGTAGATGTAATGACCAAAATTGTTCACTTATATTGACAAATCCATTGAAATAAAAAGAAAACTAAAAATGTAATCAAATGAATGACCCCCCAAATTTTTGACTGGAACCGCTCCTGGCAAAATATTCGATATAATAATTGGAAGATGGTTCTTTGCAACCTAAAAGTCATTTGCAGTTTCAGTCAAGTTCAGTTACTACAACGCGTCCGAAAAATCAATACTGATTTTCTACATTGACTATTTTACCACTAAACAATAACAACGCTTGCATGCCACTTCCAGAAGTACATGCTCTAAGAATGAATATATCTAAGGATCGCTCCCTCCAAATATAATTACTCAATGTTTTGAGTTTTGACCGTAAGACGGTGGCGGCACTGTCAGTTGTTTGGCGTTGACATTATGGACGTAAATAATGAATTTTTATTATATTTTATTTAATGAATGAACCAATATTATAAATTAATATTAGCATTCTGCAGTGAAGGTCGTCAGTAGCTACTAAACAAAACAAAAATGAAGAAAATCGGTTGAGAGACAGAGGAGAAAATGGTACCTAATCGTTTTGTCTTTGCGTATTTATATATATATAGATATTGGGTTTGAGGTGAGATTTGAAATTGTTTCAATATGTGTAAATAAATACTTTTAAAAAACGACACTTTTCTTTCAGTTTGTGTCTGAAAACCGAACTAAAGATCTGTGAAGGCACAATCTATTTCTTTAAATCAAAGTGGTTCTTCATCATCAAATTATAACTGCCAGAAACTAAAAGAAAATCTTATTCCAAAGTATGTGAAAAGTCACTGAGATTTACGATTTAAAATTTGATTGCGCTTCGAAAAAAATCCAAGACCAACAATTAACATGAAACAATGCCCCTATGTCAGTACGTTTAACTCAGTGTTACTAACGCCATTAGGTTCTGGCCACGTGAGCAACTGATCTACAATTGACAAATGATGTCTCATCGGCTGGGCAGTCTTGCTTCTTGCGCGAGATGAATTCTAATCGGTTATTTTGAGTTCCACGACTCTCTGTCGCTATCTCTAATTCTAATGGCGACAAAGAAGAGATAATATTTTCGAAGTATTTGAACTCAACAAATTGATTTGCAATTGAAAATTTGATACTACATGTTTTGGTCACCTGCCATTTCGTATTCATTTATTTATACTCACACCAACGTGATGAATGCCTAATGTAGTTGGGGTTTTCAAATTGATACTATAGGTTTCTGACCCTTTGCACAAAGTGAACCAAAATTTTCTGATTAAATTAACTTTTCGAGGGAACCACTAAGTTGGGTGATGACGAAAGGGTAACCTGAATGGTTTTAACCGAATAAATGAAGACCGGTAGCTAATCTCTTTCATCCATGGTTACTTAGCAAATAAGTGAATGATATACTCGTTAGTACATTTACAAGAGTCTTTATAATTTTTCTTACAGACTGGTATTATAGGTTCACACAATCAGTGTTTTCAAGTACATTCATTAACTAGTAGTTGAAGAAAACGCAACTGGAAATTGCAACAGGAATCAAGAATGATTACTTAATGAAGCAGTACAAGTTGACGTTCTAACTCAGTTTGCACTCATCCAATCCTGTCAACTCGTGCGCCTATCGCAACAAGAGTATAACGGGAATTCAAAAGAAAAATCCTGAAGTTGAGTAAGTTTCAGCTATATAAAATGCTATTCCTCCATGAACTTGCCACAGAGACCCTGATAGAAGTACTAGAGTGATTAAAACTCACGCGAATTTAGAGAATACACAGTACCCTCAGAAAATTAATCTGTGGGTTCACAGATGCTATTATTGGTCCCTTATTTTTACAGGGATTATAGAAGCACTAATATAAGTTGGCATGATATGACATGATGATAGGTCTTTCCAGCTTCTTATAATTCACGAATGAAAGAACCATATTGATTTAAACAAAAATGCATCTTTAGAGAAAGGTTAGTTACATTCCCAGCAATATGGCGCACCTGCACTTTATTAGTGCCTATTAGGCAATGGTAAGAGATGCACTATCCCAGTCAGTTGTTTGGAACAATAGGGCCAATTTACTGACCACATAGATCCCCAGACATAACACCACCGTTTTTTTTTCTGTGAGTCAATAAAGAAGCTTCATCAAAGGATAATTTAATAATGGCGAGCTATTTGTTACCATTTGTTGCCATTTAATATTATTGAGTTAGGGTGGTTGATGGTTAGGGGGTAATTCACTTCCTTCTCCACATTATAGAAAGCAGTTTGAAGAATTTTTTTCTTTCGTTTTTAGGGTTACGTATATACAATATAAGGACATACAGATATCTTTATAAGATCAGTCGGGATTTCTTCGTCTTTCACATCACATCAATTTTCTCCGAATCTACTTGACAGAAAACGTTGAAATTTATTATGAGTGTACAGTTTGGTGACCCGATCAGATTGTAAGATTTTAGGGATACTTCTGGGGGCAAAATTTAGAGAAATCGATAATTCCCCCCTTATCTCCGAGTTTCGAGCCTAAAATTTTGAAAAAAATATGGAATTTAGTAAGTTGCCCCAAGTTTACAAGCAAAACAAAAACAACATCCTAGTTTCAATTTAATTAAATTTAAGAAATTTCACATAAAAAAAATATTATTTTAAAAATAATTAATTTAAAAGATTGTAACAAAAATATTTAAAAAATTTAGCCATTCCCCCTCCCTTATCTCCGAATCTATAAGATGTAAGATTTTTAAATAAAATAAGGAATATTAATTTTGGGGGGCAAATTGCAGAATTAGAAGGAAAATTAAATTGGTTTCTAGTGTATCAAGTAATATGTCAAATCAAAGGGGTCATTATGACGAGTAGAACCATATTTTTCTCGTATTTTTATATTTAAAAAATATATTTGAAAGATATTATCAAAAATAAAAAAAATACTATTTCCCCCCTCAAAAAAATTACTATATACCCCCTCTTAACTCTTTATGACAAAATTTTGAAAAAAAAACAAGAAATCTAGGGCCTCACCTGAACTTTGTAGGAAAAATAAAGAGAAACCCCTAATATTATTTTGTGGGAGCAAAGTACAGAATTAATTGGAAAATATAAAATTTAAATTGTTTCTAACATATCATTTAATATATTAAATCAATGGACGCATTATGACAAATAAAAGTATATTTTTTCATATTGTTAAAATAAATTATTTAAAAGAAATTAACAAGAATAAAAAAACTCATTCCTCCCTTTATTTCCGAAATCATAATACCACAAATTAACAGAAAAAATAAACGGAAACCCTAAAAATTAAGCCCTTAAATTAATTTTAGAGGCCAAATTATAGAATTAATCAGAAAATAAAATAAATACTTTTTTAAACTCATCGAGCAGTATATCAAATGAAGGGGCTGAATATGACAAATACAAATATTATTATTCATAATTCTAAAATCACTCCCCCTTTTTTCTCAGAAACTACACTACCTAAAATTTAAAAAAAAATAGAAATATAGGGCCTCACTTGAACTTTTTAGGAAAAATAAGAAGCAAACATTGGTATTAAGTTAAGGGCCTAAATTACACAATTAAATGAAAAATATAATCATGTAATATATCAAGTAGAAGAATGAGGAATGCAAGTATATTTTTTCATATTTTTATAATAATTTGTTAAAAACTTATATAAGATATACAAAATTCAACACATTAAGAAAATACACCAATTTCAATATTAATATAAATGGAAAATAATATTAGGTTTTTTAAAATGCACCCGCAATGTAATGTATCAAATGAAATGAATATTTGCATTTTTAACATAATTTGTTTAAAATATTTAAGAATTTATAATTTAAACTCTCCGCTTTATCTTCCAAATTAATGAGCCTAAAATTCAGACAAGAGATTATATAGGCCTTCACTAAAAATTTATGGGTATATATAAATAAAGCGAGAATCACAATCTTAATTCTGTTGGGCAATTAGAAAATTTAATAAATATTTGTATACAAATGAATCGAATCACATAGCACATAAAATAATAAAACTGTGTGAGAAATAAAAGTTTGTATTTTTTATAAATTTAAAACGCTTAGATTAAAAGACTTTAAGGTAAGTATATGAAAATCCATTCATTGCCTGCTTGTCTGAAACTGGAACATTAGAAAAATATATACTTTGACCACGGTTTCACTTTGATTCACCTATATTGGATCAGATTTCAAAGGTGGTACGGTCCTTAGTATGCGATTCCAACTCGCACTTGACCAAATTATTTAGGTATAGACATTGTTAGTTTTTAAGTTGTAACCCTTTATGTGAACAAATTTTTAGTATGCCTTCAAACCATTAAGCATTTCTTCTAAATCATGACTTACTACCCTCGAAGTTCCTTGGACTTCCATCGTCTTGAAGTGGTTGATCTCACAACGTTTCAATAGCTGTGTATGTGTATCTGATATCGTCATCAGGTGAATGATAGGAAATTCAGATTTCAAAATTCTTCTAAGTTTCTCCGACAAGCCTTTAGTATACGGTAATATTAGAGTTGCTACCATGATGTCTTCTTCCTGCCTACGTGGTTTGTCCAGCTCTTCAAACGCACACAGCTATGGATTTAGAATGATCTTCAAAAGCAGCAACACATTGAGGAGCATGATAACAAGAACGAGGCCGGACGCACCAGCAAGACCAAAGAACTGCATATATAGCATACTGTGTGAATGTGGCAATCTTTACATTGGAGAGACAAAACGACCGCTGGACACCAGGTTTAAGGAGCACCGCACAGCAACTCTAAGGGCGGAGGTAACGAAGTCTGGGCTAGCTAATCACGCATGGACCGAACACCATAATATCAACTGGGACCATGCCATAGCAATTCACAAGGAAGAGCACTGGTACAATAGAAAATTCATAGAGACAGCATATATAATCTGGAACGAAAATATAATTAGCGAGCCCAGCGTTCAAATTAAAAATATCTGGAGAGCTCTTCTTCGGCCTCTGCCGCTGCGCATCACCGGCAACCAACCTCCAGGTACGAGGACGCTGATTGGACCAGATAAGACCGAATGAACATGAACGGTGACGCATGATCGGTTAAGGGTATAATATAAATTTGACCGATAATCTGAATTTCTTATCATTCACCTGATGACGATAGCAGATACACAGCTATTGAAACGTTGTGAGATCAAACACTTCAAGACGATGGAAGTCCAAGGAAACTTCGAGGAACGAGTTACATTCTCTATGAACTTCAGACTAACATGACTTACTGCTTTTACTAAAAATCCTAAAAATTATTCACAATCGACCTTAAAATTTTAATACAACTATCAGCTAAATGACTCTTTTTGGGATCCCAAAATAGACTATAAAATTGTTGAAGCAGCATATTTTATCTGCTGCTTGTTCAAAGCGATTATGTTTCTTTGGTTAAGTTGTGGCTTCCGGAAACTTATATAATTTATTGCGTAGTTTAATTTAGTTAAAACGACTTGACTAAAAGCGTTGGATGCTTATAATAATATATCTACATTTTTATCTATTCTATTAAAGCGTCCTTTTGGCTCGGTGTTATAAATTAAACAACATCAATTAGTTTAACTCTTTAATTAAAACTTTGTCATGAAAGTATCTCTAATGCGATTAATGCACAAGATTGTTGATGACAGCAAAAAAATAAAATAAAAACAGAGGAGCATTAGAAAGTATTTTTACCGAAGCTTAATATTAGTTTAGATATACAGGGTCTGTTATTAAATTCTCCTGTTAAGTGGTAAGATAAATAAATAAACGCTTTGCACCAAAGTTATGAAAAATGCGAAATTGTAAAACTATTATAAACACACAGATAGAGAATAACAATGGAAGTACATCAGGGAAAACTCTCTGAAACCACAAGTCGGGAGTTGCAATATGCATAACGTTTTCCGCCTAATTGCTAGTAAAGAAATCCCACGGAAGAATTCGTAGATTAACTAATACCTATCAATAAATCATGAATGATACTATAGTTTCCAGATTTTGCTATCGTTTGAACAAAAGAGAATATATTGTTTCTAGTCTATTCCATGTCTAATGCTGACTATGACAAAAACAGAAAATATCGGCGGAAAAAAAAATTGTCAATTTGAACTCAAGTTGTCATCATCCAGGAGTAAACCAAACTAAATCTAAATTACAATTTTAATTGTAATTTAGATTTAGTATTGGTATGTATAAATTAGAGAAAATTGCAATTTAGATTTAGTGTGGTTTACTCCAGGATGATGACAACTTAGAGTTGTTGAAACGGCGTTGAAAGTTTAAAATAAAGGTTTGGTGTTAGGGTGCAAAACTGTGCTTTTACATTTGTGACAAACTAAAGGTTCTACAGTATTTCCATCTGTATTATACGAAAAAATAATATGTTAAATAATAACTATTTACTGACAATTTTTGTAAGTGAACTAATGAAATTTTAAAAATTATACATTAATAATTTTCATAGTGAATTGAATAATTACCTAACCTAACGGCTAAGCTTGTTTTAAAATGTCAAACTGAAATCAAATTCGCTACAACGAGGATAGCCGTGAGCATTAGAATTATTGCTATGATGTCAGATCTATCAATTTATCTTAAATATCACTCTTTAAAACAATGAAAGATTATCGAATTATCAGTTGCCACACAATACACAATTTTAATTTTAGTTGGCAAACCATAGCTAGAAACAAATGAAAGTTGCAAGTACCCGATAAACGGTCACTATTATATAATATAAATTTTTGAGGGTGACATATGAATAGCATAATAATGTAGAATAACTTTAGAAACCGATCAAAATATGTTAGTTTTTCATTTAATTTAGTTCGTTTTTCTCATTCGAGTCAATGCATCTTAAAATTGCCACTATATCTATTTGACATTGACAATATGGATGTAAATAATGTTTTTTTTTCAATTCAATTCAATTTATTGGCAAAACAAATACAATTATAGTTACTCTATTCGAGGTGTCATTTTGCGTCACATCGAAGAGAGTATTCAATATCTCTGACAGGTGAAGTTAACCTGAAAATTCCATCGTGACATTCTAACCTAGGAATTACGGGTAACAGCAATTACATGAAAAGGCTCCAGATTCGGAACATCTGTGTGCTAGTTTCCCTGAAAATCCTAGATGTCGATCTTTACATCTCGCGTCTACAATTATAGTTGTTAGAATAAAATTGTCACTCAGATCATTACGAAGCTAACAGTATAGTAATAAGTAACAATATCTAATATTAATGTTCGAATCGTAAACAAGAAGGCTTTTTGGAGATCAAGAAATACTGCAATTGTTTTTTTATTTTCATAAAATTCTTCAGTATACTTGTCGTTAGTTTTTGCAAAGGTTGCCCTATCTCTACACCGTTTTGAAACCCACATTGATTTGTGGATATTATTTTATTTTTGTCTAGAAAGGACCATATTCTTTTATTCAGGCATTTTTCAAAAATTTTTTCAAAGTTATTAATTAGTTAAATGGGTCGGTAATTTCTCATTAGATCTTTTCTATCTGATTTATATATATTTATCTGATGTCTGAAAAATTAGGTTAATTATGTGAGTATGCGGTTTGGAGATATGCTGTTTTGTTAATTTAATTATTTTTATACTCAATTTGTCAGGCCCTGGGGATGCAAAGGTTTTTAGCGACGACATTATGTTTTAAATTTCTAAATAGTCGGTTGGAGTCAAAAACATAGCGTTGTTATATTGCTTAGTTATCATTATTTTCTATATTGTATTTACTAATTTTGTTTGCTATTTTCTCCCCAAATTCTACAATGAAGTCATTGAAATGGTTTGCTATTTGGTTTGGATTGCTAATTATTAGGGTTCCGTATATAAAATATACGGATACCCTTATAATATCACTCAGGATTTCTGCCTCTGTCACATCACAGCCATTTTCTCCTAAAATACTGGACGCAAAAGGTTGAAATTTGGTATCAATGTATAGTTTGGTGACCCGATCGGGAGTACATATCGTAAAAGAAAAAATTTTGATTTTAGAGGTACTTCTGCGGGGAAAAACAATTAAAAAGTCCACCGTTCTCCGAAACTACTCAGCCTAAAATTTTGAAAAAAAATAGGAAATATAGAGCGTTGCCCGAACTTTACAGGAAAATTAAGGAGAAATCATTAATATTAATTTTGGGAGGCAAATTATAGAATTAAATAAAAATTTTAAAATAAAAACATTTTCAAACGCATCATGTAATATATCAAATGAAAGGTCTCATTCTGAGGAACACAAATATATTTTTTTCATATTTAAAAAAAATTATTTAAAAAGATATTAACGAAAATATACCAAAATTTACCCATTCCTCTCCCCCTTATCTCCGAAACTATAAAACGTAAAGTTTTGAAAAAAAAATAGATTTATAGGTTCTGACCTGAAGTTTACTGGAAAAATAAGGAGAAACCTCTACTTTTAATTTTTGGGGGCCAATTACAGAATTAAATGAAAAATATAAAATTAAAATTGTTTCTAACGCATCATGTTATATATCAAATGAGAGGGCTCATTACGACGAAAGCAAATATGTTTTTTTTTTAAATTTTTAAAATAAATTAATTAAAAGATATTAACAAAAATATAAAAAAATTACCAATTCCCCCCCCCCCTTATCTAAATATATTAACAAAATATTTTTCAAAAAATACCCATTCTCCCCATTATTCCCCAAACTCTAAGACCTCATTTTTTTTGTTTATATGAAAAATATGAAAAAAAATCCCTAATTCTATTATTTGGCTTCCAAATAATAGAACTAAACGGAAAATAAATTACTAGAAACCCCCCATAGTAATTTTAGGGACAAATAATACAATTAAATGGAAAATAAAGATTCAATTTTCAAACGCATCATGTAATATATCAGATAAAAGTCTCATTATGTGAATTACAAATATAACATATTTTTAAATCATTTGTATAAATGATATTAAAAATATTAAACATCGACTTAATTCCCACTTTCGAAACTACACTATTTAAAATTTGAAAAATATATTTTATTTATATTTTTAAATAATTTGAATAACAGATTTAATAATTTATAATTTAAACTTTGACCTATTTTGCTAGACTCCCCCCACTGTCTACGGCCTTGATTTTATAAGAGTCTCTGTTTTAGCATGCCTCGCTTTCTAATGGCCGTTAGTATTCCGCAGGTCATCCATGATTTAATTTTCGACCCTTTTGCAGTTATTTTTACTTCTGTTGTTAATTGGTTAATAATGGCCGTAAACTACTCGTAAAATATATTTACGGCAGATTGACGTTCTTGTTTAATTATTATTTTTAATGAATGTACCAAAATTATAAATAAATTTTAGCATTTTGCACTGAAGGTGGTCAGTAGCTACTAAAAAACAGAAATTAAAAAAACCGGTTGAGGGACAGAGGAGAAAATGGTACCAAACCGTTAAGTCCTTGCCTGTTTATATATGTATAGATTCGCATTTAGTATCCTGCCAACTTAAACACAGCAATTTCGAATTACCCTCGTATATAATTTTCTGTCCTTGACCTTGTCCTGTTACGCAACAGACCGAATACATGAAACAATTGCTTGCGAATTTAGTTCGATCAACTAACAAATGCCGGAGAATTAAAGCTAGCGGAAGCGTATTATGTCAGAGTCCCACAATCTTCGGATGAGTTCCGAGAAAAAAATTAAAAACGCTCGAAATTGGTTTCTGGGAAACGATAAAAGAGAATTTTTCGTTTGGCTCAGGCCTGCACACCGAACGAATCCATCTGTTCCAGCTGTTTCGACTGTATTGGCTTAATTATGGGTGTTGCATTATTATGTACCGAATGTCGGGCTCCGTTTCTATTCGGCTGTTACGACATTTTGTATTTTTTAATGAGCGGGTACGTACATAAAGCCAAGACGGCTGACGTGCGAAATTAAATTTTTGGCAATGTGTCCCTTCGCAAACGGTGACAGAGGAAATGTGTGCTTCCTTTTCATCTTTTTATTTATTACAGGTTCATTTATCATTTCGGATTATGAATGTTGTCTGTTTTCATATTGTTTTGGGATTTTTGACACTAGCCTACTATGGAGTGTAGAAATAAGGAGTAGTCCATGGAGGATATGTGAGAAGGAGTCCCTTTTCCGTACAGTATCTGTATATAAACAGGTAAAAACAAAACGATTAGGTACCATTTTCTCCTCTGCCTCTCAAACGATTTTCTACATTTTTGTTTTGTTTACTAGCTACTGACGACCTTCAGTGCAGAATGTTAATATTATTTTATAATATTGTTTCATTCATTAAATAAAATATAATAAAAATTCATTATTTACGACCATAATATCAACGCCAAACAACTGAATGTGCCGCCGCCGCCAGACTCAAAACATTGAGTAATTATATATAGAGGGACCAATGCTTTTATATACTTAGAGCATATACTTCTGGAAGTGGCATGCAAGCATTGTTATTGTTTAGTGATAAAGTAATCGTTTTATGTTATAATTATACAGGGCGATTCCAGATATGCTAGAAATTATTTTATCGTGGGTGGCACATAAGCAGTTGCATATATAGGGTGTTTAAAATATAGAGTAGAGTGCAACTAATAAAATAATTACAAATGGAAGCCCAATAGCGTTCGAATTTACGGGGTCCTGGAATAGAAGGTGCAGTAAAATTACAGTTATACAGGGTGGTGCAATAAATATTGTATAGAGATGCATATACAAAGTGGCGGAAATAGAAATGCAATATTTCGTAACCCATAAGCAGTTGTAGATATACGGAAGATGAAATATAGGGTGAGACGAATTATAGATATACAGGATTATGATAAAAAATGTTAGAAAATGAAATTATTTATTAAGTAGCCCACGAAGAGTTCCATATATATATAATGTTTGAAATATAGGTCGAAGTAGAATTATAGTTACAGAAGGTAGTTTATAATTTCATAAACAAAAAGCGAAAATACGGTGGCTCATAGGCAGTGGCATATACAGAATGGTTTACCGAGCGGTTCAAAAATGTTAAAAAATATTATGCGTGGTCCTTGAGCAGTTGCATATACAGGGTGGTGGAAATATATAATGTGATGGAATAATTGTAATGAGGATTTTAATAAATGTTAGAGAATTGAGTGCAATTATAGCTACACAGGCAGATTAGAAAAAATAAATATGTAGGGTAGCCCATTAGCGGTTGAATTGTTGTTACATTAAATTAAGAATTACGAATTTGAACACAAATAAAGTCCTATGAATTATATCTGAAAAACACTTGAATTTCGTTACTTATTTGTAGAAGCGAGATGTAAGACCGATATCTAGGATTTTCAAGGAAACTGTCACACAGAGGTTCCGAATCTGGATCCGTTCCGTCTAATTGCTGTTCTCCCTAAAGTCCTAGGTTAGAATCTCACGATAAAATTTTCAGGTTACTTAACCTGCCAGAGATATGGCATTAGGTAGATCACTAATAAAACAAAGAAATAGCAACGGGCCCAAATTCGAGCCTTGAGGGATTCCCGATGTTGAGAAATATATTTTAGATTTAACACCTCTAAATACCACGTATTGCTGCCTTTTCTCTAAGTAACTGTTGAACAGTTTTATCAAATTATCAGATAGACCCATCCCCTGTAGTTTTTGCAGTAGTACTAAATGTTGAACGTTGTCGAAGGCTTTTGCAAAGTCAGTATAGACGACCACTAACGTTGAAAATTATTAGGATTCTATCTACCAGTGGAAAGATCAAATTTTAGGGGCATTTTAATGGTTGTTAAGTTGTTTATCACATAAAAACCTCCAATGACTGAACTATTGAGTATGCTTTCGTCTTTCGGCATTTGGATATTTTTATTTTATTACTGTTTATTGCACCATTAACATTGTTCCGACTAGAAAACCTCACGAAACCCTGGATCCTTTGCATCGAGTCGCGCTTTTGAAGTTACTTACATTTGGCGGTAAAGCAAAAAATGGTATAAATTGGTCGATAATATATATCATCCTCGTAAACTATATATCGATTCATATAAAACACATTTTAATGAAGGGTAGGAACCCAACTTGGGTGGTCATCTTTTGCGGACGACGGATTTGTAAAGACGTGTGAGATAGAAGCATAATACTGAAGCTATTTTGTTTCTTTTATTGCAAACATACATTTCACTCTCCTAACCCGGTGTATCTTGTCTGTTCTCATTTCGATTCGTCAAAGAAACAAAACGAATGCTTGCGAAAAAAACCGGTTGAGGGACAGAGGAGAAAATGGTACCAAACCGTTAAGTCCTTGCCTGTTTATATATGTATAGATTCGCATTTAGTATCCTGCCAACTTAAACACAGCAATTTCGAATTACCCTCGTATATAATTTTCTGTCCTTGACCTTGTCCTGTTACGCAACAGACCGAATACATGAAACAATTGCTTGCGAATTTAGTTCGATCAACTAACAAATGCCGGAGAATTAAAGCTAGCGGAAGCGTATTATGTATATATGATTTGTAAAGACGTGTGAGATAGAAGCATAATACTGAAGCTATTTTGTTTCTCTTATTGCAAACATACATTTCACTCTCCTAACCCGGTGTATCTTGTCTGTTCTTATTTCGATTCGTCAAAGAAACAAAACGAATGCTTGCGAAAGACGTGCTCCCGAAAAACTCTCTCGACTTCGACACAAAAACGTCTCTCTTCTGTTTCCGAATGACGTAACTGGCCGGACAACGGAACGACAAAAACAACGTCAAGAGAAGCGAAATAATGAAAGGAGATGAATTCGATGAAAAAACTCGACAGCCGGCATTGTTTTCTATAAAAGGACGAGACACAATTTGTCAGGATGACAGCATTCGGAATTATTCGGATATCAAAGTCGCGAGAGTGGACCGGACAGAGGGCACAAAAACTTCTTTTTCTTTATGGTCCGCTTCAATCCTCGATTTTATTTATTTGGGATTGGCGAAGGTTAGGTTTTCTTTTTCTCTCTTTCAAAAGGAGGAATAAAAAAAGTTCTTTAGGGTCATTTCAAGTTTGAATGGAGGAATCGAAACGTATCAGGTTGGGTTATTTTCCGAATGTGAATCGAAAAGTTTTTAACTGGCTTCGCTTTGAGCAATGAAAAAGCAAAAGTTTCGAAATTCAAGGAAAACAAGAGTTCATAAAATGACTTGGGATGGGAAAGGGAATTTCATTTGGCAAGACATCGTAAAAACATTAGAGTAAATTACATATTGTTTTGATACTAACATTCCAAGATTGTTCATTCCATTGAATGGAAGACAACACATTGTTTCAAATCGAGAATCTTGTTAAATTTAGTTATATACCCACTGAGAACGAAATCGCAACACCCAGAAGGCGATAATAAAAATTAATATTGTTTTGGTAAAACATTGATGCAATAGTAAGGAGTAAATGATTAAAATTTGAAGAAAAAATAGACTGTTAATAACGAGTTTGTCCATTGCATTTATCTATAGACTCCCCAACACGTCCGGCCACTGATTCAATAACGTGGTCTCTTTCTTCTTGAGGAATATCCCAAGCTACTGTTATTTCATGTCTTAGAACCTCCAAAGCCCCTGGGGGGCCATGACAACAGGTTCACATGGGTCTCTTCAAAAAAGTTTTTACTAACTTGAGCAAAATGAGGTGGAGCATATTCTTGTTGAAATATGGGATCCATGAGCCGATTAAGGTAAGGGAGAACATACGGTTCCACTACTTGCTGTCAGGTTGCCTCGAATAAAGACTAAAGTTGACCTACTTCTATGTGCAGTAACTCCCAACTCCCAGGTATTTCTCCTCGACGTTGTCTAACCCTTATTCGTCCTTCATGTCCGCCCAATTAGAACCGAAATTCATCAGAGAAGACGACCTGACGCCATTCCATATTCTAATGTTTTCGTTCTCCCCACCTCTGTAGTCAATGCTCGGCGATCAGAGGTAGCACAACAGTAGTAGTAGTAGTACTACAGTCCACATAAGGCGGTAAACCGTTCGGACACTTACAAGATGGCTTTGTTCTTCTGACCACTCATCAGCCAAATTTCAGGTTGTCGAAAATCGGTCTCTAAGGGCCATTTTTTGGGTAAATTTTAACAAAATGGAAAAAAGACTATAATATTAATTGATAAAAAAAACGTTGACGTAAAAAAATACTTACCCTACTTTAAGAAATTTTAATCATTTATTCCTTTTTGTAGCACCTAAGTTTTACCAAAACATTATTAAATTTAAACATCGTTTTCTGTGTTACGGTTCCTTTGTCAGTGAGAATATGTAAAAAATACATAAAATCAGTGGAGTACAACTGATGAAGATTCTGGACTAGAACCACTATATTGTGTTGTGTTCAATGGATTGAGAAATCTCGAAAAGTTAGTATTATACTTTCTTTGCTAAGTTTTTGTTTACTTACGAATTTTTTCATGTGATATCTATCTTAGGAATCACAGGGGATCCGCGTTACACACAGAAGTACTACTCTCGATTTGGAGTTTCAGTGTGTTAGTTTTTCCTGAAACTCCCAGATGCCGCTATTCATATCCGCCATAAAATATATATTGTTTTGTTAACAATTTGGAAAAGATTTTGTTAATGAAGGCCGTATACCAAATGTAAACTATATGAATGCCAATATGTCCGGGAACAACAGGTGAAGTTAAAAAATATCAAAACTATATAAAATGTACAAGAATCGGCTACAATCTTGCCAAAAACAGTTTTGACATCTTCGCTTTCAAAATGCTTGTGAAACTTCATATGTAAATATTAAACAATTTGTACGTTTTCAATAACTGCACTAATAATAACAAACCTTTTTTTAAAGTTAACTTTAATAACTGTAGAGAAAATTGGTCGAAATATTATGGCATGACAACTTGTATTGTATTTTATGAAACTTGTAACTTTGGAGATTGTGGATAATAAATCTTGATTCTGGTACCTCCATCGTTTTGAGTTTATTTGTTTTCAGAACGTTTCCATATCTGTGAGTCTGCTATCGTCATCAGGTGAATCATTCTACTAACTTCCGCCAGACTCCTCATTCTTCTCGTTTCTATTTCTTGTTTCATTTTATTTTCCCTTTGGTACAGACATCTTGCAACGTTTGAAAATCTGAAGCCGGTACTGTTCCTCCCATCGAGCATTTCATGTTATCACTCACCATCTGATGTTATTTAAAAGAAAGGAGATAATCTCACAATCTGGTGCCGAAAATATTTTGTTTCTTTGTCTAATTTTGTTTTTTCTTGAGTTATGACGTATAATTGCGACAGCGAAGTTATTGTATCTGTAGCGTTTTCTCGTTATGAAGCCGACCAATTCAGATTGCGGTCGAAACAGATAGTGTAGATGGTAGTTTAAACCATGGCATCCTTATACAATTCAAATATGAATCGATGGGCAAGGAATTGATTGAAAGTATAATAGCCAATGTTATTCTGCTATCCTTTATTTTTACGGTGCAGTGAACTTGTTATGTTATGGGAGAACTTCATTTTTGGATTGGGCCTGATTTCTGGATGTGCGTTGGGTGCTATATTTTACGATATGCCCTTTATTTTTGAGTTTGGTACCATATATTTTTGGATTGGACCATAATTGCTCCAGAATATTTTTGTTGCTTCATTTTTAAAGTGTTTAGCTGTAATCCAATGGTTACTTAACAGTTTCACAATTTGGGGTATAAATACGACGGTTAATCTGAATTTCCTATCATTCACTTGATGACGATAGCAGATAGACATCCAAGGAAACTTCGAGGAACGATTGAAATTGTCTACCAGCTTCAGACTGATAATGTAAGACTGTTTGTACCAATATCTTTTTAATCACAAATTCAGGAATTCATTTTACATGTTTTAACTAACTGGCGCCTTAAATAAGTTTTTTTTTGTTTTATTGTCTAACCCACACCATAAATGTTCTCGATGAAGAGCTGCCGTCTTGCATGCGTGAGTTGATTAAGGTACATGGGCCGATCTAGACACGTTGTTCCGAGAGGGGAGCGATTTCATGCTTCAAGGGGGGTGATTCTGTACAAAATTTACCTAAATATAATTTTAATGTCAAATTTCTTGGACTAATACATTAAAACAACCAATTTGAGGTTTAAACCCATAGAAAAGACCTTCTTCTAGGCTCTTGGAGGTAGGATTACCCCGTTTTAATATTAAATTTACTAACTTTGAGTCTCTCGGAGGGGGCGATCGCCCCCATCGCCCCCTCCCCTTGGATCCGCCCATGTTAAGGTAGGTTTTAGTTTGAAAATATTTGTATAAATGTATAATAACGTTTTGTTGCCACCCTTATAACATCACTCAGGATTTCTGCCTCTGTCACATCACAGCCATTTTCTCCTAAATTACAAGAAAATTAAGGAGAAACCATTAATGTTAATTTTGGGATGCAAATTATAGAATTAAACAAAAATTATAAAATAAAAAAAATTTCAAACGCATCATGTAATATATCAAATGAAAGGTCTCATTCTGAGGAACACAAATATATTTTTTTCATATTAAAAAAATATTTAAAAATATATTAACGAAAATATACCAAAATTTACCCATTCCCCCCCCCCTTATCACCGAAACTATAAAACGTTAAGTTTTGAAAAAAAATAGATTTATAGGCTCTGACCTGAAGTTTACTGGAAAAATAAGGGGAAACCTCTACTTTTAATTTTGGGGGGCCAATTACAGAATTGAATGGAAAATATAAAATTAAAATTGTTTCTAACCCATCATGTTATATATCAAATGAAAGGGCTCATTACGACGAAAACAAATATATTTTTTTCATCTTTTTAAAATAATTTAATTAAAAGATTAACAAAAATATAAAAAAATTTACCCATTCCCCGCCTTATCTCCGAAACCATAGGCTGGAAAATTTTGAAAAAAAATTGAGGTATAGCCCCTCGCCTGAACTTTGCTGGAAAATTAAGGAGAAACCCCTAATATTTATTTGGGGGGGGGCAAATTATAGAATTAAATGGAAAATTAAAATTAAAATTGTTTCTAACCCATAATGTTATATATCAAATGATATAGCTCATTATGACGAAAACAAATATGTTTTTTTCATATTTTAAAAAAATATATTTAAACAGATTTTAACGAAAATATACCAAAATTTACCCATTCCCCTCCCCCTTATCACCGAAACTATAAAACGTAAAGTTTTGAAAAAAAATAGATTTATAGGTTCTGACCTGAAGTTTACTGGAAAAATAAGGGGAAACCTCTACTACCTCTAATTTTGGAGGGCCAATTACAGAATTAAATGGAAAATATAAAATTAAAATTGTTTCTAACCCATCATGTTATATATCAAATGAAAGGGCTCATTACGACGAAAACAAATATATTTTTTTTCATATTTTTAAAATAAATTAATTAAAAGATATTAACAAAAATATAAAAAAATTTACCCATTCCCCCTCCTTATCGCCGAAACCATAAGCTGGAAAATTTTGAAAAAAAATGGAGGTATAGCCCCTCACCTGAACTTTCCTGGAAAATTAAGGAGAAACTCCTAATATTTATTTTGGGGGGGGCAAATTATAGAATTAAATGGAACATTAAAATTAAAATTGTTTCTAACCCATCATGTTATATATCAAATGAAAAAGCTCATTATGACGAAAACAAATATATTTTTTTCATATTTTTAAAATAAATTAATGAAAAGATATTAACAAAAATATAAAAAAATTTACCTATTCCCCCCTCTTATCGCCGAAACCATAAGCTGGAAAATTTTGAAAAAACAATGGAGGTATAGCCCCTCACCTGAACTTTACTGGAACATTAAGGAGAAACCCCTAATATTTATTTTGGGGGGCAAATTATAGAATTAAATGGAAAATATAAAATTAAAATTGTTTCTAACCCAGCATGTTATATATCAAATAAAAGGGCTCATGATGAAGAAAACAAATATATTTTTCCCATATTTATACAATAAATTAATTAAAAGGTATTAACAAAAATATAAAAAAACTTACCCATTTCCCCCCTTATCTCCGAAACCATAAACTGAAAAAATTTGAAAAACTGGAAGTATAGCCCCTCACCAGAACTTTACTGGAAAAATAAGAAGAAACCCCTAATATTCATTTTGGGGGGCAAATTGTAGGATAAATGGAAAATAAAAAATTTTAATTGTTTCTAACGGGTCATGTAATATATCAAATCCCAGGGCTCATTATGAAGAATAGGTACATATTTTTTTAATTTTTTAAAATGAATATTTTAAAATATATCAAAAAATATTAAAAAAAAATACCCATTCTCCCCGTTATTCCCCAAACTCTAATACCTCTTTTTTCTTGTTTATAGGAAAAATATGAAAACAATACCTAATTATATTATTTGGCCTCCAAATTATAGAATTAAACGGAAAATAAATTACTAGAAAACCCCCATAGTAATTTTAGATACAAATTATACAATTAAATGGAAAATAAAGATTCAATTTTCAATCGCATCATGTAATATATCAGATAAAAGGCTCATTGTGAATTACAAATATAACATATTTTTAAATCATTTGTATAAAAGATATTAAAAATATTAAACATCGACTTAACTCCCACTTTAGAAACTACACTATTTAAAATTTGAAAAATATATTTTATTTATATTTTTAAATAATTTGAATAACAGATTTAATAATTTAAACTTTGACCTATTTTGCCGTTTTTCTTCCAATCTACAGAGCCTCAAAAGTCAGACAGTAGATTATAAAAGGCATTTCTGAAAGTGTATTAGTAAAATAAACCTCTCATGTTACTTTTTGGGGGCCAAATTAGAAAATTAAATACATATGTATTGTGATAAAAATCAAGCGAATCCTAAAGCAGATAAAATAAAAAGTCTATGTGTGGAAAATCAAAGTGTATATTTTTTATAAATTTAAAACGCTTCCTTTAAAAGATATAAGGGTAAGTATAAGAAAATGCACTCATTTCCTGCTTGTCTGAAACTGGAATATTCGAATCTTGAAGGTGGTACGGAACCCTAAGTATGCGAGTCCAACTCGCACTTGACCAAATTATTTTCATTACTTTTTGACACATACGTCCTCTATTCCTGGACCAGTAGATGTTTTAGGGGTATACCTGCGATTATTTCAACTGCATAGTAGGAAAATTTTCTACGAGCCCAGAAGAAAATATATTAAACACAGAACATAATTTAAATCGTTTCAACCTGTAAAGACTTCAAAGTGGAATCTATACAGAACGTAAATCGAACCATTAACTTAGCAGTCACATTTTGTAATAATGTGATACTGTTTTAGATGCAATATACAACATAATATTATTTTATGTAAATTGTAGTTTACCAACAGTGGGTAAACTTGAGCTTCAAAGCCTTCCAAAACTACTTCACTTCGTGATATACGGAAAGTTTGTAGAGCTTCAACAACACCAATTAATTGTTGTGAGTTCGGAAAGTTCCCGGAAATTATATCGAATTTGTATTTTGCAGACTTCCATGTTGCCATAATTTTGCTATATAATTAATATTTATGACTTCGGTTTTTGCTTGTTGTGAATAACAAGGGTCAAATGAACGAGAAGCCAGATTACACTAGGAATAGGGAAACTTAATTCAATTAGGCAATAGCCATTACTCCAAAAACAGAACTTAAACCCTTTGCGAATAATATGTTTCCGCCTTTTAGAAGGTTTCGAATTAAATTCGCGACAGAAAGGGTTGGAATAAAACGAACCTTTAACGTTTTAGCTGAATAGGTTCGTACACTGATATGCTAATCAGCTCAAGCGTTTTGGTCATCTAATTGTCCTCTAGTGAATCGTCGAATTTATACAGCGTTTGTGGTAATTGACTATGAATATTTATTAGGAACCATCGCTTAAAGCAACAATGAATGTTCAAAAATTTTGTATTTAGTAAGTAAAGTGCACAATTTTTTAACAGTTAGTGCGAGCAGCTAAAAAAATATATGATACTAGCCGTTACCCGTGGTTTCACCCGCGTACGGAATGTTCAAGCCTTCACAAAAAGAAATAACTTATGAAACATATGGGTTATCCTATATAAAAAAATTTCTAACTTGTTTGGACCACCTTACTTAACCATAAATCCACCAATCTCGAATATATTTCACCCAAACTGCAAGTACTTATGGAATACCCTATATAACTATTTTATTCAACATTTTTTGATTCACCTTGAATTACTGTAACTCTACTTCACCCTATATTGCAACCATCCTGTATATGCTGCTGTTTTATAATTTTTTGAACACCTGTCTAATAATTTTTCTATATCCTATATTTCAGCTATGCAACTGCTTATGGTGTACCCTGTAGAACAATTATTTCAGATATTTTTTTAACCACCTTTTAAAGTAAAATTTCTATTTACTCTATATATTAATCAACCTTTATATGAGCTTTTTCTAACATTGAGTTACACACTCTAAAACTATAATCTTGCTTCTCCCCATTCTTCAGATATTCCATGTAGTAGAATGCAACTATTTATGGTTACCCTATATAACAATTTTTTTAAACTTTTTTGATCCGTCCTAATGGAAATGATGAGGAACCCTTCGTGAGTCACAAATATAAAAACATAGTTTTGCATCCTAACACCAAAGTTTTATTTAAACCCTCACCCAAACTGCAGCTGGTTATTGGCCACCCTATATAACAATTTTATTCAAAAAAATTTAACCGCTTTGTAAAACTAACTCTACTTCCATGTACATTAAAACCATCCTGTATACACCGGTGCCAACTTGTCAAACATTACAACTTATTTTTGAACCACCCTGTATAACCATAATTTTACTCTATAAAATATTTCAACCACCCTTTATGTGCATCTGCTTAGGGGCAACCAAATATAAAATTTTTAAATACTTCTAATCACACTGTGTGAACTATAATTTTACTTCGATCCATGTTTCAGATATGGCAGATATGCAACAGCTCATGTTCTATCCTACAAACAAAATTATCCAACCTGTTTGACTATAAATCTACTCCAACCGCTATTTCAGTCACCTTTTTTTGCAACTACTTATCGGCCACCCAATATAACATTTTTTCTACCACCCTGTATAACTATAAATCCATCAATGCCAAATATATTTCACCAAAACCGCAACTGCTTATGGGGCACCGAAAATAACAATTTTGTTCAACATGTTTTTGAATCACCTTGTATGTGTTACAACTACCCTGTATACGTTACTGCTTATTGGTCAACCAATATAACATTTTTTAAATAATTATCATAACACTATTTTTCAACTATCCTATCTTTGCAACTTATTATGAACTACGCTATTTCACATTTTTTCTTTATATTTTTTCAAGATAAATTAAGGTATAATTTCTCTCCACACTTCCTTTAAACCTCCCTTCATGTTCAACTTTTTCTAACCTGGTTTGAATGCCACTGTATAACTATAACTTTACTGCGCACCATACTTCAGGTACTCTATATATGAAGTGCTATATAACAAAATTTTTCTAGCATTTTTTACCCACCCTTTATAATACTAACTGTAAGTCACCCTATATTTGAACAACCTTTTATATGAAACTACTTATTTGCCACCAAATATAACATTTTTGTACGACTCTGTATCCTACTATTTCAACCACCCGGTAAATGGAACAGCTTGTAAATCATACCATTACTTTAAAATAGTTTTAAACCCACTTGTTTAGCTGTAATTATCCTCCCCTACATATTTCAACCATCCTATATATGTAACTACTTGTGGATATAAAATAAGTTTTTAATCACAACATAAACTATAATTCCACTCCATCTTATATTTCAAACATCCTATATAAACAACTGCTTCTAACATTTTCTTTAACCCATTTCATAACTATAGTGTCTTATGAACATACTTCAAAGATCCTAACTGCTTACCTAAGACATTTTTTTTTATTTTTTTTATTCTCTTTATAAATATTCTACCCCTTTTCAACCACTTGGTATATGGTATATGTTTTACGGCCCATTCAAAATTACGCTTAATATATGGTGATATTTGTTAAATCGAAACATGTTACATTTGCACATTCCGAATTTGGAATAAAAGCTGATGCCAGTATCTAATATTTTGTGCAGGCGGTGAAACCAATTGAGTAATTGAATTACCCAACATGGTAGAAGTTTTTTTGCTATATCTACCGTTTTTGTCAATTTAGAGATTTTAAGTCAAACTATAGACTTCGGAACAAAAAAAGATTCAGCAAAATCAGTTAGGTAGTTCTTACGTGATGCCCGAACAAACAAACAAGGCACAAGGCACCGTATTAGGTCCAATTCTGTTTATAACATATATTAACTCTTTACTGCAATTGGACACGGGTGGATTAACAATTTCGTATGCAGATGATACTGTTCTTGTGTTTGAAGCAAAAACTTGGGATGAATTAAAAGCCAGATCAGTAACTGGATTCCTAAGCTTACAAAATTGGCTGCAGTCGTTCAAACTATCATTAAATTCGAGCAAAACTAATTATATCGTGTATTTTTTAACATCTGCAAATAGACCTAACTTTCCTGATATAAGGATAAATGATCATACTATACAAGAAACACCCCATACAAAATACCTTGGCATAATTATAGATAGATACCTTAAGTGGGGCCCTCATGTTGATTATTTGTCCACTAAAATTCGTAAACTGATACATAAATTTTATCTTTTGAGAGGATTTCTAAGTGTCAAATTCTTAAAAATTATACGTGGGACTTGTCTAGAATCTCTTATACGATATGGAATTTTAGTATGGGGTGGCATATATAACAATTCAATACATAAATTAAAATCAATTCAAACCTGTATTTTAAAACTTATTAATAGGAAAAGCAGAATGTATCACACACATCTACTTTACTCTGAAGACAATTTATATATTAAATCGCTGTATATTCTAATTGTTTATTCATATGTGCATAAAGCAAACAATACATGTAATTATGATAAACATGTATATAATACACATAGTAGAGAAAATAGCAATAATCAAATACCTATTAACCATAATAATATTAATCTAAAGGTTGCAACTTTCTTGGGTCCAAAATTTTACAATATGCTGCCTAGAGATAGTACAGTTTTCATCAAAGTATGTAGGAAATCCATCTTACCTAACTATAGTGTATTAAAAAAATATATTTAACATTCAGTTTCAATTTTTATTATTATTCATATTTTTAATATGTTTCAGTCTTCTACTTTTGTCCGTAGGATAGGTTATGCCTTTATATTATTATTTTGTAATTGTGGAGATGATGACACATACAAGTACAATAGCACATAGGCGTCAGAATTACCCATCAAACACAAATTGTTGTAATGGTAATTGAAATGATTGTAATTGAAATTGAAATAAAATTGAATTGTTATCACGATGATAAATAATTTGGTCAAGTGGGAATTGGACTCTCCTACTAAGGGTTTCGTACCACTTTCAATATTCTAATATTCCAGTTTCAGACAAGCAGGGAATGAGTGCATTTTCTTATATTTGCCCTAATATCTTTTAAAGGAAGCGTTTTAAATTTATAAAAAATATACACTTTCATTTTCCACACATAAACTTTTTATTTTATCTACATCAGGATTCACTTGCTTTTTATAATAATACATATGTATTTATTTTTTAAATTTGGCCCCCAAAAATTAACATTAGAGTTTTATTTTACTAACAAACTTTCAGGGAAGCTTTTTATAATCGACTGTCTCAATTTTGAGGCTCTGTAGATTGGAAGATATAGGGCAAAATAGGTCAAGTTTTAAATTATAAATTATTAAATATATTATTCAAATTATTTAAAAATACAAATAAAATATATATTTCAAAATTTATATAGTGTAGTTTCTAAAGTGGGAATTAAGTCGATGTTTAATATTTTTGTTAATATCTTTTAAACACATGATTTAAAAATATGATAAATTTGTAATTCACATAATGAGCCTTTTGAAAATTGAAGTTTTATTTTCCACTTAATTGTATAATTTGTCCCTAAAATTACTATGGGGGTTTTCTAATAATTTTTCTTATAAATTTCAAGTGAGCACCAGCACCAGTAATTATTTTCAAAATTTTAGGTAGTATGGTTTCGGAAATAAAGTGAGAAATGAGAATTTTTTTATATCTTTATGTTAATATCTTGTAACCAATTAATTTTAAAAATATGTATTTGTATTCCTCATAATAAACCCTTTCATTTGAAGTATTGCATAATGCGTTAAAAAAATATTTTTTATTTTCCGTTTAATTCTATAATATTAATATTAGGGATGTCTTCGTATTTTTCCTGTATACAAAAAATTTAGGTCCTACAGTTTGGGAAATAAAGGGAGAATGGGTAATTTTTAAATATTAATAAATTTTAAAATATTTATTTAAAAAAAAAATATTTTAGTATTTGTCATAATGAGCCCTTTGATTTGATATATTACTTGATCCGTTACATACAATTATAATTTTTTATTTTCCATTTAATTCTATAATTTGCCCCCCAAAATGAATATTAGGGGTTTCTCCTTATTATTGCAGTAAAGTTCAAATGAGGCGTTATACGTGTATTTTTTTCAAAATTTTAAGCTTATGGTTTTGGAGATAAGGGGAGGGGAATGGGTATTTTTTTATATTTTTATTAATATCTTTTAATTAATTTATTTTAAAAATATGGAAAAAATATATTTGTTTTCGTCATAATGAGCCCTTTTATTTGATATATAACATGATGGGTTAGAAACAATTTTAATTTTATATTTTCCATTTAATTCTGTAATTTGCCCCCCAAAATTAAAAGTAGAGGTTTCTCCTTATTTTTCCAGTAAACTTCAGGTCAGACCCTATACCTCTAATTTTTTCAAAACTTTACGTTTTATAGTTTTGGAGATAAGGGGGGGGGTAAATTTTGGTATATTTTCGTTAATATCTTTTTAATTAATTTTTTTAAATATGAAAAAAATATATTTGTGTTCCTCAGAATGAGAACTTTCATTTGATATATTACATGATGTGTTTGAAAATTATTTTATTTTTAAATTTTCATTTAATTCTATAATTTGCCCCCCAAAATTAATAGTAATGATTTCTCGTTATTTTTCCTGTAAAGTTCGCGCAACGATCTATCTTTCCTATTTTGTTCAAAATTTTAGGCTCAGTAGTTCCGGTGATCAGGGGGGAACGGTCGATTTTTTTAGTTTTTCCCCAAGAAGTACCTCTAAAATCATAACTTCTTCATTTACGATATGTACTCCTGATCGGGTCACCAAACTATACACTCATACCAAATTTTAATATTTTCCGTCCAGCAGTTTAGAAGAAAATTGCTGTGATGTGACAGAGGCAGAAATCCGGAGTGATATTATAAGGGTATCCGTATATTTTATATACTGAACCCTAAAAAAGAGACCCGTTTGTAATTAAACTTTTAGAATTGAATCTCACCCCCGCTTGGAGGTTCAAACTGCAGGGTGACCGATACGTGTGTAAAATATATGCCCCCATAGATATAAATTAACGTGTTTTTTGTCTATTTCTTTTATTTTGGGTGCCTAGTTTTGAAATGTAAGCCCTATATCTATGTCATATAATGTCCATTCAAAAATCGATCTGTTTTAGGATTTTCTTCCAGAGGCTGACGTTTTTCGTTTGTTTGAAGCCCTTGATCGAGCAACGTCTTGTGTTTCTTTTGTTTATAAGTATAAGTATATTATAAGCTTCATAGCAGCTCTAGTGCTGCCTAGAAGTCTCTAGAGTTAAACATAATCCTTTTTTGTACATCTATATACCCCTTCTAACATTTTACAATGTTTAATTTAGCATGGCATAAGCTTTTATTACAAAATCCAGCATCATTAATTACCAACTTAACTGACTGCGTGACACACGAGATAAATAATATTTCGCTGTCGTTAAATCCAACACATTCCCTAAACATCGAACAACGACCCGCTGTTAGAAAATCACTACTTAACGACGATTATATGTGAAACTTCGAACAAACCCCTTTTCAAATGAACCCTCTCCACCCCGCCCCTCGAATATGCACCCTATTCAACCCATCTGTCAGATGAGGTTCAACTCCGTTGGCAGTTTTCAATGGCTTTTGAAGTTGTGATACGAGGGACCGTCCTGAAAGTTTTCGCTGAAAGCTGCTTTAACTTTTTTTGAACCGGGCGAAAAAGTCGGGAAGTCATTTTAGCTAGACTGTAGCTTTTCAACGGAATCAAATTGTTTTTTGAACTCTTGTAAATGTCTAATAAAATAGAGTTTCAAATGCAGCAAAATTTGAGCTACATTCGAGCAATTTTTAGAAATTTATTTTCAATAACATATATAAATACATATATAAATGGGTTTGCTTTAGTTTTTCAGGTTGCCGTATTTCGTCATTGAAGCTCACAATTCATTAGAATATTATGTGGCATGAACTAGTACAACAGCTCTAGATAGATTTGAGGCCATTATTACAAAGACTGACTGGCGTGCCATTTTCATATCAAACTTGGTTCATATTTTTATTACATACTCAAAAAGTCATCAGATGTTAATATCTAAAGATTCGGTTCACTGACTTTTTCCCCGCCGGTATTTACTTGCAGCGAAGGATTTTATTTCAGAGCCATGTCAATTAAAATACATACTCTCTTCGAGATGTCATTCTTTTGTACGCAAGACCATATATATAACATATAACGTTTTTGGTTATGGAATCTTCATCAGTTGCGCTTCCCACAATTGAATGTCCTCTCGAACACTTCTTTATGTATTTGATACATATCGTTAAATTGGAAGACGCGAGATGTAAAGACCGACATCTAGGATTTTCGGGGAAACTAGCATATAGAGTATTCAATATCTCTGACAGGTAAAGTTAACCTGAAAATTTTATCATGAGATTCTAACCTAGGAGTTAAGGGTAACAGCAATTACATGGAACGACTCCAGATTCGGAACCTCTATGTGCTAGTTTTCCCGAAATCCTAGATGTCGGTCTTTACATCTCGCGACTTCAAATTTAGCGTACATAGTCTAGAAGTTCCACATAGAAACGACATGCATACATAAAGTGATATCGGGCACCGCTCCAGTCTACCTCTTGTTGATCTCTATGCTTATGAAGGGGGCAGAGGGTCCGTTTCTCTGTTTCAAATTCTGCTACCCTCGTAATTGATACAGTGTCCTGTGTGTATATGATGATATACCGAACTTGGATCCTTTTTGTAAATAGATTGAGAGTAGTGATTGATGCGTCTGTTGGCATGACCGATGTAGCTTTATAGACAATCACGACATGGCACTCCGTAAACTCCTCGATCCTTATTGAGCATCTTATGTTTTGAAGTCCTGGCTAGACCAGGTATAGTCTCGTTCAGAGAGAGTTGTGGTATTCATCGGTTGCAGAAATTTTCGAATTGTAGGCCTATGACCAGTAACTGTGAATCAATAAGATCACAGAACTAAAGTTTTGATGATAGTTTCTGTCGCTACTTGGTGAAAATTCATTTTAATTTTATATTAAAATAAACACACTCAGGTAATTTTCATTTATATTTATTTGGTACTGACAATTGTTTCGCCAGGTTACTGGCTTCTGCAGAATTCAAACTACAGCTAAATGGTATATGCCTAAAACTATTACAAAGAAATATATGGATGCAATTTCAGAGCTATTAATAGAGTTATTGAAAGTATGGGATATTGAACTAGGTAGGAGGTAAATACCATTATAAAAAAGACCAAAATATTACAGTTAAGGGGTTTAAATGGAAAAAAAATAAAAAGTAGGATAAGAGTTGAAGGTTTCTACAGCTGAATAAGTTGATGTGTTCAAATTGGTATGTGATATTGCAGATAGAATTTCGAAACATGACAACACTTGCTTTATTAAGAATGCTAGAGATTGATCGTGATTGGGTATGAAGTTTAGGTTTGAACAAGTTGGGGATGACGTTGAGGGGCCATGCAGATTTGAGAAAACCAAGATGTCATGATACGGTATTCTAAAGGTGACATACAGTATTGCTAATTACATATGGTTTTGATAGTTGGGCTTATCGCCTTTTCATATTTTGAAAAATATATTGCATTATTCTATTGAGAAGTTTGCTCTTATCATATTCACATTATTTTAGTAGTTCAATTAGCAACTTCCAACAATCCTTTCCTGCATACTCGTATTTTTTTTCTTCTATTGTATTGTTGGTTTTTCGATTTCATTCTCTTCCGCATTTTCAATCCGTTCTCTACTGTTTCCTGTGCAGCTTCTTCCACCATATGCCGCGCCTTGCTAAATATCCAACCACTACTTTCAGTCTCCCTTGTGTTCCTCAATTGTTATTGTTTATTTATTAGACAAATTTAATATTTCTAATCCCTTCTTTAATATTACTTTTCCTTGAGCTCTGTTCTTCAGTTATTGTGTATTGAAATTTCTGTTGAGGTACGTCCATTTATCATCTACACAAATCCGAGTTGTTCAGCTACATAGTATTTTATGCGAAATGTTGGCTAGTTCTGTACCACTTTGTAGTTTTTATTGTTTCGGTTTAATATTACAGATATTAAATTATGTGTAATACAGCCTCTAGATATCACCAGATAGCAAGACAATAATACCGTTTGCACCAACCCCTGTACGCTTAATAAACCTTTCCAGTTCAGTCGCTCACTAAATTTATTATTTATATCACAAATTCGGTGCCATGAACTCCACACTTGGCGGTTGTCACTCACAAAAGGGACAGAACACCCTTTGTGTTATTTATCACTGACGTTTTAGACAAAGAGAGAGCGTACGCCTTGCCTGGATTTGGTTTGCGGTAGTTTGTTTTTGGGTATGAATTCATTCTGGAGGTCGACAGCCAAAGGTTCAGTCATAATTTAGTTGTTAGTCAAAGGACAAATGAATGAAATTTGTTATGAGGAGAAATTTAATTTGAAAACTTAGCTTAAGACTTGACGAACTTGTAGTTCCCCCTATGTACAGTAGTCGACATAAAAACAATTGATAACCTATTTGAAACTGAACTGTATAACAGTTTTTATAATGTAATCAATCAGTAAGCTAAAATTTCCAAAATGAATGTATTTAACTTAAAATTTGTACAAGAACTAGTTATTATTTTCAAAATTATTTGAATATTTTCTTGCCTGATTTTGTACATTTTATTTATTTATTTATCAGAATCAGAATGTTTACAATACTTATACATTAGGTATAATATAATAAACACTGCAGAGGTAAACTCAATCACCTGTTCGCAGGTCTTATAATCATAACACTAACCTTAATGATAATTTCCTATAAAATCTAGTTTAAAGAATTAAACCTTTATATCGATTTCTCCCTACATAATTTACTCACCTGCTATTTGAAATTTTAAATATTAGCCAAGATCCATGGTTTTATTTTCTTTTTGACAGTGTTAAGGTATTTTAGAATTTTCAAATCATTTGGTAGGCTATTGAAAACATTAATAGCTTTCATATAACTATTTTTACTCCTTATAGTTTTATTTCTTTTTAGAATCATAATACTTCTATTTCTTGTAGAACTGTTGAATTTTATAAACTCATTTTTAAACGTGTCATAATAGTATTTAAGAGACTCAAAAGCAAATATTTGTTTCAGATTTTGTGTTTTTTTTTTCAATAAAAGTTTGTTTTTGATATTTAATTTTCAGTTTATTTTGTAAACGTTGTAATAAAACTTGTTTAGTTGAATAAATTCCTCCCCAAGCTATGTTACCATAGCAGATAATACTGTGGAAAAGTGCATAGTATAACATTATCAGCGAATACAACAAAATTTTGGCCATTTTCCTAAATATAAAGACTAAGTATTAGGTTTTATTTATTAAATATTCTACATACGTGTCCCATCTCATTCTATAGTCAAAACAAATTCCTAAGTATTTACAATTTTCTACTCTTTCTACGCCTGAATTTTAAATGAATTTGTTCCAATCCATGCGGCATTTATATTTTGTGATTATTATGCAGGCCTGCTCTGGCTGGTCATATCAAATACCAAAACCTTTTAAAAATTAAGATCAAGGCGAATCCACATTTACATGTCTTAGTACACTTCGATAAGATGAAAACATTTTATATATAAAATCTTAAAATTATACTGGGATAAAACTGAATAAACTGAAACTTGTTGTGACATGAAAACATATTATCACTGTAACCTAATAGACTTCACCCTCCCTAAAACCGCAAACTTTTCAACTTCTTTACTCATGAAAACTTTTTTAATAGATCATCATCGCCTACAGACATCATAATTTTTCATATCGTTTTTCAACTCCACCCTTCGTAAGTTGCTTGTCGACTATGAAAAATTCCATCATTAATCATTGACAGAAAAAAGAAATTATTAACTAACTACCAAGCGAAGAGATTCGGGGAGACGAATTTTAAATAACTCTCAAGGAACACAATGAAGGAATAATGGAGGATATCTCGAGCAATTAGTCGGGTGGAATCAGATGAGGTTCAGATCGGTCGTTATTTTTATGGTGGGATAATTTTTAACAAGGAAAATCTGGTGGGTTGTTTCGAGTTAAATTTTTGTTGCTAGAGTTTATATTATTATACACAAACACAAAGACAAAGACAAAGATATGTGTATTCATGTGAGATACAAAAGTTTTACATTAGTCAACTATTAAAATATATACACATATATACATATGAACATAAATAATGACCCCCTGTAGCGCAGAGGGAATGTGCTCGAACCTCCAAAATTTCACTAATTCGGAGGCTGAACCGAGTCTAGTACCCGGGTTCGAATCCCAGCCATGCCACGGCTTTTAATTAATGAAAAGACGTGACGTCATCTCGGCGTCGTCTCTGGTAACTGGCAAAATCCATGAGAAAGAGAATCATTGCTCCTTACCAACCCGCATTGAGGCAGCGTGGTAAGGTATGCCTCAGAACCTCAAACATGTCGAATTACAAAACTTACGGAATTGTACCCCAGGTGGGTAAGCAATCCCACACCGGGAAAACGGTCTGCCTCAAGGATTCTGGGGGAGGCAAACATTCGACTACACTACATCTAGCAACATATAACTGCCGAACACTCTCGAACCAAGCTAGAATTGTAGAATTAGAACAAGAGGCAGTAAAAATCAAGTGGGATATCATTGGCATAAGTGAAGTTAGGAGGAAAAACTAAGAGCTAATAACAGTTCAATCAGGCAACCTCCTATACCACCGAGGAACACCAACTGGAAGAACTAGTGGTGTTGGATTCCTCATCCATAAGAGATGGACCGATAAAATTATAGGCGTGTCCGGAACATCAGACAGAGTCGCAAGTCTAACATTGTCGCTTTCGAAAAGATACTCCATTCAAATAATACAAGTTTACGCCCCAACAATTAGCCATTCTGACGAAGAAGTCGAACAGCTATACAGCGAAATCAAAGAGGCCTTAGATACCAACAACAGCCATTTCAAATACATTATCGGCGACTTAAACGCGAAAATAGGGAAAAAACAAGACCGAGAAGGATCAGTGGAGAACTTCGGGTTCGGTGAACGAACCGAAAGAGGTGAGAGATTAGTACAGTTCGCACACTATCAGAACATGTAAATATCAAACTCCTTCTTCAACAAAAATTCTAATAGGAAATGGACTTGGGAAGCTCCAAATGCGTCAGTTAAAAATGAAATTGACTTTGTCTTGACAAACAAGATTAATACCATCAAAGATGTAAGCAAGCTAAATAAATTCAGGACAGGAAGCGATCACAGACTTGCCAGAGCAAGAATTGTCCTTAATACGAAACTGGAGAGATTTAAACTTACTAGGAAGACGCCTGCTACTAGCATAGACATTAACAACCTGAAAGAAAATTCTGAAAAATATCAGACGCTGATAGAAGAGAAGCTCCGGGAACACACAACTAATGAATACAATACTGACCTGTGGTAAAGAAATAGGTGGAACCCAATAACGAAACGAACACAAAAAGCTTAGTTCGGAAACAAAGGCGTTGCTTCAGAAAAGAAGAGAACTGAAAAGGACCACAGACATCCAACGCATAGAATACAGTGAACTATGCAAGACAATAAGAAAGAAAATTGCAGAGGACATCAAAAAATACAACGAAAAATTGGTAGAAACTGCAATTGAAAATCGGAAAAGTTATAAAAACGCTAAGAAAGCATTGATAATGGGGAAAAGACAAGTAATCGCATTGACAGAAGAAAATATCAGAATAACGGATAGACACAAAATAATGGAGCATGTCACGAAATTCTACAAGGATCTATACAAAGCCCCCGAATCTCTGGAAATACAGCTGACGAAAGAAGAAATACCTGAAATACTTGTGGAGGAAGTGGAATCAGCGGTCAACAAAATGAAAAATTGCAAGACAGCAGGTAACGGCGCAGTAACGGCTGAACTACTAAAATACGCTGGTAGAGAAGCATGGAAACGCCTAGCTAAAATATATACGAATTGCCTAAGAACCAGACACATCCCAGAAAAATGGAATAGCGCCCTCATAGTATTAATCCATATGAAAGGCAATAAGAAGACATTCGGAACTACAGACCGATAAGTCTCCTGCCGGTAGTGTACAAAATATTCAGTAAAATCATACAAAACAGAATACAGAGTACTCTAGATTCCGCTCAACCCCGAGAGCAAGCAGGATTTCCTAGTGGCTTCAGCACAATCGATCACATACACACTATAAGGGAAGTTATCAGTCGAACTAGAGAATATCAAATACCACTTGCCTTGGCTTTCATTGACTTCGAAAAAGCGTTCGGCACAATATATCCGAAGGCGGTAATCAACGCCCTGAGTGAACAAGGTGTAGATAAGCCATACATAGAAACGTTGGCTAATATATACAAGGAAGCCAAAGCCAAAATCAGAATATACGAAGGCAGCCCTGAATTTCCTACTAAGAGAGGAGTCAGACAAGGTGACTCAATATCACCGAAGCTATTCACAGCGGCATTAGAGAGTATCTTTCGACGATTAAACTGGGACCACAAAGGACTGAACCTACATGGAGAATATCTAAACCATCTGAGATTCGCCGATGACATTGTCCTAATTGCCAATAACGCAGGAGAACTAACTACAAAATCAAATCAATGAACTTAGCAGAGTAAACAAAGATAATGTACAACGAACTAGTAGAAACACAAGACACAGATAACACACTTCTGGAAATAGTAGAACAATATATATACCTAGGTCAATTAATACACATATCAGATTCGCTACTACCAGAAATAAACAGAAGGATCAAACTTGCAGGGATGACGTTTGGCATTCCGCCTTAAGAAGAAAGTCTTTGATCAGTGTGTTCTACCAGTACTGACATACGGTTGTGAAACCTGGATTCTGAAAACCGAACTTACAAGAAAACTTCAAGTAGCACAAAGGTCTATGGAAAGATGCATGATCGGAATAAGGAGAACAGATCGGAAGAGAATAGAGTGGATAAGGAACAAAACCCACGTAAGAGATGTTATCCTCAGAGTGAAATCTCTGAAGTGGCAATGGGCAGGACATTTGGCAAGAAGACAAGATAATAGGTGGTCAACAAAAATCACACAATGGTATCCTAAGGGTGTTAAAAGACCAAGGAAACGCCCCAATGTAAGATGGGACTATGACATCAAGAAAATAGCAGGCATAACCTGGTCCCAAAAAGCGTACAACAAAACAACATGGAGAGATTTGCGAAACGAATATGTAAGAGAGGCTACACCATAAAATAATGGTCGAAATTAGCTGCATATGATGATGATGATGATGATACATATGAACAATGCTAGGTTCCGGGTGAGAACCGCTTCTGAATTTATTATATACTCGACGTTTCGACTCTTGCTTTAGAGCCATTATCAAGAGACAAAAGTGAAAAAGAATTTCAGAGTCTAGATCGAACTCGGGGCCTCTATCTGCCTACTCCCCAAGAGTCACTAGGTAACTGAACTGTTCAGTTAACTAGTGACTTTTCTTTACGTTCTACACAAGAAAATTTTGAATATCTGAGATGTGTCTCCTTGCGAAAGAAATAAGATGATAACACATAATCATGTAATATGTATTATTCCATTTCATCAGTATTTTCGGCCCAATGTTCACTTTCACAGAAGTAGCTGATTTCCAAATCTGTTGTCTTAATCATAACGTCAATTTCATCTAGTTTTTGTCGCATGCATTGAATATTTTGGTGAACGATGCACCTATTTACGAATTCATCCACTTTTTCTTAGTGAGGTGAAAAAAAGGCCTAATGTATGCTCCTTTTGACCACGCCTCTTCGTTATTAATTAGGTTGAGGTTAGTCAATTTTTTTGCCTGCGTTTTCTTTTTTTAGGATTTTGTTCACTGTCGTGTGCTTTACCTGGGTTTTTAGTTTTCTTTTCACTTGCAAATGTTTTGTTTTCGTTACATTTATCACTTGGTTTGACAGCTGACTTATCAACACCAGGTACATCTGCGGAGTTGTGCTCTGGAATTTTACCGATTTCATGTAATTTAATATAGCATTTATTTTTATCACTTAGTTGGGTTTTAAGGCCTTGAATTATGTCGTTTTGCCCTTTAATTCAGTCCTCTAAATGATAAATTAATTTAATTTTCGAATAGTTATCGTATTTCACTTTCACTTTGAATGTACGATGTTACATTTATCTCACTACAGTCAACTGCTTTAATTCCCCGTTTTTCACTTTGATCCAGGAGCAATTTAAGTGCAGAATTCTGAAGTAGATTCCTCGAAGTTTCCTTGGACTTCCATCGTCTTAGCTGTGTATCTGCTATCGTCATCAGGTGAATAATAGGAAATTCAGAGTATGGGTCGTATTTATATTATACCGTTAAGCGGTCATGCGTCGCCGGTCATGGTCATTGGGTCTTATCTGGTCCAATCAGCGTCGTCGTTCACTGGAGGTTGGTTGCCGGTGATGCGTAGCGGCAGAGGCCGAAGAAGAGGTCTCCAAATATTTTTAATTTGGACGCTGGGCTAGCTAATTATATTTTCGTTCGAGATTATATATGCTGTCTCTATGAATTTTCTTTTGTACCAGTCCTCTTCCTTATGAATTGCTCTAGCCTGGTCCCATTGATATTATGGTGTTCGGTCTATGCGTGATTAGCTAGCCCAGACTTCGTTACCTCTGCCCTTTGAGTAGCTGTGCGGTGTTCCTTAATCCTGGTGTCCAGCGGTCGCTTACGCATCACCGGCAACCAACCTCCAGGGAACGACGACGCTGTTTGGACCAGATAAGACCCAATGACCATGACCGGCGACGCATGACCGGTTAAGGGTATAATATAAATAGGACCGATACTCTGAATTTCCTATCATTCACCTGATGACGATAGCAGATACACAGCTATTGAAACGTTGTGAGATCAACCACTTCAAAACGATGGAAATCCAAGGAAACTTCGAGGAACGAGTTACATTGTCTACAAACTTCAGACTAACATCTGAAGTAGATGACCTTTTGGTATAAAATTATATCTATTAGATCACTTTTTTTTAATTTACATAATTCATTATATAAAGCAGGATTATCACCGCTCGCCATGTTGCAACAAGGTAAATACGTATTTTAAATCATTAACGCACTTACAGTTTTTCACCCACTTTCCAAAATTGTCGGCTCGTCAGGAAGCGCCTCAATTATATTCCATTGGTTTACACTTCGGCACTGTCGGTTGTTTACTCACTTTACAGATTGTTTAGCTGTTTTTGTTTGGGCATTTACTTATTTGTCTCTTCAGTTAAATTAAAATTACCAGTTTTATTGGCAATTAACTTAACAAATAATCACTTATATTAAATGTTTATTTTATCTAGTTAAACACTGACACATAATCTATCACATAGACAAAAATCCACAATTTTTGAGGCACAAGTTCAGTAAGAACTTGCGTTTCCGACAGGAATAACCTTCCTTGTCACACACCCTGAAGTCCTCATATTCGAAGAGGATAGTTTGTCAGTTAATCACTTATTTTGAAGCTGCATTTAATTTTCCTTTATTTATTATTTATTTATTTATTCATTTATTTATTTACACCATCCAACAGCACAGCCTTTTATAGGATGGGGATACAGTGACAAACATTAATATAAAACAAGAATACACCTTACATAGACAATCAAACATATTTATAGACAAATCATGTAAAGAATACACAAGTTTACATAAATGAGCTACGTCAAAATCTGTTGTTTGATAACTTTAGGGGTAACATTAAATAAATCAATTTCCGTTTTTACATCAGTATAGTTATGGGTTTTAATATATAAAAGAGGAGGAGAACGAGTTCAGACATCTGAAACACTAAACGAAATTCGACCAAGGATATCAGGGCAGCTAATTCTACCATGTAATACCCTCCATAACATGATAAGAGAATAACATTTTTTACGGGAGCCTAAATGCTTTAGATTAAGACGTTGAAGCAGTATATCGTGGGTATGTGGATACATACCATCCGACTTAAACCATAAATACCTTAGACATTTTCTATGAGTGTTTTCAACAGCCGTGTATATTTGATAACCACGAGTCCAGACACATTCTAGTTTTGCCCGCACAAACGCGTGCAGAATTTCTAAAGACCTAGTATAACGACATTATGGAACAGAGACAAACTTTTGTGAGTCATTTCGAAAAGTGGACACTTTTCTTTTTCGAACCTCTCTTTGTTAAGAGGGAATGCCAACACCCAACGTACAAGGAATATTAATCCCTGCCATTTTATTTTAATGACAGTGAAAAGAAATATTAAGTAAATATCCTTCCTATACATATCAAACTCTAACTTATTATTGTCATCTCTTTAAACTAATAAATCCAGAAATGGTAGAGTACCCTTATTTTCCTGTTCAATGAAATGGTTATCCAACAGGTATTATAGATAAATTAATTAGGAAGGAGCAGCTTCGGTTACGAATGAATGAAATGTCAACTTTTCGAAATGAGTCACAAGAACAAAAGTTTGTCTCTGTTCCGTACAGTAATTACTAGGGGCTTTAAAAAATTTTTTAAAGAATTTGGTATGAAGGCGGTGTATAGAACAACTACAACACTACAGAAATTGTTGGGTAATCCTAAAGATAAACTTGCTGATTTCGAGAAGTCGGGTATTTATGAAATCAAATGTAAGGATAGTGATTTAAAGTATGATGAACAGACATGCATCTATCAGTACCAACAGTATATTGCTTATTTGAAATACGAAAGATTAGTAGATCCGTAGATTCAACTTTTTTTAAATTAGTTAAACAAGTAAATAACTTTAAGGAACTGGACTCTTATGAAACATTAATGATTTATAAAAATAATAAACTAATGAATTCGAACAAGGGTCCTTTACAGCTCAATGTATAATTTGCTTTGTAACAATCCATAAAATAGGTACTAAGATGTCATTACTACATAATGTAGAGTAAAAGTAGATAGGTAGTTAAGGATTATCCTAATTTAGACAATTTCATTATACACATATTTTGCATCATCTCTGAAATCTGTTATTTCTAATGCAGGTACGTGGGATTTACCCTTTGACTGATTACTTTATTTCGTAATAGTTTTCTGCTAGGTATAAATTAGAGAAAATAGTATTTAGTTTGGTTTACTCCTTGATGATGACAACTTGACAAGTTGTTGAAACGGCGTTGAGGGTTTAAACAAAGGTTTGATGTTAGGGTGTTTTTACATTTGTGACACACCAAAGGTTCCACAGCATTTCCATTTTAAGACAAATAAATGAAAAACAGAGATAATGGCTTTGAAAGTTTTTTTTTATAAAACTATAGAATATAATAATTTTGTGCTAAACGATATAGCATATAACCATAAAAAAGTCGTTGACAATAAAATAAACACATTAAAAATGACATGTGCGACATTAAATGATAAAAAAATATATAAGAGTATATTACTTGATTGATTTATAATTATACAGTGATACATAAATTGTTATTCTGGGTGGCCGAAAAGTAGTTGCATATGCAAGTTGGTTGAAAAAGCGGGTGGAGTAGAATTATAGTTAAACAAGTTGGATATTTTTTTCTGTAGGATAGAGCATGAGCTGTTGCGTATATGCAATATCTGAAAAATGAATCGAAGTAAAATTATAGATCATACAGTGTGATTAAAAGAATGTTGGAAAAAGGTGCTTATAACGGGTGGTTGAAATATATGGTGGAGACAGATTATACTCTCAAGGGTGGTTAAAAAAACAGATATGTAGCGTAGTCCATAAGCAGTTGCATATATAAGATAGTGAATAAATTATGGTTATGCAGGATGGTTCAAACCTAAGTTATAATCTTTGACAAATTGGCAGCGGTGTATACAGGATGCTTTTAATGTAGTTGGAAGTAGAGCTAGTTATACAAGGCAGTTAAAAAAATGTTGAATAAAATTGTTATATAGTGTGGCCAATAAGCAGTTGTAGTTTGAGTGAGTGTTTAAATAAAAGTTTGGTGTTAGGGTACAAAACTGTGTTTTTACATTTGAGACATACCAAAAGTTCCACAGCATTTCCATTTTAAGACAAATAAATCAAAAACAGAGATAATGGTATTGAAAGATTTTTTTTTTCAGAAAACTGTAGAATATAATAATTTTGTGGGAAACGATATAGCATATAGCCATAAAAAGTGGTTTACAACTAAATAAACACATTAAAAATGACATGTGCGACATTTAATGATAAAAAAAATATAAGAGAATATTACTTTATGGTAGTGGAACTGGAATTGAAGCAGCATATTAGAGTAGAGTAAAAGGAAACAAGAAATAGAAATAATATTTCAAATTATAGAAAAAAATCAAAAGAACTTGTAGAACAAGTGACAGACGGGCGAATGCACAAGAAGTCATGATGTAGAAAACTGTAAGAAAACATACTGGGGGAAAACCTAGGTAAAGATGCAAAATTAGATAATGCTTAGAAGACGGACGAGGAAAAATAGCTTAACCCTGGAAGGGAAGAAGAAGAAGAAGACTGTGTTTATTGACACATTATTTCCCTGCCGTCAGAGTTAAAATTGCCGAAATAATTCCTGGTAATTATCCAAAAACTTGTCTAATTTTCAATATTTCTGTCACACACAATTACACGCCCATAACTCCAGTAAAATTTATAGTTATCAATTAAATTATTATAAAAAAAGGAAAGCGCCTTGCATACGTAATGACCAACAAAACCATCAGCTGTCCACATTTAAATTCTTATCGGTTTTATATAGACTTCTGCTTCTGCACACATTTTTATGCCACAATCGTGTTTCACGTTAATTGTCTGTTAAATGCCCACAGGGATGTTTCCTTGAATGGCAGTCTTGTAATTTCGAAATGCAAATGTACTTTGCATGCAAGATGCCTCTGCTAATTGGGTTAATAAGTTACTTCCGAAAAAACACATCGAATTTCTTTATGCAAATGTTATGTTTTCATCATTTTGTTTATTCTTATAAACGAATTAATCCAAACAAGGTGATGATCTCATTAGCATACATTTACCAAACGAAATTTTTAACAGACGTGTCTTTGTTTTTCGTTAATCGATTGTTATCTGGATTAAAATGTTTTTGAGACCACAGTGCGTTTCCTGGTGTCCATCCTTTCTTTTTATTTTTTATTCTACCACTTGTTATTATAATAACTACTTGGAGATGACACCAAGTACAACAGAATTATTTCCAGCTCACTGTTTTATTTTTTAGGGTTCCGTATATACAATCGGATATCCTTGCATTCACTAAATAAAATATAATAAACATCCATTATTTACATCCATAATGTCAACGACAAACAACTGAATGTGCCGCCGCCCGACTCAAAACATTGAGTAATTATATATAGAGGGACCAGTGCTGTTATATACTTAGAGCATGTACTTCTGGAAGTGGCATGCAAGCGTTGTTATTGTTTAGTGATAAAGTAATTGTTGTATATTATAATTATACAGGGCGATTCCAGATATGTTAGAAATCATTTTTTCGTCGGTGGTACATAAGCATTTGCATATATAGTGTGTTTATAATATAGAGTAGAGTGCAATTATAACTAATAAAATAATTATATAGGGAAGCCCATTAGCGGTTGAATTTACAGAGTTCTTGGAATAGAAGGTGCAGTAGAATTACAGTTATACAGGGTGGTGCAAAAAATATTATACAGAAATGCATATTCAGGGTGGCGGAAATGGCAATGCAACATTTCGTAACCCATAAGCAGTTGTATATATAGGGAAGATGAAATATAGGGTGAGAGGAATTATAGATATACAGGATGATGATAAAAAATCTTAGAAAAGGAAATGATTTATAGAGTAGCTCACGAAGAGTTCCATATATATGATGATTGAAATATAGGTCGGAGTAGAATTATAGTTACAGAAGATAGTTAAAAATTTCATAAACAAAAAGAGTAAATACGCTGGCTCATAGGCAGTGGCATATATAGAATGGTTTACCGGGTGGTTCAAAAATATTATGCGTTGTCCATGAGCCGTTGTATATACAGGGTGGTGGAAATATATGAGAGATTATATTGAGGATTTTAATAAATGTTAAAGAATTGAGTGCAATTATACAGAGAGGTTAAAAAAATAACCCATTAGCGGTTGAATTGTTGTCATATTAAATTTAGAATTACGAATTTGAACACAAATAAAGTCCTATGAATTATATCTGAAAAAAACTTGAATTTCGTTACTTATTTGTAGAAGCGAGATGTAAGACCGACATTTAGGATTTTCGAGGAACCTATCACACAGAGGTTCCAAATCTGGATCCGTTTCGTGTAATTGATGTTCTCCCTAAAGTCCTACGATAGAATATCACGATAAAATTTTCAGGTTACTTAACCTGCCAGAGATATTGACACAATTGGTCGAATTTCGACCACTGGGCGACAGCCAGTATAAATAAATTAATTCGAAAAAATGACGCTGAATCAGCTATGTCTATGGCCGCAAAAACCTACGTTTTCATCGTCACTATCTTGTTTAAAACGAACGAAAATGAAGATGTTCCCATTACATATATTAGTCCCCTTTTCTTATGAAAAATGTATTCTCAGCCGCCCATTTAGAACTAACTCAACTATGAAAAAAAACCAGATCAGTCACTGACAACGAAATTTACCACTAAAGAAGAGACTAAAAATTCAAAATAGCTGTCAAGCGTAAAAGTGGTCGTCAATCACGAAAACAAAGAAAAAAATTGAGTCAAAACCCGTCGTTGTTGCTGGTTCATTCATACGGATAACAAATGGACACAAATCAGTCTTACTGATTGCTTTTCCTTTCGAGAATGCGAAACGCTGGAGAGCATCTCCCGATTCAATTCGCGAGAATACGAGACGGGCATGGAGCCGACAACGTTTCAATTTGCCAGGCTTTCTCGAATAGAGGGTGGATTTTCAGTTTTGTTGCATCATTCGGTTTTATTCTGTCCGTTTGAGCCCTCTATTCGCCGTAGCACCGTCGCTGTAGTGTATGTGTGGAGTAGATTATCGATGATTTCCTGTTGCTAAGGCTCTATCGCTTGATGCGGGAACTTAACTGACATGTTAGGGGGATAATGAAACAAAGACAATGCTACGTTCGTTAGGGAGGTCATATAATAGACCGGCATTGTGCTGAATTACCGGGAATCATTTCATTACACTAAAACAGTTAAACGGGTTTATTAGTATTGGTATTGTGAACAAGAATTATTTAGTTTTGATATTAGAATCTTGAGTAGAATATTTGAAAAGAGCGTTGGTGGGGGGAAAATGTCAATCAAGTAAAGGACATCCGATATAGTTTATTTAGTGACTTAAATATCCTATAATGGCTTCTAGTAAATAAATTAGTTTTAAATGTGGAAATGTCAGTTTACATTACATTTGGAAACTACTGTGAATCAAAATAAATGATAGATTACTAACTAGTAACAATAATATGAAACGGTCAAAATATGTTGAGTATGTAATAAACACTAGTGGTCGCCCAGTAGTCGAAATTCGACCCTATTTCATGAAATTGTAAAAAGTATATTTTTATAAGAAACAGAGTTGTGGAGAAATCGGAGAAGTAGATGTAATGACCATAATGGTTCACTCATATTGACAAATCTATTGAAATAAAAAGAAAATAAAAACGTAATCAAATATCGGTTTTGGAAATATTTTTGTCAAATGAATGACCCCCCAAATTTTTGGCAGGAACAGCTCCTGGCAAAATATTCGATATAATAATTGGAAGATTGTTCTGTGTAACCTAAAAGTTTTCGTCATTTGCGGTTCCAATCAAGTTCAGGAATATTAAAGGAAACCCTAGGAGAACTTAAATATTTAATACATTCTCTATTGTCCGCCGTATAACAATTTTTTACACAATACCTTCGGGAAGTTTGTGACAATAATATATTAATCAAATAATTAAATTCACATTAAAAACAGAATATTTAATATGAAAGTTCCTGCAACGCGTCAAATCAATACTGATCTACTACATTGACTATTTTACCACTAAACAATAACATAAAAATCAAGTTTGATGAATTAGTAGGTAAGTACGCAATGAAGGATTTTAGATTTGCTTGGCACCGACTTCAAAAATATACTAGATTGGTAGGTAATTGATTTGTACAGAATGTTAATGTTTACATTTTTTATTTCCTGGGCAGGTACCTAACAACATTGATGTGTTATTTATTTGCTAGGGTTGTATTTCGTTATAATTTTTTATAGCTTTTTAGTTATAGGTAGAAGTCCGTTATATATTTTTTTAATGTTTTATATAAATTAATATTAGCATTCTGCTCTGAAGGTCGTCAGTAGCTACTAAACAAAATGAAGAAAATCGGTTGAGAGACAGAGGAGAAAATGGTACCTCATCGTTTTGTCTTTGCCTATTTATATATAGATTACTAGGTATATAATATACTAGCCGTTAGCAGTAAGGAATGTACAATTCTCAGCAAAAAGAAATGTTATATGAAATATATGGACTATCTAATATAACATTTTTTTCTAACTTTGTTGAACCACCTAACATAACTATAAATCTACCTATCCCGAATAAATTTAACACAAACTGCAAGTACTTATGGGCCACAACAACAATTTTACTCAACATTTTTTAGAACCACTTTGTATAACTGTAACCCTGCTTCACCTTGTAGTATGTAGTATCAGCATCCTGTATATGCTGATGTTTATTTGTTACAAAATATAACATTTTTTAATTGCCTAACTATAGTTCTACTCCACGTTATATAACTATCATTTCTGATAATTTTTGGGTTACTTCATAAACTATAATTTTAACCGGTATATATGCAACTTTTTCTAGCATTGTGTTAAATACAATATGTAAGTATAATTTTGCTTCGCCACATATTGCAGGTATTCCATATCATAGTCTATCTTATATAACTTTTTTTTAATTTTCTATTCAACTTTGTAAAACTATAATTCTACTAAGCCCCTGATCTCAACCACTTTATATATATAACGACTTATGGGCCACGCAATATAACATTGTTTGTAACCACTCTGTATAACTAAATTCACCAATCCCCAACATATTTCACAAAACCGCAACTGTACATGGCCATCCTATGTAACAATTTTATTCAACGTTTTTAAGAACTGCCTCCTATTGCTATAGCTCTACTTCCATCTATATTTAAACTATCTTGTATATGCTACTGCCAATTAGACCATTATAACTTATGTGTCTATCAGTTTTTGAACCATCCTATATAACCATAATTATATTCTACAAAATATTCCAACTACGCTGTATCTGCGTCTGCTTTGGGGCCACCAAATATAACATTTTTAAACACTTAACTCTGATCGATTCTATATTTCAACTATCTTATCTATGCAACTGCTTATGGACTGCGCTAAATGCAACCATTTATGAGATATTTTTCAACCATCATGGAAAATATAATTTGTCTCCAAGTTATGGATCTACCACCTCTTATATTCAACTTATATGCAACTTGTTCTAACATGTTTTAATCACACTGTATAACTATTTTACTTCGCCCCATGTTCAAATATTTCATAATTGCAACAGCTCATGTTCTATCTTAAAAAAAAATTCGAACAATTTTTTATCCACACTGTTTGATTATAACTCTACTCCACCCTCTATTTCCACCACATTGTAGGTGCAACTACTTATCGGCGGTCACCCAGTTTGACAGTTTCTGTAACACCCTGTATAAATGTAAATCCATCCATTTTCCATAAATTTCACCAAAACTGCAAGTGCTTATGGGGCACCCTGTGTAACAATTTTTAAATATTAAAATACCTAACTCTACTCTTTCCTATATTTCAAATATGCTATCTCTGCAACTAATTATGGGCTACGCTATTACCTCTTAATTTTTAAAGCATAGTATAAAATATAATTTCTCTCCACACTTCATTAAAACCATCCTTCATTTGCAACTTTTTCTAATTTTTATTATCCTTACTGTATAATTATTGTTGTACTCCACGCTATATTTCAACTACGTTGTATATGAAACTACTTATGGGCCACCCTATATAACATTTTTCACCACCCTGTATACTTAGAATTCTAGTCCACCCTATATTTCATCTATTCGGTATATAAAACAGGTTGTAGATCATAGCAATTTTATAATATTTTTTAAACCCACCTGTAGATATAGCTGTGGTTATACTCTGCTATATACTTCAAGTATCCTTTAATATAAAATACTTATAAATATAATTATAAAACAAATTTTTAACTACCCTAAAAACTATAATTCCCCTCATTTTACCCTTATTTCACCCACATTGTATATACAACTACTTATGATCCTAACAATATAACATTTTGTTATCCGCCCTGAATAAATATAATTCAACTCCAGCCGTTTTTCAACCACCTGGTATGTACAACTGTTTATGGTCCACTCAACATATCTTTTATGAACCACCCCGTATAACTTCCCCATTATTTGAACGACATTGTTTATATGCAACTACTTACGGTCGACCTAATATAACTTTTTTTAAAAGATTTTTTAATCCGTGTAATTATCTATCTTATATATGGAACACCGTGTAAAATTACACTTGATATATCAATACATGTTACATTGGCATATTCCGAGTTTTGAGTAAAAGCTAAGCTGATGCAAGTATCTAAAATTTGGGGCATGTGGAGGAACCAATTGTGTATGTATTACCGAACATGGTAGTAGATTTTTCTCTATATCTACGGTTTCTGTCAATGTTGGGAGATAAAATGTATACCAGATTTTAAGGCAAACTATGCAACAAAAAAAGAATTACCAAAATCAGTTCAGTATTTTTATTTGATAAACAGATATAGATAGGTCAGATTAGCTAAATTCAAGATGGCGGATCCACAATGGCGGATGTATTTATCTAAAATTGACCTATTCGCATCAATTTTGGTATACGTGGGAAAGTCTCCCGTATACCAAATTTAATGCAAGTTGGTTGACTGTCAGCAATTCGACCACCATATTGGATTTTTAACCAGCATGTTGGATTCGCAATACTGGAATTTAGCAACCCAACGCACCCGTTTTTTCTGACAGATCATTAACTGTAATCTAAGCCAAAATACGACCCTATTGGTTGCAGATTTTAGATTTCGCAAGATTGGCACATTGGAGCCCCCATATTGAAGTTTGAAAAATACCACATGGCTTTCGAAAGTTCTTATTTAGACGAACGAACAATATTCTCTCGCTCTCTTTCTCTCTTCTCTCTTCTCTCTTCTCTCTTCTCTCTTCTCTCTTCTCTCTTCTCTCTTCTCTCTTCTCTCTCTCTCTTTTCTCTTTTCTCTTTTCTCTTTTCTCTTTTATCTTTTCTCTTTTCTCTTTTTTCTTTTTTCTTTTCTCTTTTCTCTTTTCTCTTTTCTCTTTTCTCTTTTCTCTTTTCTCTTTTCTCTTTTCTCTTTTCTCTTTTCTCTTTTCTCTTTTCTCTTTTCTCTTTTCTCTTTTCTCTTTTCTCTTTTCTCTTTTCTCTTTTCTCTTTTCTCTTTTCTCTTTTCTCTTTTCTCTTTTCTCTTTTCTCTTTTCTCTTTTCTCTTTTCTCTTTTCTCTTTTCTCTTTTCTCTTTTCTCTTCTCTCTTCTCTCTTCTCTCTTCTCTCTTCTCTCTCTTCTCGCATCTCTCTTATCTCTCTCTTCCCTCTTATCTCTCTCTTCCCTCTTATCTCTCTCTTCTCATTTATCTCTTTATTCTCTCTGATCTCTCTCTTCTCTCTTATCTCTCTCTTCTCTCGTCTCTCTCTTTCTCTCTCTCTCTCTCTCTCTCTCTCTCTCTCTCTCTCTCTCTCTCTCTCTCGCGTAGTCTTTTCATTACTGTTTTTCTCAATTTCTGGAAAACCGTGAATCTCATTCAAAATTATATTATAAATTTCGGTAACATTCCTTAATGCAATGTCGTTTAATTCACCAAATTTGCTCAAGTCGTTTTTAAATAAAGGTGCCGACGCATTGAAAATCTCCTCCTTTTTGGAATTAGGTTCAAAAGAGTGAAAACTTAGCTATTAAATTCAATTATATGCCAGATGAACTTAAAAATCTCAATAACACTAAATACGTATTGAAAAAGAAAATGAAAGCCTGGGTAAAGGAAAATGTACTGTATGTGAAATTTTCAGTTCAATGCAATTAAAAAAAAATTGTGTTCGGTAATTAATATAGTTAAAGATACAGTAATTTCATAATCAGTATTATGGAATAACTGCGAAACGTAATTCATTTTTTGTCCAATACTTACGAAAGTTGGAGGAATAAAATACACACTTTATACAGCTTGACTTCCTTTCAACCACTTAGCAAAGCATCTATATAACAAGCGTACATCACAAATCTAATAACGTTGACGACCCAACTTAAATTTTCTCATTAGTTAATTGCTCGAGTCACTAAAATCTGTCCGCTTATTAAATTAAATTAAACACACATTTGCTGGTGTCGTGACTGGACAAACTCCCATAAATTTCATCCGGAAGGAACCCCCTTATCTTGGAGATATTATTTTTTTGTGAAAAGTCAGTACAAAACTTCCTCTCTAAACTAATTATGTAGCAATTGTCGCAGATTAGGGCCGACAACTCATCAGACAAAAAGCCCGAGCGCTCTAGGCCCTTAACTAATAAAGGCCGTGACCCGTAATCCTCAAACAAAGACTCCGCATATGTGTAGCCTCCTCGTATGTGGGATAAGATGAAGCTCAGTCATAGTATAACATCCAAAAAGGAAAAGTAATCTCAATCTGCGAAGAAATTGTGGAAAAATGTGATATGAACATGTTTGATTTTGTATTGATTTAGATATGTTAATCATGAACAAAAAGTGAGAAGAACATAAGACAACTAGCAATAAAAACAAGGAAAAACCTAATTTTTAGTTATACTTGTACGGGGAGTGATCACTATATTACAGCCTTGACCTATTTGTAATCTTAAGAAATATTTAACAATCAATTTATTCTTTTTTTTTAGTTTATCTGTTTTAGTCTTAATTCAAACGACAGAGGAATATTTAGGTTATGTCAGTTACTCCTAATCCAAAGAACCGAGAAGAGTATTACTTACATTGAGTGAGTTTATAGCTGTAGCAGTTCAATGTTTCTAGAAAGAACCCTGCTCATGGATAGTTATTGTCTTTTGTTGAATTACATCATTGGATGATGTACAAGGTCCATGTAAAATTAAGAACCCAACTCTGATGCACCAACTATGTTCCATTGCATGGAAACATCTAGATTGTTGCTAGGTAAACGGAAGCTCACATAAACACAATCTTCTTTCTTTAATTCCAAAGCAGAAAATATACGTTTTGCGAATTGAATGACTTACGCTATGGTACACTACAGACATCTAAGTTCTCTGCTCCGTTTCCAGTTTTTGCGTATCTGACAATGACTTTCTCGATGTTAATGGGACTATCTATGTCTTTGCTCAAGAGCAATACAGAGGGACGCGAGCCCAGGGACTGAAATAGCCCTTCAAGCACTGCCGAGGAACACTTCTAGCCCCTAGCCATCCACCCTCCAACACTAACTTGAGTTCTAACGCTAATGAAGTTTTGCTTCTGTGGAATCAGCTCTTCTCTATGGATCGCGTAGCTTTGGTTGCTTCGTGGTTCATTATTTGCTATGATATATAGCGTTTCTACCCTTCTACGGGAATGCACGTTGGCGTCTTTTAGTGCTCTTCTTCTTTCCTCTCTGTTTGAGTCTGCCCTTGTTGTATTCTTACATGTCATCTACGGCTTAATATCTTCTTCTTTGCCTTCACACAGGCAGAGCTAGTTCTTAGGCTCTGTATCTGTCAATGAATGTAGGGTTGTAGTCTATCCGTTCTCATACAAGAGAATTTGAATACTGTTCCAGTTTAGCATAAACCTCTCTGGAACTTGATTTAATTTTTACAAGCACTGGTTGGTGTTGTAAGTTGTTGAAAGTTACTGAATTTTGAAAGAACTAGAGTGCATCTACACCAAGGCGCAGGCATAGGTTATCCTGTCACTGCTCTTGTTGGTGTGTGTCCCCATATTATTGAAGCGTAAGTCAACATGGGACGTTGTTCTTATATATGTTTTGAGGCTCAGCGTTAACGACAGTTAAGTCAGCTTCGAAATTGTCACTAGTAATGTGTGATAGAATATGCATCAGTGTCGTATTTCCAAAGCAGTTAGGGAAATTCTTTGAACAATTATCGCGTTAAGCTGTAGTAACAATTCTTTATTTTGAAACAGCGCCTTATAGTTAACAGGGGACAATTTGATGCAAACAGAGACTAACTTTATGCTTTGTTATTTTTACAACGAGAATATTTAGTAATCTGGTTGGAATCAAAATACGTGCAGAGTATTAGAGAGTCTTTTTTCGCAAATATGTGTGGACAGAACCCTTTGTTGTATTTGTCGATAAAATTCATTTTATTGACGAATAAACGATAAATTTGACATCAACCACAACAGCGTATTCCAATGAAATTGAACTCGACACTCAATTTATTGGCTAGGTTCTCTGTACCCCCAAAGACTTTGTCAAATCTACCCTCTATATTTTCTCTATAACATAAAAATTCTGCCATAGAGAGTAATGTCAATCAGATCCAACAACTAATTTTGTTTGAAGACGCGAGATGCAAGACCGACATCTAGGATTTTCGAGAGAATTAGCATTCAGAGGTTCCGAATGAGGAGCCGTTCTGTGTAATTGCTTTTCTCCCTTAACTCCTAGGACAGAAATCCTGATAAAATTTTCAGGTTACTCCATCTGTCAGAGATATCGAATACTCTCTTCGAGGTGTCATTCCTTTGTACGCAAGGAATGACACCTCGGAACCTCTGTGTGCTAATTCTCTCGAAAATCCTAGATGTCGGTCTTACATCTCGCGTCTTCAAATTTAACGAAATGTATCAAATACATAAAGAAGTGTTCGAGAGGACATTCAGTTGTGGGAAGCGCAACTAATGAAGGTTCCCTGACCAGAAACAATGTATATTATATATAATATATATTGTCTTGCGTGCAAAGGAATGGCACCTCGAAGAGAGTAACTAATTTTGTGTTATATTAATAAGTCTCTTTATTAAGGGCAATAAATAAGTCACTCTGTATGATCCTGATGCCATAACTTAAGTTTTTTGTAAATGTTTTACAAATGTTGAAGCTTTGTCCATTGAGTTATGACCACACCACATATCTGAGTTTACACAATCATTGTGAGGTCATCAGAACTATGAAATAACTTTTTTTTTAAAGCTCTTTAACCCATATCCCAAGCTGGTTATGAGGTTTGTTTTTCGTTTCACATGTAATTTTTACAAGAAGAAATTATTTCATTCATTTTTGCAGTAAGTAGCAGAGAATTTGAATCTGCATTAAATAGTTTCTAGCTACAGCATACTACTGAGCATATCTGGACTCTTTCTGAGAACCTTTTGTATGTAGATTTTTGAGATCTACGTGCTTTTACACAATACTTTCAGGGTTATACCTCTTTAAATATTGTATGAAAAACATAATTTTTATTCGATGTATAAACCTTAGTATTATAGTTGTACTATAAAGTATAGTCAAACTAGATATTTTTTAATCACAACAGCATATACCAAGCCCGGAAGCACGGCCACTTTCCGCTCATTTTCTACCAATAAGAATCAACTGTAAAATCGACAACACCACGCCTTGTGTGTTATGCAACTATTAATTCTGATGCAGACTATTAAATCTCAAGCAGCGATGCCCGATTGCCTGAAAAGAAAATTCCAAAAGAGTCAATAATATCTTTTACTCATTCGACTCAACAACAAATATAATTCAAGATATCAGCCATTGGTATTAAAAGTTGATATTAAAATGGATTATCTACCAAGTAAAAACAAGTATGCAATAAACAATTCCATGTACCTACCAATTTTGTCTTAAATATATAAAATATTGAAATAGTTTTAATTTAAAATTTTCTGAAACCTAATTGGGGTGCATAATTTCATTTTTAAAGTCCCCGACTATGGTAAGTACACAAGCAGCAACTCTCAATACCTTGTAATATTCAATTTGTCAACCAAAATCAGGTTGATGCCGCATTCGACCTTATTTTCTTCTGATAACTATTGATTATTGTTGTCAACATTTTACAATTCAGGTGGTTGGTATTTTACTGCTTAAATTTAATAAAATTTATCTAAGAATACCATAATGATAAAATTATACAGATATCATGAGATTTGCTATGAATTATCAGATCTGGCAACACTATGACAAACACTAAAGATCTCCCCTTCTTATAGTAAATCCGAAATCAGTGCAAAAAATGGCGCAACCAATCAGCATGTAGCATAGGCCTTGGCAACACTCTCCTTATATGCACTCTGGTCTCGATAAGACAACCCTTGTTACGTGTGCATCTAATTTGGTAGTGTGACAAGGTGATATAGAGAGATATTTTTTATTCAGACTACCCTGTAACTAGAGCCTTTATTTGACTTTGCTAGTTAAAGAATACACGCTAGGATTTCCGTTAATAATGTCTGGTATCTGAAATATTAGCACACTATCTCGTTGTACTTAAAAAGCTATATTCTGCCACTCGGTTGTATAATAGTGTCAGCTGGTTGCTTCCAATTTTTTAAGACAATCTTAATAAATACAGTGGTTTCATTCCAGTTGGACTTATTAAATCCCCAAATCTACCCAGCAATACTCTCCAACCTCATCAACAGTTTTTACCCCAAACTATGGCAAGCTATAGTTACACGTCTTGTCGGATTACTTTTCAATTTAACGAAGAATATTTAATTTACGTGAATTCTGAAATGACAAACAACCACCTACTTAGCTTCACGTGATGATATACTATGACTTGCCATATTTATCCCCCCGATTTACAGTATAAAAGAAAGTTTAATCTTGAAACGCAGGCTCTTATAGCTTTCCTTTATGACATTTGGTCCTGAATTAATCCTCCAGGAAGGGAATATTATGAGAAACATTAACAGTAGTATGTTTGACCAACTTGTTCAGTTTAATTACTCATTCACAAATGGTGGATGTTTGTATAGTCCAGCCAATGACCATTTTCCCGGGTAACTTGTCCAAGCAGCACTAATTTTCCTCAAAATTTGGATTTGAGTAGTACTACTACTTTCCCTCTGCTTCAAAGTTGACCCCGTGCTGGGAGTTGCTTTTTTCTGTTTTTCTGTGGAGGTGGGGATGCTACCCCTTCTCGAGGGTGAAAAATATTATACAAAAAAAAGTCCGGGAATCAATAAATTCACCAATTTTAAGCAAAACTTTTGTTCCATAAAGTTTTTTCTGAAATTCAATTCTTTTCGAGTGAAAGTCTCGATTTTTCAACAAAAAAAACAGTTTTTAGTAAATAACTTTAAAAATATGCACTTTAAGAAAAAAATCATTAGATCACAAATATAGCTTATAAAAAAAATGTTGAGTTTGCGGCACAAATACAAAAGGAGGTAGTTTGTTGATTTTTTTTTGTCAAATCAAAAATTCTAAGGTTTATGGTGAAATAACTGGAAAACATTTTTTGGGAAAAGTTTATAAACGCTGCATAAAAAATCGGTTAGCATGAAAATTAAGCATAGATTTAATGTTTTTTTTTTATTTGACCAAAAAAATTCACAAATTACCCCCTAAAAACCACCCCATTTGAAATGATTTGCCACCATTTCACAAATCACTTGAATTACTTATTTCAAATACGCTCTGAAAGTTTGACCTGATTAAAGTACGTAGTTTTGAAAAAAGTCGAGCCTCAAGAGAAGATTGTATTTTTGCAATTTTGCAAAAAAAATGTTTTTTCCAAAATAACTCAAAAACTATGAGAGAAATGCAAAATTTTGAAGAGTACAAAGTTGTTGTATTTTGTTTATTATTATTATTTTTTGTAGGATAAAAATTAAGTTAGATATGACAGTTTAAAGTTTGTACATGTTCGTAAATAGTACTATTAGGCCCCTATTCAGCTCAAGCCCTTTCAAAAAATAGGGTTTAATACATTTTCAATTACATGAACCTTTAGCTTACAAAAAAATTACAAATTGGTGATTTGTGGAGTGGTAGGAAATAATTTTAACTTGGGGGCGGTGTTTAGAGGGTAATTTGTACATTTTTTTTTAAATAGCTTATGTATGTCATAACTCGTTTAATTTTCATGCTAGCGACTTTTATAACCAAATTAAATGATTTTTAAAAATAATATTTATAAACTTTTCCCGAAAAATGTAATGTTTTTCGGTTATTTCACGATAAATTCAATAAAATCAATTTTTGTTTTGCCAAATAAAAACAAAATTTCAACAAGCTATAACTTGGTTTGTATTGGCTCTACAGTAACCGTAGACCCAACATTTTTTTGTTGTCTATTTATAAGCTTCATTTTTTATCTACATGATTTTTTCCTAAAGTGAATATTTTTAAAATTATTTACGAAAAACCGTATGAAAATTTTTTTTAGTTGAAAAGTCGATACTTAAACTCGAAAAGAATTTACTTTCAGAAAAAACATTTTGTTGCTTAAAATTAGTTAATTTATTCATTTCCGGATTTTTTTTTCAAATATTATTTTTTATCCCCGAGAAGGTGTAGCATCGCCCCTCCTGGGGAAAAAGCAACCCCAGGCACAGAATCAGGTTAGTTGAAATTACATCCAAATTTTTAGGAAAATCGGTGGTGCTTCAACAAATTACCCACTATTGCCGTTGTTAGCCTTCATTGACTGGACTAGTAAAACCAAACACATTCTTCTCTGACGTCCTTTACTTGTAACGATATTAATTGAAATATTTTCTATTAATAACATTTTTAATAAATGTATTACTTTGTTTCATACTTCTGTTGTCCTTTATATGTTAATACCTAAGTATTTTAAAAAATCTCTTGAGGGTAAGTACATTGGTTATACGGGTCACTCGAAAATTAGTAAGCAGTGAAAACCCATTATAACAAGGAGTCCTAAAAAGGCAGAAAACTCGTTCAATTCTAAATTTGGATATTTGTTTTCTTGGGTAGCATATAAATATTATTGGGTGATGATATATCCACATGTATACTCATCAAAATCTTTTTGAAATACTTTAGTGGAGAAATATGATTTGGATTTATATCCGACTTGACCATACAATGTATGGCATCACACTTCCTCTAGGGGAAAATTCACTAAACCCCAGATATATTACATATCAGAAGGGTTTAGCTCTGTGGGAGCCCTTGCCAGGTTATCAGGCCCGTGGTTGGCGTCGTGGCTGCAGTTTTTCATGAATTTTCTGACCGTCCAGGCTATTCCTAACAGGACGGCTTTTTGCATCAATTGGTAAAGATGTTCGTCCAGACCGAGGTATTTCAAATTGTTTAATAGATGTTTTGGGACTACTCCTGTTGTTGATATAACAATTGGTACCATTCGAGTTTTGTTCCATTGTCTCTGTATTTGAAATTCTAAATCCCTATATTTGGCTATTTTTTCAGCCTGCTTAATATTTATATTATTGGTGTTAGGGAATGCTATGTCAAGTAAGGTTGTTTTTCTAGAAACTTTATCTACAAAAACTATATCTGGTCTATTGTGAGCAACAGTCCGATCGGTCAATATCGTCCAGTCCCAGTACAGCTTGTAGTTGTTATTTTCTAAAATAGATTCGGGTTTGTATATATAGTAGGGTGTTCTTACCGACTGTGATAGTTCAAGTTTAAGCGCTAGTTCCTGGTGCAGTATTTTTGCCACAGCATCGTATCGTTCTTTGTATTCAGTTGCAGCGAACGCTTGACAACCTCCTGTGATATGCTGAATAGATTCAGATGTTTGGCAACCATATCTGCATAGGTCGTTGTTGATAGAAGGGTCTTTAACGAGGTACTTTAGATAGTTCTTAGTTACCAAAGATCAACCAGTAGTTCGACGCTAAACTGTCGACATAATCCTGGTTGACGTCATTTATATGTCTTCCATGAAGCGAATTCTCTTTTCATTTGAGCAGTTTCTGATCAGTAGTCTGGTGGTATTCTTGAACTTGTTGTTCTGTTAGTCGTAGACGAGTTGAGTCATCAACCTGACATATGACTCTGTGTAGAGCAGAAAATTCTGCGAGTTTCTGGAAATGATTACGCAAATTAGAAATTTGTTGATCACGTAACTTGCCTATATCTGCTAATCCTCTTTCTCCTTCATACCGTGGCGACGTTGTACTTTCGACAGATCTCTTTGGATGGTAATTTTGAGCTTTTTTTAGTAGAACTCGAAGTTTCCGTTGTAATTGTTCAATGTCAGTCTTGCACCATTTAACTATTCCGAATGAGTAACTGAGTACTGAACACGCGTAGGCGTTAATAGCCTGAAACAGATTGTTACTGTTAAGCTTATTTTTCAACAGTCGTCTTACCCTTCTATAGAACTCTGTTGATAGGTCCTTTTTCATGGTGGAGTGATCAATTCGTTGAGCCTGCTTTATTCCAAGGTATTCGTAAGTATGGCCTTCCTTCATGGATTCAATTGAGATGTCAACTCTCATTTCGTAGGGCCCCTGCTGTATTTTGCCTTTTACTATATTAATAATTCGGCATTTGTCCAGGCCAAATTGCATATGGATGTCACTAGAGAACCCTTCTACTATTTTAAGCATATCATGCAGCTGTTGTTTCGTAGCTGCCATCAACTTTAAGTCGTTCATGTCTAACAAATGGTTTATCTTCAATGCTTGCACGTTGTTGTGTTTGAGACTGAACCCAAAGTTAGTCGAGTTCAGTTTGTGTGAGGGTGGGTTCATGGCAAGGCAGAACCAAAGCGGGCTAAGAGAGTCTCCCTGGAATATACCCCTTCTGATTGGGATTTATATTATTAGTATTGTAAATTGTAGTAGCTTCCATAAATTGAATATTTAGACTGTTCTTTTTTGGACTAAACGAAGGTGTCTTGAGACCATACTCACTAAGCCTGTAGCAGATCGTCAGTATTGTGTTCGACAAAGTTGTCACTCTCGCTCTTTGGAGATGAACTAGTAGAAATCAACCGAAATAATTTTCTTTTTTCGATCGACTGTGCGATCAGCATCGAAAGTATCAAATATTTTTTATTTTTCAACTCTCTTAGGATGATCCATACCTGACGTAGAAGGTCCACTAGACCACGGCATAATGTCTAACCTCTACATCTGAATCACCTGCATAATCCGATAGACCATAGTTTTCATCATCAGACAACTCGTTAGCCAAATTCTCCAATTAGATTGTTGGATCAAATATCTTCTATCCATTATTGCGCATCCATATTTTCGCATATAACAAGTTGGCAGAAAATCGAAGATCAAACTTTTGGTGCTAATTTAGAAGTTACTATACTAGTTGATAAGACAAAAAAAAAAGAAATAATATTACACTCAAATATGATAAAATATTTATTTTTTCGGGTTAGGACTAATGTTATCTTTCATTTATATCACTAATTTTTATTACTCATGAATATGCTTCAATTTCAACTTGTAAAACAAATCAAATATATTAGTATACATAGAGGAAGAACTTACCATATTTTTTATACCGGCACCAATTGAAACACAGAAAAAACAGCGAGAAAAACAAAAAGGCATGTAAACATTCGAAAGTGAGTTGTTTTAACCAATACTGGTAGCTGTTCAAACCAATAAATCCAAGAGAGGGGATTTTCCAACTTATTATAGTGTAGGATTCGATGCCAGGGCTACTTAGTGAATCAAGTAAAAGCTATAACAATCAAATTTTCATAGCTGGAGCTGGTACTGAATAGTGAACCTTAAAAACAGATGGTAGCTATAGCAACCTCTACCACTTAAAGGGTGAAAGGTAATATTATTTAACATGAATAATTATTATCATCATTTGGAATTTTCAGCATTTTCTGTAATATCTATTTCAGCAATGTTGAATATCTCTATTGCATTATCATGTAACACAAAATTGTTTATATTTTCACTTGTTTTCAGTATCTTCATTAAAATCCTTGATGATTACAGCTAATTGCTATTTGCCTTACGTAAAGCAAGTCCCCGAAGACAATACAACTTTTCATAACGTAATTGAAATCAACATGTGTGATGACATCTCGTCTTCCATGAATATCTCTGTTGACAATCTCTCCTTTCCGACACAAATGAGAAACAATTAGTCATTGCCTTGCGGTTGCCGTATAACGAGAGGAAGAGAGACAGAGACACTTCACGGTTTGTCAAAAGCATTAACATCCTCTTAGAATCTCTCATAAATTAATAAATCTTACGAAACTGTTTACCAAGCCATACGAGTCGAGCTCTTAGTGTCACTGACCCAATGAAAGCATTATAAAGTTTACCTCGCCTTTATTTTTCCAATGCAGGTTACACCAGACTCGACGACTGCATACGATAACTTGATTTTCCGGAAAATAATAGAAATTGTCGTGGTATACTTTGCGATTAACGCTCTGGAAGAAAACTGAACCAAGTCAAAGTCATAGGATTTTACGGATGCAGTTAAAATAAATTCTCATTTTAAATTATATGTTTTTCAGTTCTATGTTTTTCCATTTGAACGTGATTTCAATATCAGTAAATTAAATTTACTCCGGTCAATCTAGACATAAAAATAGTGGTCAAATAACAAAAACCCCGAAAAGCTGAAATTTCTGTAAGAGCCCTACAAAATTTATTCGGGATTAACGGTCATAATTTAAGGTTTTTTAGATTTTTTTCGAAAACGGTAAGTTTTACCGGAAAAGTAAAACAGACCAAAGTTGTAGATCCTAAAAATATCTACAAAAATGGTTCTTATAATTTTTTTCCTAAGTCATCATTTCTGAAATATAGCGATTGTAAGAGTTATGTTATACTTAATATGCAACTGCTGGGCCTTGAATAACATCTGGCACAGCTCACGTGATGTTCATATACCTGCCTCCACACTATTTTCGCGAGTTCACGCCGTGAATGAATGCTGTGAACCAATTTGCACAAAGGGCCCCTCCACATTCATGGATATATACTTTCTCGCTAACATTAATAATAAATATCGTTTTATTTCCATTTTAAGCAACATATTCACAATTACAGATATTGCAGTGAAACATGCTCAAACTGACACAAAAGTCCTTATAATTGAATCAGCAATAGAGAAATATAATGCAACAAACACAACAACTATAGTTTTGAAGATATTGATTTGTTAATACTACTACTTACTGCAAATAATTCTATTGATCAAACTATTAACTTTTGGAAACCAGGAGAAGCTCAACGGCGAACAGAAATATATTCTTTACAAAGTTTATCTGTTTATCCAAAATGTCAAAAGCATTTTTATCTGAAATAACTGGCTGTGATACTACATCGGCAATACACAGGAGCAAAACTTCAGTATGGAAATGCCGTGGTGTGTTACAAATGAAAAAACGCAGTTTTGCATCCTAACACTAAACCTTTATTTTAAACACTCAACGTCGTTTCAACAACTCTAAGTTGTCATCATCAAGGAGTAAACAAAACTTAATATAAATTACAATTTTCTCTAATTTATACCTACGAGAAATCTATTGTAAGGTGAAACGAAGACTACATGTTTCTAATCCAACTATCCCGAAATTATGTGGCCTTCCAAAGATTCACAAACCGTTAAAAACAGTACGTCCGATTGTTTCAGCGATTGACGTCCTATCTTATAAGTTAGCGAAGTGGTTAACAAAACGATTTGAAAATTTACCTTGTCCGCAGCAAAACTTTAATGCAAAGAATTCTTTACAGTTTATTCAATCTATACAAAACGTTTCGCTGCAACCTGGAGAAATTTTGGTATCGTTTGATGTTAGTTCCTTATTTCCTAATGTACCCATTCCACAAACTCTAAAGTACCTGAAGGACTTACTGCGCGAAAACTCTTTTTGTGAGGCAGAGTTAATTTCCCTCACAAAATTATGTATGAGCCAAAATTGTTTTCAGTTTGGAGGTTGCTTTTATGAGCAGAAGGTAGGAACGGCAATGGGAAACCCCTTGTCGCCGTACCATGCCAATTTGTTCATGGGCAGGTTCGAAGTTGAAACAAAAAATGACTTCCAGTATTTTTCTAGAGTATGAATACTGTACATGAATGACATATTTGTTATATTCCTTTTATGTTTTTTTGGGCAATAACACCACAATCGAAATATAACGACGTATATTGAAGGAAAACCAAACGTTTCAAAGTCTATTCCGACTTCGTTGTCAATGGCTTTATATTGATTGAGGTAATTATTAATTAAATGTCATAAATCAAATTTTCATTTTGCAATTCACATCAATAAATATAAAGCCATTGACAAAGAAGTCAGAATAGACTTTGAAACGTTTGGTTTTCCTTCAGTATTTATTTCGATTGTGGTGTTATTGCCCAAAAAAACATAAAGGTAATCAAGAATATGCCACAAACAACGTTTAGAAGACAATATTTGTTGTATTTAATACTAATAAGTTTAATGTTAATGATTTTGTCATGCATCTTAACAGTAGGTTTGCTTCTATTAAATTTACATATGAACAGGAAAATAAGGGTAATCTACCATTTTTGAATGTGGTAGTTTTAAGAAATGATAATAATAAGTCAGAGTTTGATGTATATAGGAAGGATACGAGCACATATAGATATTTATCTAATACGTCTCTTCACTGTCAACAACATAAATTGGCGGGGATTAATTTCGTTGTACGTCGGTTGTTGACATTCCCTCTTAACAAAGAGAGGTTTGTAAATGAAAAAATAAATTAATTAGGAAGAAACAACTTCGGTTAGGAATGAATGAAGTGTCAACTTTTCCAAATGAGTCACAAAACAAAAGTTTGTCTCTGTTCCGTACACTCATTATACTAGGGGCTTTAAGAAAAATTTTAAAGAATTTGGTATGAAGGCGGTGTATAGAACAAGTAAAACACTACAGAAATTGTTGGGCAATCCTAAAGATAAACTTTCAAAGAGCATATTGCCCATTTGAAATACGGAAGAGTGGATAAATCTAGTGTTGCACATCATATTTTAAAACATAACCACTCTGTAGATTCAACTTCTTTAAAATTAGTTAAACAAGTAAACAAGTTTAGGGAACTGGACTCTTAAGAAAGCATGATGATTTATAAAATTAGTAAACTCATGAATTCAAACAATAGTCCTATTCCAAACAGCTCATTCTATAGTTAGTTTATTGGTAAGAATCCATAAAATAGGTATTAAAAATGTCATTACTTTATAATGTAGGGTAAAGGTAGGTAGGTAATTAAGGATTATCCGAATTTATATAATTTAATTATATAAAATCTGTATTATTTGTGAAATCTGTTATTTAGAATTCAGGTATTTAGGATTTACCCTTACTGGTAGGTATAAATTAGCAAAAATTGTAATTTTGATTTAGTTTGGTTTACTGTTTGATGATGACAACTTATAGTTGAGTGTCATCATGTCATTTGTGACAACTAACAATATCGTATAACAGAAGTAACTGTCTCAATACATACTGTATCTGTTTTCAAAAATTGAGGTAGGATGACCCAAACATACACAGTATTAAATTCTTGCAAAAATCGTAGAATTTAAGATCAGGGCTTACCTTCTAAATAAATTTTATAAATTCTGTTGAAACAAACTTTTCTCGTCGGCGACACTGGATTTCATCTAACAGAACCCACGTGAGATTTAAAATTTAAAAGTACAAAAACCATTAACACACCCCACACCCTGTGTCTGTGTTCTAAACAACACCAGACCTACCCCAACAGCTGATTCGAATAGCGATGTCTGTTTCTACGATACGTCCTATCCTGTTCTATTCGGTATATCCTCCTATATATTCATTCATAGTCATTCTTCAAATTAAATGGCCCGGTGTTCTTGGTTTAGTTCCAAACTTACAAAATTACACAGGATGTACCCATTCTTCTATAAATTGTGAATGGATATATTTATACCGGTTTCCTCTAAAAAACTTTCTTATCGAGAATAAAAACGGTTACTTAATATATTCGATAAGAAGGAATAATTTTGGATTTTTAACAATCACCTGCTGTTTATGCTCAAAAACTTGTGCCGGTCAAAGTAGAATTTACGTTAAAGAAAGATAAATACATCAGTCAATAGAGATTTTTTCGTGCCATTAAATTCAACAGCAAACACCTCACGCCATCACGTATATAATAGTTCATCAAGCATAATTGTGAAAATTTTAAAAGCAAACTCATAAACCAAATTTTTGAAAACCCAAAAAATATGGATTTTTTGCGTTTTTTACCTATAGTATAAAAAGTGATCATCTGTTCATAATGCCGTTAACAGAAAAATTGTAGAGAATAAGAAAAACTTCAAAAAGAGTGTTTGTACATTTTGATCGCAGCATTTTTCATAAAGAACTGATTGGAAAAATCGATATCAAGTGACTGTTTTAAAAAAATCATAACTTTGTGGTAATATGAATAAACCAGTTCATATGAATAGCATTATAGTTTTAAATATTTTTTAAATAAACATTACATTTCCTTAACTTTTGACAATTCTAACAGATTCAGTCCACCATAGTAGAGTTTACATACTTTACTTGAGATCATCAGTTCACCAAGATTAAGGATCATATATAGCATCTGTTTAATATAACAATATAATTCTAATTCTAATTCCCGATGTAAAAAATAAGAGTTCAAGAAATGTTACAGAAAAAATAACCATAGAAAACTTAATCGTAAACCCTAAATTCTAATTGTGTAAGTTCATTAGTATATACTCGTACATTAGATTAAAGAAACAATAATTTGGTAAAGTGCGGGTTGGACTCGCATTGTAAGGGTTCCGTACCACCTTCAAGATTCGCTGTATTTAGTTTTCTAATTTGGCCCCCAAAAATTAACATTAGAGTTTTATTTTACTAATAAACTTTCAGGGAAGCCTTTTATAATCTATTGCCTGAATTTTGAGGCTCTATAGATTGGAAGATAAAGGGCACAATAGGTCAAGTTTTAAATTATAAATTCTGTTATTCAAATTATTTAAAAATACAAATAAAATATATTTTTCAAAATTTAAATAGTATAGTTTCTAAAATGAGAATTAAGTCGATGTTTAATATCTTTGCTAAACAAATGATTTAAAAATATGATATATTTGTAATTCACATAATGAGTCTTTTATTTGATATATTACATGATTCGTTTGAACATTGAATTTTTATTTTCCATTTAATTGAATAATTTGTCGCTAAAATTACCATGGAGGTTTTCTAATAATTTTTCTTATAAATTTCAAGTGAGCCCCAGTACCCCTAATTATTTTCAAAATTTTAGGTTGTATGGTTTTGGAAATAAAGCGAGAAATGAGAATTTTTTAAATCTTTATGTTAATATCTTGTAAACAATTAATTTTAAAAATATATATTTGTATTTCTCATAACGATATATTGCATGACATGTTAAAAAAATATTTTTTATTTTCCGTTTATTTCTATAAATTGCCCCCCATTATTAATATTAAAGATTTCTTCGGATTTTTCCTGTAAATAAAAAAAATTAGGTCAATGGGTATTTTTTTAAATATTTTTTTAACATATTTTAAAATATTTATTTAAAAAAAAAATAAAAAAAATATATTTGTATTAGTCATAATGAGCCCTGTGATTTGATATATTACATGATACGTTAGAAACAAGTTTAATTTTTTATTTTCCATTTAATTCTATAATTTGCCCCCCAAAATGAATATTAGGGGTTTCTCCTTATTTTTCCAGTAAAGTTCAGGTGAGGCGCTATACCTATTTTTTTTCAAAATTTTACAGCTTATAGTTTCGGAGATAAGGGGGGGGAATGGGTAAAATTTTTTATATTTTTGTTAATAACTTTTAATTAATTTATTTTAAAAATATGAAAAAATATATTTGTTTTCGTCATAATGAGCTCTTTTATTTGATATATAACATGATGGGTTAGAAATAATTTTAATTTTATATTTTCCATTTAATTCTATAATTTGCCCCCCAAAATAAATATTAGGGGTTTCTCCTTAATTTTCCAGTAAAGTTCAGGTGAGGGGCTATAACTCAATTTTTTTTCAAAATTTTCTAGCTTATGGTTTCGGAGATAAGGGGGGGGGAATGGGTAAATTTTTTTATATTTTTGTTAATATCTTTTAATTTATTTATTTTAAAAATATGAAAAAAATATGTTTATTTTCGTCGTAATGAGCCCTTTCATCTGATATATAACATGATGGGTTAAAAACAATTTTAATTTTATATTTTCCATTTAATTCTGTAATTTGCCCCCCAAAATAAAAACTAGATGTTTCTCCTTATTTTTCCAGTAAACTTCAGGTCAGAACCTATGAAAGTATTTTTTTTCAAAACTTTACGTTTTATAGTTTCGGTGATAAGGGGGGGGGAATGGGTAAATTTTGGTATATTTTCTTTAATATCTTTTTAATTAATTTTTTTTTAAATATGAAAAAAATATATTTGTGTTCCTCAGAATGAGACCTTTCATTTGATATATTACATGATGAGTTTGAATTTTTTTTTATTTTTAAATTTTTATTTAATTCTATAATTTGCCCCCCAAAATTAATATTAATGGTTTCTCCTTATTTTTCCTGTAAAGTTCGGGCAACGTTCTATATTTTCCATTTTATTGAAAATTTTAGGTTCAGTAGTTTCGGAGATCAGGGGGGGGGAACAGTCGATTTTTTTAGTTTTTCCACCCAGAAGTACCCCTTAAATCAAAATTTCTTCTTTTGCGATATGTGCTCCTGATCAAGTCACCAAACTATACCTTCATACCAAATTTCAACCTCTTCCGTCCAGTAGTTTAGGAGAAAATTGCTGTGATGTGACAGAGGCAGAAATCCTGAGTGATATTATAAGGGTATCCGTATACTGTATATACGGAACCCTAAAAAGAAAAGAGTGAATTCATGCATTAGTTACTGAAAATATTTTGATATGAAATACATTTATTAATTTGGTTAATTAATTATAAATAAACCAGCATTGTAAAGTAGAAGAGTTGAGCTGAGTTTACCAAAATTTAAAGTATAAACTAAAATATTAATTGAAGGTGTTTTACTACTCTGAACTCTTTCAGTTGGACGAGTCCATTCGAGAAATTGCTAAGGGATGGTACCTGTGAAACTATATCCTTATAATAATTCATCTTATAGCAAATTTTAATTTTAAGCAGACATATATATTTCTACCTTAATATGAATTTAAGTAATAAATTTAGCAAAATGGAATACATAAATACCATTTAGACACTATTAATAATGATTATTAATATATATAAAAGGCGTACCCACCTATTTCTTTCTGTATGTATTCATTGAACTGTTAATACACAAATATATATATATATATATATATATATATATATATATATATATATATATATATGTAGCTCTCTTGATGGTCCGGGTGTTCGTCCGTTGAAAGTTTTGTCCCTGTAAAGGAACGGTCGCCTGACGTTTCGCCAAAATCTCACTTGGCATTTTCATAAGGCTTTTCCTCTTCTTCCAACACGAAGGGTGGCTGCAGGTTCGGACCTTTCCGGACTCCTTCGTATCCGAGATCGTCGGCTAGGTCGTTCTCCGCTTGGTCTGCTCTCCGTGGCGTCTGAAGTGGAAAACTTTCAACGGACGAACACTCGGACCATTACGAGAGCTACACATAGTTCCGTCCTTGCCAACTTGTTTTCAAATATATATATATATATATATATATATATATATATATATATATATATATATATATACTTTAAATTTCGCAAAACTGAGATCCACTCTTCTGCTTTCCAATGCTGGTTTATTTATAATTAATTAATTAATTAATTAAATTAATAAATGAAGTTCATATCAAAATGTTTTCACGAACTTATACATTCATTCACTCTTTTTATTTGTTTGTTTAAAGTGATGTAAATGATATTGAATTTATACAATTAGTATTTAGGGTTTAATTTATGTTTTCTATGATTATTTTTTTTTCTGTAATATTTCTTGTACTTTTACGCTTCTAGTTACTCGAATACTGTATTCGAGTAACTAGAAGCGAAAGCAGAAGGCTACGAAAATTATGCGAACCGACCTGAAGAGGGCAGATGTGACTCTGCTGAAACGTCGTCATTTTACTACAGACTTAGGGTTGCTGACAAATTTAAAAAAAATAATTAGATTTTAAAATAATAGGGTTGCCACATAAATTCTTAAATATAATTTATTTATACGCTTGAGAATACGAAAATACAATATAAACAATTTTTTGATTGCAAACTTTTTTTGGATTTTGGCTTTCATTTACAATTTTTGCAGTTGGTGGGGGCCCCAAATTGGTGGAGGGCGTGGGCCAGTGCCTAAAGTGCCCTTATGTAAATCCGCCCCTGAATATATCGAAAATCTTATAAAAGAACATAAATTGCTAAAATATTATTCACAGTAATAAAAATTTATATTAAATTTCACCCAGTTATTACATTGTAGGCACAAAGCCTGCAGTTCTTTGTTTTAGCATACAAAAACGAAAAATGTCAATAAAACTGCAGATGGCCTATTACTCGATCGTCGGTATTGGTGTGCGATATATTCGTAGTGACACAATAATTCCAGATGTGTTTTTTTATATTCATAATTATGACGGTGCTTATGTGCTACCCCTATCATGGTGGTTATGAATATGCACACCGAGGGGTTGGACATGTGAGTTAGTGGGACAGTTGTGCCTACTGGGGTTCTCGAAACTTGTCGGAATGTAATGCTATAAATAAAATTGCTTTTGGTATTAATCATAAAATTAAATTCTTTAACGTTCACTTTTATGTTTTTAATTATAGATATGATTTTAATGTGTAGAATACACGCATGAACTTAGGGGGGTATCGCTAGTATAACTGAAACTGTCAATTGCTATTAGTAATTATTTAACATTTTACCATGATATGTCCATAATAAATATTTGCTAGAACATAACTACCAACATGTATGCTAGAATGTTAAATGATTCAAGGCCTCTAGTGCATCCAGTTCTCAATACTAATATCGTGAGATGATTAAATGATAAGTTGAACAAAATTTTGGGCATTTATAGTATAAGAAGTGAAAAATGGTCAAACATCTGAAATGTTTAAATTCTTGCAAACGTAAAATGTTTTATAACATGAAATAAGGTTTTGTTGCAATTTTCTTACCGATTTCAAAACATAGCCTAGTTTAAAGTTGGTACTCCTCAGAGAATTACCATTGAGTTCTTTCCAGAATGCTTTGTACAGGGTGTTTAAAGCAGATCGTCAAACTATAGCAAACTGTGTTAATTATTAACGATTTTAAATGCAGTATGAATAATTTAAACTATATTATATTAAGAATAATCCCGAGGTGAACCTATGCTGTCTTCTATGACTTTAGATATATCAATTTGCAGAAAATTGGGCAAATATATAAGTACAATAAATCACAATTGTCATCCTGGGATCAGATACAATGTATGGTTGGTCGTTTGTACAGTAATCATGCAAACAAAATTTAATTTAGTTAAATCAACTTGGTCCTATTCATGAACCATTTGGAACTGATTATAACAGATGATCCCAATTGCAACGTATTTTTTTAATGTTTAAACCTTAAATTTTTAAATACTTTTCAAGATTATCAATAAACAAACTTGTGATCCCAGTATACGAGGGCTGCCTTTTATATTTCGGGATTAGAGAACAAAAATAAATATTATTCATCGAAAATCGCTTTATTATTTTTCAAAATATTCCCCATGAAGATCTATACACTAATGCATGCGTTTGAACCAATTGTCGAAGCACTTTTTCCACTCTGATTGTGGTATCTCCAAAACATGCATTCTAAACGCAGCAACCGCTTCTTCAGGTGTCGAAAAACGTTGACTTCTAAGTTTGTTTTTTACGTACGGGAATAAAAAGAAGTCATTTGGTGACAAGTCAGGACTATACGGCAGATGACTCATCAAATCGATGTTTTGAGCGGTCAAAAATGCAGTTGTTTGAGCCGATGTATGAGAGCTCGCATTGTCGTGGTGAAGAGTGATCCGTCTTCGGCGGTTGGTTTTCCGCATTTCTTGGAAGACAACTGGCAAACAAATGGTTGTGTACCACTCAGAATTGACTGTTCTGCGTTGTTCTAGTGGTACGGTGGAGACATGTCCAGTTTTTTCGAAAAAACAGGCGATCATTTCGTTGGAAGTGCTTCGTGCGCGAACAACTTTTGTTGGATTCGGCTCATCTTGAAACACCCATATAGTCGACTGCTGTTTACTTTCGGGCTCATAGGCGTAAATCCACGATTCATCACCTGTCACTATGTCATAAACGTGTTTTGAAGCACCGCGATCGTATTTTTTGATCTTTTCTTTCGACCAATCGACACGAGCCTTTTTTTGAACGATTGACAAATTGTATGGGTTTCAACGCGAACAATTTTTTTGACATTTAAATGTTTATGCAATATCAAATGTATGCTGGTCCCACTAATGTGTAAGGTTGACTCAATCTCACGATAGGTCACATGACGATCTTGCAATATCAGTTCGCGCACAGCATCAATGGTTTCCCGAACAACAACTGTTTTTGGACGACCTTCACGAAATTCGTCTTAGAGTGAACTACGACCTCGATTGAATTCACCATACCATCGATAAACAGTGGTCCTTGATGGAGTTTCATTCCCAAAAATTAAATTAAGTTCATCCATGCACTCTTGCTGACTTAATCCACGTCGAAAATTGTAAAAAATAATCGCACGAAAATGTTCACGATTTAATTCCATTTTTTGGCCGAGATGAATCATTTAAATTATTGTAAACAACAGCGCTCGTATGTCAAAACGTTCTGAGTACGTATAACCTCAAAAATGTCAAACTTTACGATAGAGCTGTCAGTTGTAAGATTGCAACACTAGGGTTGTCCAGTCCCGA